>JABSTQ010009413.1:0-491591 GCA_013358835.2 Ixodes persulcatus
ACCCTCAACCCGACGGGTGGGGAAGTGACCACACACCTATCGTAGTGGGAAACCCCCCTAAACCGCCCTCGAAGACTTGCAAAGTTGTCGACTGGACTAAGTACCGGTCGCACCTCTCCAGCTTGCGTGCTAGTGGTCAACCCCTCACCACTCAGGCTATAGCCGAAGCACTTCGACTGGCGACTCACACGGTAAGCGTGCCGACCAACAGGCCAAATCCAGACCTAGAGTGGCTGGAGCTTCGTGCAAAGAAGACAAGCCCAGTGGCGAGCCAAGAGAACAAGGCTACCCGAAGACCAGGTCACGTTCAGGAGACTTGACGCAAAATTTAAAAGGCACGGAAAACGGCTAGCACGAGAACAATGGCAGCTCAAGTGTGAAACACTGGACGGAAGAGGAGGGAGCACAAGCGCATGGAGAATGGCAAGGAGCTTGACATGCAGACCGGGACCAAGACACCTCATCATCGGCATGGCCATCAAGCTGCATATTACCACACAAGCTGTGATAGAACTTATCGCGGACGCACTACTCAGTACCCCGTCCCTCCCTGCAGGACCAAAAACCCACCCAAAGGCTGGATCCGATGGAGACCGCGGGAATTTCAGGCGATGACGATAGGACAGGAGGACCTTCATCTCCATGAGCTTAAACGCGCCCTCGCATCGCTGCCTCGAAAGAAGTCGGCTCCCGAACCTGACGGAGTGACAAATCAAGCGCTTCGAAACCTCGAAGAAGACGCCTTGCCAGACCTCCTGGCATACCTTAACGAGGTATGGACAACAGCATGCCTCCCGGCAGACTGGAAGAAGGCCACCGTCGTGCCACTGCTCAAGCCAGGCAAACCGTCAGACCAGCCCAACTCCTACCGTCCGATAGTACTCACGTCATGCGTCGGGAAGCTCTTCGAGCGGATAATCCTCTGCAGGCTGGTGCACCATCTCGAGACGGTAGGAGCTCTGCCAGAGTGCTACGCAGGATTTCGACGCGGCAGATGCACAGCGGACGCCATCGCTGACCTGGTCACAGCGTTGGAGGACGGCAAGGCCCGACACCGAACAACAGGTGTAGTTCTCCTCGATATATCCAAGGCCTTCGATGCCGTTGAACACAACAGCATCGTGACAGAGCAGAAAAGACTGGGAATCGGTGGCCGAATGCTTGCCTTCATCCGCGCGTTCCTGGAGGGCCGCGAGGCACAAGTGAGTGCTGCGGGGGTCTGCAGCACAGTGAGGCGTATGACACGAGGGGTACCGCAAGGCAGCGTGCTCAGCCCGCTGTTGTTCAGTGTGGCGTTGGCGGCGCTCCCGCAAGCAGCCCGGATAGGCGAGCGGACGAACCGTCCAGTACACATGGCGGTTTACGCAGATGATATTGCCATCTGGGCGGCTGACCGAGGCTGCTGTAGGAAAAGCGTCCAGAAGGAACTGCAGAGAGCTCTGGACAACATCTACCATTTTCTAACGACACTGGGCCTCACCCTCTCCGCGGAAAAATCGGTAGCCCTGCTCAATGCGCCACACAGGACGTACAAGTTCACATTGTCTCTACAGATTGCAGGGACCCCAGTACCAATAATAAAGCAAGCAACATACCTGGGCCTGAAACTAGATGACAGAGTCTCGTGGCAGCCAGCTGTGAGCACAGTCCTCAACAACAACAACAAGAAAACGACGTCCATCTTTCGCATCCTTGGAGGGGTACGAAGAGGCACCTCACAACGCATGATGCTTCAACTTTACCATGGACTGATCAAAGCACGAACGCTCTACGCACTCCCACTCCTCGATCTCAACCACAGGCGGTGGGCAAGCTCGGAAAGGGCACAAAGAGTGGCACTGCGCATATGTCTAGGCATCCCATGGACGGCATCATCGCGTCACACACTAGTAGAATCGGGAACAATCGGGAACAATCGGGAACAATCGGGTGCAACGTCGTGACCTGCCTCCTGCGAGGTACGGACCAGAGCCAAACAACTCCTGCTGGTTTTGTGGTCGGGGGACCCACTCAAGAGAACATATAGCAGCAATAGCAGCAGCAGTTGTGGTCAAGAGCACATTGCTAAGTGTGTTTTCTACTATCACCAGGTTTCATCGTTCTCGGCCTGCGTGGTCATCTTCGGTACGCGCCCTTTTTCGTCCACGTGCCTGAGCCGCTCTCCAGCGCTACGAGGCAGCTCGTCCCGACGCATCCGAGCCACGAGGCAGCTCGTCCCGACGCATCCGAGCCATCACGTCTGCGCGTGCGTGGGCTTCTGCCATCGCCTTATAAATCAACATTCGAGGAACACCGGCTCCATAGCAGCAGCAGTTGTGGTCAAGAGCACATTGCTAAGTGTGTTTTCTACTATCACCAGGTTTCATCGTTCTCGGCCTGCGTGGTCATCTTCGGTACGCGCCCTTTTTCGTCCACGTGCCTGAGCCGCTCTCCAGCGCTACGAGGCAGCTCGTCCCGACGCATCCGAGCCATCACGTCTGCGCGTGCGTGGGCTTCTGCCATCGCCTTATAAATCAACATTCGAGGAACACCGGCTCCATAGCAGCAGCAGTTGTGGTCAAGAGCACATTGCTAAGTGTGTTTTCTACTATCACCAGGTTAGTGAATTGTCATATCTACGTAGCTATTCACGTTGACAAGTGTTTTTCCTTCACCACTGCTGCTGCTGCTGCGAGTTCTATTTTACTGTTCTTGTTTGCCGAGTCCCCTATATCTTCTGAGTGTTTACGATGCCTACTTGTGCCGAGTTGAATAAGAAAATTGAAGAATCGGAGGCACGGTTTAGTGATAATCTGAATAAGCTTGTTGAACAGCTGGTTGTGAAAGTGCAAGTTAAGCTTCAGGATGCGGGTCTAGATGTCGGTGGCATGAGAAAAGAGGTTTCTGAAATGGCAGGTAGTCTTCAACTTCTGAATGATGTTGTTGAGAAAGCACGTAGCCAACAGATGGAACTATTCACCTCGAACAAAGCCCTGAAAAACGAAAATGAGGCACTGAGGAAAAGAGTTGCAGAGCTCGAACAATACTCCCGACTGAACAACGTCGAAATCAAGGGGGTGCCTTGCACCCAAGGCGAGGATTGCGTCGCCGTAATGGCCGCAATTGGGGAAAAGGTCGAATGCCCCGTCTCACCCACCGATCTAGACATAGTTCATCGTGTACCAACTAAAAATGGCCAGCAGAACATCATCGCCCGCTTTTGTTCCCGCGATAAAAAGAATGAGTTTGTCAAGAAAGCACGCAAGGCGCGTTTGGACACACGCGCACTGGGTTTCTCGGGGCAACATATTCAGTCTGTCTTCGTTAACGAACATTTGTCTCCTGAAAACAAGCGGTTATTTTCCAAGGCACTAACACTGAAGAAGGAAAAAGGTTGGCTCTTCCTTTGGACTGATAACTGCCATATCAAAGCTCGCCAAAATACTGCGAGCCGCGTCTTTCGCATAGCGTCCGATTCAGACCTTTCGATTTTCACTTGAATTATTCTTAAACTTTCATAATGGCATCGCTCGTCTCACCTTCTGAACTAGAACATTACTTTTCTTCACCTTGCAGATCGCTGATTCATTTTAACGCGCGCAGCTTGCGCAAGCACACCGATGACATTACTAACTTTTTATCTTCTGTTGGGCATCGGTTCTCTATTATTTGCCTTACCGAAACTTGGCTGAGTATATCCGATGAAAACTTGTACGATTTTCCTTCTTACTCAGCCGAATATTGCCATCGCACTGGAAGTAGTCATGGTGGGGCTGCTATATTTATCTCTTCTGGCTTTCATTATCATCGTCGACATGACTTAACGCTTAACCTGCCTAGCTGTGAATCTGTCTGGGCAGAATTCCATGAATCATTCTTTTCGCAAGACGGAAAAAACATTATTGTTGGCTGCATTTATCGCTCACCATCATCCTCCACTAGTGAATTTTGTTTAGCGCTTAGCGAAGTGCTCCATAAACTATCAATCGAACGCAAAAACGTCATCATCTTGGGAGACATTAATATTAACCTAATCGATACTAACACTTCTTGTTATAATGAATACATTAACTGTCTAAATGGCAACGGTTACGAATGTCTCATAACCACTCCAACTAGGTGCACTGCCAGCGGACAGGCTTCACTAATTGACCACGCACTGTCTAATCTATTAACATCTCCGGACGCTGGCGTTATCGAAGTTTCTATCACAGATCATTACCCTGTGTTTGTGCGATTGAATTTTGTTTCCCATGAGAACGACGTATGCCTAACAAGGAAGAAAGTAAACACTTCATTGTTCGTTGAGCTTATATCTAACTCTGATTGGACAGCAGTAACTAACTTCACTCATCCTGAGGTTGCCTTTGACGAGCTCTGTGCCATTATTACCAGGGCTCTGGCTGCTTCTTCTTCAATAACTACATGTAAAAAGAATACGTCGACTCCTTACAGCCCTTGGATGACATTTAGTCTGCTGAGGTGCCTGCGAAAAAAAGATAACCTATATAAAAAGACTAAAAGACAACCCTTTAATTTACCGCTAAAGATTCGTTTTCGAAATTATAGTAATACACTAGCTAGGCTGCTTAAAGATGCTAAACGAAGGTTTTACGAGAATGAAGTTCACCGTGCTGGTAACGTCGTCAAAAATCAATGGAAAATACTAAACTCGTTCTTGAACAGGACGACCACGACTGCCCCCATAAATTCTGTTCAATTTGGCAACGTTACCTACAATAACCCATCTGACATTGCGAACGCTTTTAGCGACTCATTTTTCACTGATCATCCTCAGCCTTTTATTCCTCACGACCACCATTATCAGCGCTTACCTCATAGCTTCTTTCTTTTTCCCGTATCTCCTGTTGAAGTCCGCACTGTCATTCATAACCTAAAAATAACAAGTGCTGGTCTTGACAACTTTTATTCTTTTCATATTAAACTAATAGCTCATTTAATCTGTGACGTTCTTTCCTACATTATAAATCTCGTATTTAAAACCGGAGTTTTTCCTAGCGTATTGAAAGTAGCTAAGCTAATACCTGTTTTTAAGAAGGGTGATAAGCGCCTTGTAACTAACTATCGTCCGATTGCAATTCTTTCGTTCTTTAGCAAAATTATTGAAAAACTAGTTGTTATACGTCTCACATGCTACCTCTCAAAATTTAACGTCCTGTCGCCCCGTCAGTTTGGTTTTAGGGCTGGTTTTTCAACTGACCTGGCACTAATTTCCTTAACTGATGATATTAAAAGAGCCATAGACTGCGGTAAATTTGCTGGTGCTTTATTTATTGACCTTTCTAAAGCTTTTGATTCAATTAACCATAATATACTTTTTGCAAAACTAGACGCTATTGGTATAACTGGTCCCACACTAGCATTAATTAGTAACTATTTACAGGACAGACAACAGGTCGTCTATATTTCTGGTGCCTATTCCCACTTTAGAACTACTAATATTGGCGTCCCCCAGGGCTCCATTCTTGGACCTCTGTTGTTCCTAATATATATTAACGACCTTCCTCAGTGCATTAATTTTTCTGACTGTTTACTATACGCTGACGATACTACCATCTTTACTTCCGATAACAGCCTTGACTCATTGTTATTCAAAATTAACGCTGACGCTGCCAATGTTGCTAACTGGTGTCGGCGTAATATACTGAACATTAACGCTTCTAAATCTACTTTTGTCATTTTCACATCAACCAACAAAATCGTTCCAGGGCTTCCATCGGTTCACTTAAACTCTAATGTATTGACGGCTGCAAGCCACGTTGTATTTCTTGGGGTTGAATTAGACACTCATTTAAAATTCCACAGGCATATTAACTCCTTAACTAGAAAAGCAGCATTCGGCATAAGAGCATTAATCAAAGTACGCGCCTTTTTTCACATCGATACGCTCATTTCCCTCTACTACGCATTTATACATAGTCATCTTAACTACTGCATATCTTCGTGGGGAAATACTTATCGCACACATTTGTCTCCATTGCAGAACGTCCAAAATCAAGCATTTCGTATCATCACCTTTAGTCACTTCTCATCTGATATTTCTTGGTTTTTCCGTGCTTTTAATATTTTATCTGTTAGCAATTTACATAAACATACCCTCGGGTTACTTGTGTTTAATTTCGTGAACGGCAAACTCGCTCTAACACTTCTCAATGATAATCAGTTTCCACAGCATAAGATAACTCGATTCGCATTTCATCATAACTTGTTATTGCCTAAGCCTAGGACTAACTATGGTAAATTTACCACCAACTTCTCAGCCACGGCTGTGTGGAATTCATTACCTTTAGCCATCAAGCAATCACCATCAATTCACGTGTTTAAGCAGAAACTTCGCATATTTCTTCTGTCCTTTTAGTCATACATTGCTGTCATGACGTCATTGTGTATCTCTCTTTTGATAATTGCCGTTTTGTCTCTCATATTATTTTAATTAGTACTGCATTTCACTTATTCTCAAAATTGATTTGCAATTCCAACTGTTATAACCTGCTCTGTTTATTCAGTGTTATTTTATTTATAAGTTGATAATTATTATGAGTGTTTAACTTACTGTTATTTTGTTCATTTTATATCACTGCAATTAGTTCTGTGTTTCACCTATTCATGTCATAATTTATTTTCTATTCTGACTGCTGTAAATTTGTTTTATTATTATTGCTACCATTAACAGGAGGTCCCTTTCCAGTCTCTGACTCTGGGACCTCCTTCTGTAATATTTCTAATGTATTTACCTTTGATCTACGCACAATTGTTCTGCATCGAACGCACAGTGTTATAGGTGCGGTAAGATGGGACACTTTGCGATAGTTTGTCGCAGCCGTGCACCACAGCCTGCCACGGATGGTGATCGCCGTCGTCATCTAGCCTCAAGCCTAGGACGACGACAACTCTCCAGACGTTCATGGAGGCCTGATTCGTCAGCAGCAGCATCAGCGTACAACTACAACGTTACCACGGACACCCCAGTTCGGTCACTGGAACCGCAGGCTGAGGATCACAGCCAGTACAACCAGTTCATCGCAGATGTCAAGGTAAATGGAGTCCCTCTCAATCTGCTCATTGACACTGGATCGCACGTCTCCATTTTAAACGAGAAGATCTTCCAGCAAATTAACAGAGCTCGGAACATACGTTTACAGCGAACACGAAGACGTCTCATGCACTACATGCATCAGCCAATCCCAGTATTAGGTTGTTTCCTTGCTCAAGTCAAGTTCAGAAACAGACAAGCGCCATTAGAGTTCTACGTTATTCGGGGCGGGAGATCACTACTTGGCATTGATGGAGTACGAGAATTGAAGATTACCATGTCAGGCGCGGAATTTGAATGTTCCTATGTTGATGCAGCTATCCAAGGACCAACAGCAAATCACCCTGTGAGACCGGCCGACGCCTCCCGGAGGACTCCGTTCACCGTGTCGTCACAGCAGTCCAGTCGTTTGGGATCAAGTACACTGTACGCCCCAGGCAACGGATCGTCTTCACTACAACCAGGTGTCAACTTCCGCGGGCAGAATTCAAGTGTACCAAGCGTTCATGGCGACAGATCGTTGCGACCAGTACTTCCAAGTATCAACGCTCCACGGTTCTCATCTCCAGGCGCAGACATCGTGGACATCAAGTCTACAGAGGTGAAACAACCAGTTGTCACCAGTTCAAAGTCTTCTTCAAACCCGCCAGCACGGGACACGTCAAAGCTTCCTCCTGTGTTCACGGAGTTCGAGCACTTGTTCACGCCAGAACTTGGTCTGGTACGGAACCAGACGCATACTGTCAAAGTACGCCAGAACGTGCCTCCAGTACAATCAAGGCTGCGTCGTCTGCCGATCACACTACGTGACGCAGTTTCCGAAGAAATTTTCAAACTTGAACGTCAAGGCGTCATCGAGATAATCAATGCCTCAGAATGGGTCTCACCCATCGTGGTAATGAAGAAAAAAAAAAACACCATCTTCCCGAGGGGAACCATGGGGTGATGCGGAGCATCGTGTTGGTTCCGAGGAAAGAGTCAGTTGCGTGCTGACGTCGAGAGATGGCGCCACCGACTGCCCTAGCGTTACCCCCTACGCGAGCCTTCGTCGCGGCTCGCGGCAGAGAAAGTTGGAACGCTCGCCGCTCGCCGTTTATTTTATTTTTTTCACACTTGAAGGAGAGGAGACAAGAGGAGGAGAGTTGCGCGTGCGCGCGCGGTGTGAGGAGAAGCCAACGCACGCGCAGTGCACGCAGCTGGTAGAGAGAGAGAGCGGAGAGAGTAACGCGCAGCTGTTGGAGAGAGGGAAGGAGGAGAGTTGCGCGTGCGTAGTTCGAGTGCCGACTACATCGCGGACGCGGGACATAGACCCGAGCAAGAGATGCTCCGCATCTAAAAAGACGGCAGCATCAGGATGTGTGTCGACCTGCGTGCGCCCAACCAGGCCGTCGTCTCAGACTCTTTCCCTTTGCCACACATCGATGAGCTCCTCAACTCTTTGCAAGGAGCATCACACTTTTCCAAGCTGGACCTAGCATCCGCGTACCACCAGATCCGACTCGACCCGGTGAGTCGAGATCTAACTGCATTTATTACTCACGAAGGACTCTTTAGATTCAAAAGAGTATGTTTTGGTTTGGCATCCGCTCCTGCAGCGTTTCAGCAGATTATGTCAAAAATCCTCAAAGATTGTAAAGGAGTGCAGTTCTACTTGGATGACATTATAGTTTACGGATCCTCTCAGAAGGAGCATGACCGTAACTTGCGAGAGGTTTTGTCAGCTATCTCTCGAGCGGGAATGAAACTAAACAAGAAAGGTGTGTTCAATGTACGCGAACTCTCATTTCTGGGCCATAGTCTGTCCATGGACGGTTTAGCACCCCTTCCATCAAAGGTAGACCACGTTCAGAATTTTGAAGCTCCCTCAGATGCAGCCAAGCTTAAAGCATTCCTAGGTCTCATCGAGTATTACAGCAAGTTCATTCCGCACTGTTCAACCATAGTCGAGCCTCTGCGACGCTTACTGCGAAAAGACGTGCGTTTTGTCTGGTCCCCTGAAGCTCAGGCGAGTTTTGAGAGAGTTAAGGCGAGCATCCAGAATGCTGCCATCTTATCCATGTTCGATCCGTCCTTGCCAGTCGTAGTATCGACTGATGCCTCTAACTACGGTCTAGGCGCTGTCCTTCAGCAACGAGCTGGGAAGCATCTTCAAACAGTTGCTTTCGCTTCCAGGTCGCTCACCGACGCTGAGCGTAGATATTCCACAGGTGAAAAAGAAGCCCTAGCTTGCCTATGGGCATGTGAAAAATGGCACGTTTACCTATGGGGACGTCCATTCACTATTCGTACAGATCACCAGGCGTTGGTGACGTTGCTCTCTAACAAAGGCTCAGGAGTACGTCCGCTGCGTATCACTAGATGGGCATCTCGTTTGTTAAACTACAACCTCCGTATGGAGTATCAGAAAGGTGTTGATAATTTAGTAGCAGACGCTCTGTCTAGGCTTCCCAGTCCTAATACCAAGAACGGTATGTTTTTCGAAGAAGACGTAGTATCCCTAGTCATTGCTTCCTTGTCTCGCACAGATTTTCAGACAGCTATGGCCAATGATCCAGTTCTTCCTGGTGTGATACAGTATACTATGTCGACATGGCCACAGGATAGTGCCAGTGTGCCAGATTTGCGTCCGTACTACAGTGTAAGAAATCAACTATCAGTGCACAATGAGTTGTTGATGCAAGGCGAAAAGATAGTTGTCCCGCAAGCTCTCCGAGAAAACATTGTAGATATGGCACATGAGACACATCAAGGAATTGTAAGAACCACCAGCATCATCCGTGATCGTCATTGGTGGCCACGGATGGATGAACAGATCAAGCATAAAGTACAGCATTGCGCAGTCTGTAACGCGACAGACAGACCAGTCAAGGCAGCACCTGCTCCGCTGCAACCAGTCCAGTTCCCAGATCAACCGTGGGATAAGCTTGGGTTGGACATTGTAGGACCAGTAGATAAAGCACCACAGAGTCAGAGATTCTTTTTTAGTCCTCGTTGACTACCACTCGAAGTGGCCAGAAGTACAGCATACATCGACAGCGACATCAGCAACAGTGATCGAGTTTCTGAAAAATATTTTTGCTCGAGAAAGACTTCCTCGTGAGATCGTCACAGACAATGGTGTACAGTTTGTCTCCAGAGAGTTTGAAGAGTTTCTAAAACAGCATGGCATTAAGCATCTCAAGTCGTCATTGTACCATCCACAGTCAAACGGCCAAGTGGAAAGGTTTAATAGAGTCCTAAAGTCCTGTCTGCAACTTGCTACAGTTCAACACCGACCTCTTCCTGAAGCGGTTCAAGAATACTTAGAAGCATACAGGCGCACAACACATCCAGCTACAGGGCAAGCCCCCTCAGTTTTGTTGCATGGTAGAATACATAGATCAAGAATGGATATCCAAGGTGTACCGACACCACAAGTGACAGAAAAACATAGAAATCAAGCACAACTCCATGAGCGAGTTGAGAAGTATCAGTTCAAGATGAAGCAATCATTGCAGACACTAGAAGAGCGGCTAAAGAACCGAGATTTTCAGTTGGACAGTCAGTCCGAATTTTTCGTCCGGTGCATCAGAGTAAGCTCCATAGCAGGTATACAGAACCGCAAGTTATTGAAGAGCAAGTTGGTCTGGCAACGTACCGTATGCAAGATGGCCGAAAATGGAATGCGAAGAAACTTACGGCGGTACCTTCACAGTTACATAGGAGTTCGTTACAAGCAAGTGCAACCACAAATACAAGTCGTTTGCCACAAGAATATTTTGATGACGATGATAACGATTCAGTTACTGACAAGATAGCTGTGCCTTTTATGCGTATTCAGTCTTAAGTTTTCACAGCATCGCCTGGCAAGGATGCTGTCCGTGAGAGTTCAGCAACTACGACTACAAAGGAGGCAACGGTCCCTTCCGCTGCCCAGCCGGAGCCCGTCGTGACTTCATCAGCTCAGTGCTTTCAGCCACTGGATGCAAGAATGCCGGTTGCATCGCGTCCAGCGACGCCAGAATCGATGCCTCTTCTAGAGCCATCTGACGGTTAAGTGAGTGAATCAGTGGTGTTTGTAGATCCCTCAGCAGCGACAGAGTCCGGTGTGATCATAGAGTTTTCTGTACTGACCACAGTGCCTTCTCTATCAGTTACGGAACAAGAGACTTACGTACATGAGGACCGATCACAAACGGACAATCAAGTAACAAGCTCCACAACAAGGCGTTCCACAAGGCAAAGACGCTTGCCCGAGAAACTTAAAGACTATATGCTTTCTTTTGTTCACGAGACGCCACATAATACGTCTAGCGAGATTTTTTATGTTTAACTAAGACTTCTAAGCATAATTAGATAAGAGTGCCTAACGCAAGTGTCTTAACGTTTTCAGAAACAGTAGAGGACTGTTTTGTCCTTTAGAAGTGTGTAACGCAAGTCAAAGACTATATTCTGGAAAGAGCATAACGTGCCGTTACAGGCGTTTTCAGAATCTGATTCGTGATACCGCAAATAAGTTATTTCGTTAAAAAAAAAAAAAAATTCCAACGGACATGCAGTGTAAAACAGACATGTGTTGCGAAGAGTCCTTGTTGTTTCTCGAAATGTTACGTCACTGTTAGCGTTACAGTGTATATGCTCGTCCAGAATACTGTCCAGTCAGTTAAGCATAGAGGGCCTATGTCATGCTCTGGGCAAGCTAACGTAACTCACAACTAACTATTGTTCTGAGTATATTTTAAGAATGACTACGTTACGAATTTTATTTGAAGGAAAGGAGAAAAGGATCAGGAAGTGGAAAGTTCAGTTTTCTAAGTAATAATTGGTCTCCTTACATTTTCAATTCATGGAAGGGAGAAATGTAGTGTTGCAAGCTAGCGCCATCTTCGGGAGTTAAGGGTAGACATTGCCTTTTACTTCAACGCAGCATTCGATGGCGCTGCGCTCTCGGCAAGAGGGATTACTCCTTAGCGCGCGAAGATTTCACCGCCTATCGGAATCGTGACAGCCAAGATGAGAGTTGTGATTGGGTGTGCCTTGAGGAACATTGTTGAGTGTGTGAATAAATGGGGCGGCTCAAGGAGCTTGCTCAGAGAATTTGCCTCAACGTGACCTCGGCTTTATGTGTCTCTGGTCCCACCAAGTACCGGAGTCGGAACCACCGGCCCGGCTCACGTAATGGAACCCCGTTGGGCAACTCGGTGAGTTGCGCCCTTGCCGGCCACCCTCGTCCTTGACATGTAGCTCAGCACGACACAGCGTAGGGCGTTGGTCGCGTAGGAGACAGGCGGCGTTATGTCCGGACCAGGGGGATCGACGTATGTACCCCCCTAAAACATAACAGTGTTTTATAACAATAGCGCAATTAGTAGGTCCACGTATATTTTTGAGCCTGCCTATGTATCAGAAAGAAGAGATAATTCAAGAAAATTTTGTCCATTTCACAGCAGAACTGATGTTTTCAAATGCTCTTTTTTCCCGCGGTCCATTGAGGATTGGAATAACCTGCCAAGTGACATTGTTGAAACGGTATTGTCAGATTTGTTTTTTCAAAAGATCCAATGTTACTTCTATATACCGTTGTACATTACTTCTTGAATAATTGTGTTTTATCTTGTGTTTGTAGTGTACAAATTTTATGTATGTGCCCCTCCCTACTATAATGCCTCCTCAGGCGATGTAGGTATTCAAATAAATAAATAAATAAATAAATAAATAAATAAATAAATAAATAAATAAACTGCTTTCATTCGTTCAACGTGAAGTAGTACCGCCAATGCCCAATGTTGCTTACGACTCACGAGCAACAAAATGTTTTGTTCCGGGACCAGATTTCTGTTATATTTTGTGTTCTAAATCCATGTCAGGGTTAGTAGATCTCTATTGTTTCAAGTAAACTTTTGGGCATGAAAGGATTAAGCTGCATCGCTTTCCACATGACCCCGATCTCCGGTGGCAGTGGGTTGCGTCTGTAAACCGAAAATACTTTTCCCCAACGTCATCCTATTGACTGTGCTCGGAACATTTTGTGAATAGAGCGCGCACCGAACACTGTGTACCGCCGATGAACATGGGGTACGCTCGCATGGTGCTTGCAAGTTTTCTCGTAATAATTGCTGTTTCAACTTGTAACTTTTTGTAACTGAATTTATCTTAATATTGATATTTTGAAGTGGTGACACTGACTCGATTTTATCACCTACAACATCTAGTTGAAGGCTTATTTCCGCCGCCGGGTGTGGCTGAAAATTGTCGAAAAGTTCTATCGGTTTTTCTTAATCGCGATCTCCTGCGCGATACCAGAGAGCCGTAAACCTATGTTGACCGTCACAACGAGACAGGATATCTTTTATTTCCACGATTAGTATATAATGTGGCTGAAAAGAAACCTTCGATTTCTGTTTCTGAAAGTTGAAACATTCTCATGCATCGATTTCGAATTGTTGAGTCAGTCATTAATCGACTCGTTCCGGAGGCCCATCCCGAATTCGCTGTTTTCAGTTCTCGACAAAAGACACACTCGTCGACATGGGATCCTCAAATAAAACGTTTATAAACAGATTCAAACCGGAGTCAGTGTCCCTTTAAAGGGCAACTAAAAAAAAAATGTTTTCTTTTAAACAGTCTGGTTGGGACACGTGTGTAAAAAAAATTAATTTTACGCGAAAAAAACAACAACAACATATTTTAGAGCAATATTGACGGCGCGAGACGCGATTTTGTCGGTAGTCACCTATTTCAACTTGTTTTCTTTCTCGGTACTTCGGGCGCGTGGAGGAGAGGTGGATAGGCTTCGCCTTCACGTTGAGGTGGAAAGACCGACGAATGACCATCTCGTTGAGCGAATTACCATTTCTTGACGTCATGGACTTTGCGCGCAGAATTTCAAATAAATCTCTCGCCGTCAATATCGCTCTAAATGTTTTTTGCGTAAAATATTTCTTTTTCTTTTTTTTGTTACGCTTGTCCCAACCAAACTGTTAAAAAAGATATTTTTTAGGGGTTTTTAGTTTCAGCATCAGTTTCAACTTTGTGAGATTGTAAAACGTCACCGGGACCAGCTGACACGCGAAATTCTTGAGGCAGTAGAAATAGAAAGATTAGGGCGCTGTGTGTGTCAGCAGTTCTTCGACTGTCTTGACAAGGAAGGGGATTAATTTTCTGGCCTCTTGATTCGCTTGGCTCTAGCGCGTGCCCTCCGTATGGCTTTTTAGAGGCGGTACTTTGTTTTTTTTTTGTGCTTTTTACTGTGTGTTTTTAAGCTGATGCTCTTCCTTTTTGTTCTCGACTGTACTTGCGTTCAATAAACTTTAGTTGGGAGTCAGCCCTCTGTCCGTGTCTTCCTTCATCCGGTCCGTCATTTTTTGCGCTGTTTTCTTAGGTATGTCGTACCAACTCGCCCAAGCTTCAACTTTAACTTAAAAAAAAAAAAAAAAAACTGATCGATTATCTGGAATTCAACAGAAAATAGACCAGGTTTTGAAATTAGGCTTTAGACAACAGATGCACAGCAGAAACGCGCAAGATTGCGGTATTTTCCACCTGAATCCAGGAGCGGCAAGGGGCTGCTTACACGTTCTTGTGCCAGCCCGTGGCTGGCGTTTCGATCGCGAATTATTTAAGATGTACATTTATGTGCTCCAAAACCTTGTGGATCAGATATCTGGGTACTCTAAAGTGTTCTAAATTGTGTGTTTAAGATCTCTAAAATTTATATTAACGTGCCCTCAAATTTGTTCGGGATTACATCATGAGTTTAGCAACCGTGCCCTCAATTGTTAACCACCCCACACACCAATTGTTTCAATATTCTTATATTCTTATAAGTCCTGGACATGCACAATGGGCAGATATCTCATCATAAGACCGCGGTTTTCAGCTGAAGCATCCAGAACGCATACGCAAGACCTTGCTGCCGGCATTGCTCCTCACAATGCCGAGACCCGCGCTCCGGCTATGGCCGGTACATCCAGGGGTGCGAGTCCCTGAACACCGATTGTGGACAATGTCCTGGGATCACCTTCAGCGATCGTGAACGTGGCTTCAACTGGCAAGCCAAGCTCTCGTGGTCGGCATGAACATACTCGGCCGGCATCCACTAAAAGCAACGGTGGTCGAGGCTTCTTGAAGAGTTGGGAATCTACGTACGGGTGACTTTCGTACAACGCACATACCGATAAGGTGTATTTTACCACCTGCGTAACCGCTAGTGAGAAAACGTTTCCGCTCCCATGTACATCGCGAGACAAAGATGCTTATACCGCTTTCGTTGAAAATGGTTTGTCGATTCAACCTTCGAATCGAGAACTGCCATGGGCGATGCTATGATGGAGCTGCAAACGTTTCCCGCAAAAGCGGCGAACTTCAAGCCCTAGTGCAATATACTGAGCCAAGAGCTCTGTACGTACATCGCCTTAGACACACACTGAACCTAGTGTTGCAAGATTTGTGCATGAAAACTGATGTGTGTCGGGATTTTGTTAGCTTGTTCACAAACCTTGTCAATTTTGTTCAAACATATCCACAAAGCCTCAGCTGGTTCCAGCAGTTTCATGAGGAAGGAGCACCTGTTCTGAGAAAGCTCTGCAAAACCAGACGACGCTGAAGGCGTCCTCACTCCGGCCGGTCTCCAGTAACTCCGAACCAATCAAATTTCTTTTCACGCTTTCATCGGATTAAAAGAATGACACTGGAACCAAAGCGAGTGGGTACGGAAAGACACTCCAGAATTTCGATGCCTATTTTATGCTTAAGCTTATGCTCCTTGGATTTGATAGATTGGAAAGTGTAAATACCGCCTATAGTTTAGACACGCAGAGCTCGTAGTGAAGGCGGTTAAAGAAAGTATCGATCAACTCCGTGACGACTTCTCTTGTTTTGGAGCGATGTCTCCACTAAAGCGGGAGGCACGTAGCTAAGGGGGGGGGGGGGGCATAAGGCCCGCCCCCCCCCACTCGAAATTTTCCATTTTGCTGGGGCCTCCTTCCCTTCGTACAGCATTTTGTCATGGGCGCCCCCCCCCCCCCCCCCCCCCCGAATCAATATTATGGCTACGTGCCTGTGGGCGGTCCTATAGCACTGTGAAGAGACAGCGGCAAGCACCACTTCGTTATGATGAAAACTCCCATACACATGACTTTAATTCCTTGGGAGATTTCTACAGGCAACGGTTCTATGTAGTTATTAGGGAGTTTTAGCAGGTCGTTTCCACACGTATGGTTAGTCCCCAAAGCATCGGCGACTCCCTGCGCATGCGCACGCGAGTCGTTTGGGGTGTCGGAAAGCTCTTCTCGTTCGTTTCTCCCATTTCGGCCGCCGGAGTCGTCACCGCAACGCAGCCAGCACTAGCCATGGGCCATGGCTAGTCCTGGCTGCGTTGCGGTGACGAGTCGTGCTGGCTGCGTTGCGGTGACGAGTCGTGAACGGCGCGCGCACCGTTCACGACTCATGTAAAAAAAAAAATAAAAAGATGGCGGTCGGTTTGGCGACTGACTTCACCGACCCAGCCGAGTGTTAGGCTTAGGACAGCGGAAGGCGATTTGCCATCCTGTTAGTCTGCTTCATTTGATAGATTGAGTCATATCATTTCGAGGACTGCTCACAATGGTAAGCGATCGTGAATGCTGTAAAGTGCGCATGCTAGTAAATGTTTGCGATCTGCGGCCGGACTAGCTGCCGCGGCGACCGCGAGCAGACGAAATGATCTGGTTCGACGGCACACAACGTGAACGATCGTTCAAGTTCAAGATGACGGAGACACACCACATACCTTTACGGTCGTTCAGATACTTTTTACTCTATCTAGCTTCGCAGTTCTTGAAATTCCGACCGGCAAATGTTACGTCGGCCATCTTGTTTACATCAGTCGTACGCTGGAAACACAAACCGCCACGGATTTAAATGATGCAGAATGTTTCACATGTTTGCTAGAAAATGGCGTTACCGGTCAAACACAATCATCATCATCGCTTACACGGCTGCGCCAGTTTCACGATTCGCTAAAATATGTCAGATTTCACGTACCTTTTCTCGGAACGGACCAGCTGCGCCGTTCGTGATTTCGGAACCGTGGGCTCAAAAAATGACTCGCTAAAACTCCCTATTGACATGGTGCATGCATCCCTGCGAATGCGGTTTCCGACAGAAATGTGGGATCACATGACGCAAGTCGAAAAGTTTGTAACAGGAGAAATCGACAGCCCCTATCTGTGTGAATTCTATAAAGGGGATCTTGATGAGGGCCGCCTCCAACATCACAGAGCAACATTTCAAGACGTAAGATACCTTCTTTCGGGAAAGGAAGGTGAACCCCTGAGAGTTCTTCTAGAGGTTGTTAAGCTTTTCCGAATTGTACTGGCAATTCCTGTAACTTCCTGCACGTCAGAGGGGTTTTTCTCGTGCCTCCGGAGAGTTAAGACTTATCTATCCCTATTTTCTATTTATCGTGCGTTTATTTATCATATGTTTCTAATACGCTGACGATCTGCCGTTGTGTAATTTGTTTTCATCTATATGCATAAAGAAGTAGCACAGAGAACTGTAATGTTTGTGCTCATTTTGTACTTTGTTCAATCTGCGTGTAAAAAGCCATTGTGAAGTAGCGACAATTTTAAACTCTTGGTAAACTGCGATTTGTTCTTCAATTTTTTATGCATGTAAAATGTAAGTAAAAAGTTCGTTCTGTTTTTGCTTCATTTTGTTTTGTTGTTAATTATATTTGAGCACTTAAATCTCTCTTCCTCTCTCTCTCTTTCTCTATGCATATAAGTATTATATAATGATAGACTGTCATGAAAATAGAAATTGTGTTTCCCTTTTATGTGTGTTGTCAATATAGTAATTTATTGTTTTTTTTTTTTGTTTGATATTATTGTGAGTGAAAGTGCTAAGGCAAATGTAATGACGTAACAAGCTGCAGCGTATCATTAGATCTGTGAGAACGGTAATTTGGCAAGAACTAAATATTTTTGCTATGTTTTTTTTTTCTTCGGTGGTAGGTGCTGTTGTTATTCAATGTTAGAAATATAATTTTTGAATTCATATATAAGTTATGTGCCCCACTTCATAAAGAATGCACCCATTATGCGGAAATAAAATCTTCAGATCTTGCTCGCTGAAAGACCGATTTCTACTGTATATCATTCTCGACGCACTTTTGGCGGCGGCTGAGCCAAAGGGCTCAGCCGTATTCATCCATCCAATTAAGTCCGCCCGGTTCCTATCACTTGCGAAGCCTCGTCCATTGATAATATCGTGAGCACTTCAAGCATGTCGGCAGCCGCCGTAACTACTGTATCCGCACACTTGCAAAGGATTAGCAATATGCCTCGGTTCCTTGTCATCAAGAAGAGCAGAGATGACGTGACAAACCAACGCGGCAGGCTCACCTACAAATGGCTTCATTATGATGCTTTATTGAACAAAGTGTTCTGTGAGACATGTCCCAGACACATCGAGGGACAAGGATTTTATCTTTGTACAAAATGGCCTTTCCATCTGGAAGAAAGATTTGCAGAGGTTTCAAAGCAACGAGGCCTCCAGTTTTCATCGGGCAGCCTTAGCCTCTAAATCAACTGTTGATAAGGGTGTAAATGTTGTTTCTTCTTGCTTTAAAGGAAAGCAAAAGGAAATGAAGGACGCTAGAAAGTTACTTCTAGCCATAGTGTCTTCGTTGCACTATTTGGCATGTCAAGGCCCAGCGGTACGTGGCCATGATGATGCAGAAAGCAACGTAAGACAGCTCCTAGAAGTACGCGAAAATGACATACCAGAGCTGCAATCTTGGCTTTGCCGATCTGGGAACAAATAGCTTTCTCCTAAAATGTTTAACGAACTGTTAGAAACGATGGCTCACGACTTCTAGCCATAGTATCTTCGTTGCACTATGCTGCATGTCGAGGCCCAGCGGTACGTGGCCATGATGATGCAGAAAGCAACGTAAGACAGCTCCTGGAAGTACGCGAAAATGACATACCGGAGCTGCAATCTTGGCTTTGCCGATCTGGGTACCAATATCATTCTCCTAAAATGTTTCACGAACTGTTAGAGACGATGGCTCACGATGTTCTTTGCTCATTGACAAACGAAGTCTGCGAAGCAGGGCATTTTGCCGTGATATTGGAAGAGACAACCGTTATGTCGGTCAAAGAGCAGGTATCGATTTGCTTTAGAATTTTTAAAGATAACTTCGAGTTACAGGAGTTATTTTGTGGTTTTTATAACGCAGCAGACACGAAAGCGACCACACTCTTCGCCATTCTCAAGGACACACTGTGCCGATTTAGCTTGCCGATTGACATGTGCCGTGGGCAATGTTTCGATGATGCCGCAAACATGAGGGGCAAGTATATACATTGGGCTCCAAGCGCTCATGCAACAAGAAGAACGCTGTGCGTGCACTTTATGACGCATGTCCTTAATTTTATGTTACATGACTTGAAATACCAACCGACACACGTTTCACGTAAAAAAAAAAAGAAAAAAAAACCCGTGAAAGTGACATTAATGGGGTCTGTGCAGGTGAGTGGTTATACGACCACGGCTACATAGGTGGATAATTGCCACGACAAGTAGATTAATTAACTAAAACATTTCAAATATTTTTTTTTATTCTGATGATAAATATATGGTTTTGATCGAAAACTTGCCGAGCCTTAAGGCCCGTTCACACTCTTGCGACCTCTTAAACCTGGGTTCCTTAAAACTTCTTAAACCAGAGGACACACTGGCGCCATCTATTGGGTAGCAGTGTGAACTCGGCGATCCGGCATATTTTTTTTATTTCTCTCGCGCATTATGCTTTCTTTCTTGGCTCGAAAAACGTTTGTCAATGTTATAAACGAGCCTTTTTATGGGTATTACGCACATTTGACCTCGGAAATCCCGCAAAACCTTCGCTCTTGTGAAATGCAGTTCCAGGGTCACCGCATAGATGGCGCCACAATGCCAGTATGTCCTCTGGTTTAAGAAGTTTTAAGGAACCCAGGTTTAAGAGGTCGCAAGAGTGTGAACGGGAAACCACTAAATAAGTAGATTTTAGACGAAATTGGGACATGTGGGTAGCACGGTGCTGGGCTAAAGTTACCACTCGAGTAACAGGCGCGCGGGCTAAAGTTACCACTCATGTAACAGGCGCGTGGCTATTGGTTTAAAACTTGCGCCTGCGCGGTATGCGTTTCGCACCGCCGGCATTGGGCCCGTTGCAGGAGTTCGTGGCTCTCCGATGTTTTCAGTTTTCTCCACCACAGAGTAAGGTCTGTCGTACGAATAGTGGTGCTCGAACTTCTTGTGCTAATTCATTTAGCCAAAGAGAGTGTAAGCCGGAAGCAATTAATAGTTTGGTTTTAGCACACCGTGTCTGTACTGACAAGTCCAGAGACGTTTTGCTCCATGAGCACACGCAAGCGAGATAGAGAGAAAAAAACAAAAGAATCCAACGCCAACCAGAGGAATGACAAACTGAAATGGTAGGCAGTTTGTACTGTTTATTGTGGGACATTTTTTTGCACCCTTGAAGCTTAACTTGACAACAAAAAAGAGTGCCCTGTTTGATGTGAAACAGAAAATCTCGTCCAGCTCTTTAGTAACGACAATCCTCGCAAAAAATCAATGGACTGAGGTGCCGAATGCTTCTAAGCGTGCTCTGTAGGGACATCGAAGGTGCCGTAACTGATCGTCGATGACGCGATGCAAATGTGGCTAAAAAGTGCTCGTGGAAAACGTACGGATAAAGAGTAACCTGGAATCGACCCTTATGACAATAAAAATCTCGAGGCGTTTTGATGATAAGGCCGTCATCTTAAAAACAAAACAAAACAAAAATTGTTTTTTTTTTTTTTTTTTGAGCAGGGGTTTTTAAACTCTGGTCCGCGGAAGCGTTCCTTACGGACCGCGCATGGCCGCGGTCTTTCCAGTGGCGCATGGCCCAAAAACCGTTCCTTCAAAAACAAAAATAAACGCGAGTAAAAAAAAAAAAAAAGGGCGTTGCGACGCGCGCCAAAAACCGTTCCTTCAAAAACAAAAATAAACGCGAGTAAAAAAAAAAAAAAGGGCGTTGCGACGCGCGCCAAAAACGTAAACAAATGTATCGGAAAGAATAAAAAAAAACAACTTCGAATTGCGTTGTTTTTTTTGCCATATTATTTATTGCACATTGTCACCACCATCATTACTTTTCAGGGAACTCGTAGTTCCCTACTTCATGTCTGTGTAACTATGATAAAATTCTTTCGCGTTCTCGTGTATATGGTGCTTAGTGTCTCGTGTCATAACTTTCGCGTATTGTCGTCATCATATCCACTATTTTCACAAGTCGTCTGCCCTGTGTGAATAGTGCCAAAGTTATATGCGCTTTCATTTATGCCTGGTGACATGTCTGGGTTACAATTCTGTCGTAATTTCATAAGTAGCCACATATTGCATTTAAAAAAAAAAAGAACTACGCATATTCACTCACGTTACCTTTTTCTTAATTCTTGCTCACGTTTAATTTCTTATATTTACATGCTTATTTAGGCCTCTTTATGAAACATTTCCTTATTTTTATTTTATTATGTACTTTCCGGTCTTCGAGACTGCGACAGGTCTCGGATTCGGCCCCTTAGCCAAAACGTTTGCAGACCCTTGTTCTAGAAGGTCTGTTAGTTGGCTTCCTGCAATACACGAGGCAACAATTCACAGTAACTATATAAAAAACAAAAAAAACAACAACTTTGTTTTAGTTTAAGGTTAGACGCTGCGAGCTAATGGAACCAACCAAGCAGCGTCAGAAACGCAAGTCACTGGGCCTTTTTCAGCTTATGATTGGTTCAGCTTTGATAGAGCACGAACAGAAACGCGACGAACATGGGCGTACCAACCGGGGGCAAGGGAGGCGCTTGCGCCCCCCCCCCCCCCCCCCCCGTTCTCAGAGTGGGGGGCAAGGCATTTGTTTTGCCCCCCCCCCCCCCCCTTAAACAGCCGCCACTGGGCAGGGCAAACACTGGCCGGCGGCGCCCCAGGGATACCAAGGGCACCACCCTTCGGCCCTGGGGGGGGGGGGGATCTTGTTTGCCCCCCCCCCCCCCTAAAAACAAGTTGGTACGCCACTGACGACGAACACCACGATGGTGCGCTTTTGACGGTGTCTGATTGGTCCAATCAGCAAAGTATAACTTGCGAATGACGATGCAGAGAAGAGTACGATTGGACCCTAAGAATGCGGGATGCAATGAACACGACGTTTCACATGCTCATCCGATGTGCATGCCGCATTTTTACGATCTAGTCGTATACTGAGCTTTGTCAGAATGTCGCTTAGTGGGACCCTGGTATACCGTCCGCCGCGATTGGCCAGCTCCATGTTTTGCAGGAAAGTGAACTCCTACGGTTTTTTTTTTTGTTTTCTTTTAGAATGCAGGATGTGGTAAGTATGGGCATATAGGGCGTGCAAGTTGGTTCGCATTTTGCGCGCCTCCTGTTTACGCGCCAAATGCGTCAATATGTGCTTTTGTTTCACCTTGACCTGGACCAATCACGGCGCACGCTTGGCTGCCTCGTCGTTCCCTGGGCGTTCTCTACGTTGTGTTTTCACTGGCGTGCTCCTCCAATGCGCCAAAGACGCATTTCGGAACACATTTATGCGAACCAGGGTTCTCCAAACGTTTTGGCTAAGGGGCTGGAGATTTGGGACCTGTCGCAGTCTCGAGGGTCGAAAAATAGACAAGACAACGTCAATAAGGAAATACTTAAGAAATGAACGTAAATAAGCATTTAAATGATAATAATGAAGAAAAAATACTAGAGAAACAATTTGAAAAAAAAAAAAGGTAGGGTGGATAGTACATACCCATACTTTATTGATATGTTGCAAATTATGACATTACAAAGTAAATGTGGCCCAGAGAGTTCACCGAGCATACATCAACGAGCATATGAATTTTGCCACGGGACAGAAGACTAGTGAGAATGATAGCTCTGATGATGACAATATGCGAGAGTTATGAAACAGATCGTAGTTACGCACATCAAACAGGACGCTAAAAAATAGTAATGATTTTGATGACAATGTGCAACAAATAATAAGGCGAGAGAACCCGCGTTTTCATGCAGTTTTTTTTTCTTGTTTTTTTTTTTCGCTTATTTTTAGATTATTTTTGCGTTCGTTGCTGCGGGCCGGACAGAGCGCCTCCGCGGGCCGGATCTGGCACGCGGGTCGGGGTTTGGAGCCCCTTATCTAGACGACGTGTTTACCTGGTCGCAACAGCCTGCCGTTACATTCGTGAAGTCCCGGCACCTATTGACAAGAGGTACAGGACTTCGGGGAAGTGCCTCGTTCCATCCGCTTCGATCGACTGCGTGTCGTCCCGTTCACTTAGTTTGTATATTTTTTTAATGTAAAATAAGAAAATGAATTAAATTAGCCTGTAAGTATTTCTGGACCTGACTACCCTGAATCTCGTTATTAAAAAGAAAGAAAAAAAAAGAAGAAGAAGAAGAAAACAACACCATACACGCGAATTGACATAATTATTTATTTTTCGGGGAATAATTTGACATTCTGCGTGCATTTGTGGAGCGTCTTCGGCCTTCTGTGCAAACATATACTTGTTATATCTTGTCAAAGCATTAACTAAACCTATTTATTTAGCATCGTGCAAAGCAAAAAAAAAAAAAAAAAAAAAGACGGTTGTGGTTATATCTAGTTTTAAGGGACACTGATGGGAATTCTGGGGTCGCACTCGGCGAAGGGTGTTTATTATCTAATCACTGACGGCTTGAATAAACGCAAGGTGTGGCGAGCAGTGGCGTAACTAGATATGACGGCGCCCATGGCAAATGAAATTTCGCGCCCCTCATAGCCCATGGCAAATGAAATTTCGCGCCCCTCGCGTAGCCCCGCTGCCGTTTTTTTCCATAGGGCACATGTTGGGTGGACTCGGCTCGGCGCCCCCTCCCAAGTGGCCCGGGCACTTGTACCCCCCTGCCCCCCCTCCCCCCCCCCCCCCCCCCCCCCCCCTGAAGGCCGAAGAAAGACTCACGAAGCCATGAGTGCACAAACTTTATAGGTATCAATTCCGTGTTCACGGTGTTTACTGTATTTTTTTTTTTTTTTAGAATTCGTTTTTTTTTTTTTTGGGGGGGGGATATTTTTTTACAGTTTCGGTGTTTTTTTTTGTATGTAAATTAGATTTAAAAAAAAACGATAGAAAGTACTCACAAACCTGAAAAAAAAAAAAAAACACCGAATACACGAGTAGTTATAAGTAGGGTTCCGTGTTTTCGGTATATACCGATAATCACCGAAAAATAACCCCCGAAGAGTTTTTCTTGAAATCGGTAAAAACCGAAAAACACCGAATTAAAGCTTGCTTTGAAGAAGAAAAACCGCAGTTCCACAGCAGGAAACTTTTATAAATAACTTTCTTTGTGTCCAATCCAAGCACCGACCGCACTGAACTGACCGCAACGCTGCTTGTTTCTTCGAAAATTGTTTCTATGTGCCTTATCTAGCAATAAATAATGCATAGAACGTCGTGTTTTCGAGAGCGCGGCAGATATACCTTTAATTGCTTTTACCATATGAGCCACGATAAACCCCGGTTTCTCTGTTTATCGTGGCTCATATGGTAAAAAGCCAGATTTGTGGGTCGGTGTCTATTTGTGATATCACAAACAGACACCGAAAAACACCGAATTCGGGCAAAAAAATAAACACCGAAAAACAACCCCCGAATGTGAAGAAAAATAAGTACCGAAAACACGGAACCCTAGTTATAAGCCACGCCCCGCGTTTATTAAGCTTTCGGCGATTATAGTGGTGTTCTCACGGAGCTGTAAATAAATGTATGCGCCTGTGACATGTGCCGATTAACGCCGTCTGTCGCCAAAGCACGTTCCCCACAACGACCACGTGTCGTCACGATCAAGTGGTGGACGTAGAACACCACCTAGAACAATCAAAGCCACCGAAAAGCCTCCTCTAGCATCACGTAAACTAATTACACTCGGGTGGCGCCAACCCGGCTATCGAGCCTGACGCCGAGAGCGTCACTGAAGACGCGTGGACACGAACACGAGGCCCAGCCAAAACGCTATTTATACCGCGGTTCTCGCGTCCGGTTTATGACTGCGCTCAGTGGTGTAAGTAACGCGTTACAAGTAACCACGTTATTGGCAACCTGGTTCGGATACAGGTGTTTCCAGAGGTAGGGAGGGTGTATCGGATGTTTCAGAAACACCGCGCGCCGAGGGGAAGGGGGGTCAGGACATCCGGATTTACCCTATGAATCCATCACTGCTGGCAACGCGTTCCATTTGTTTTCAGTAACGCCTTAGCGTGCTCGTTATATTTCTGAAGGACTAATGAATGAAGCATTCAGGTTACTATATGCTTACTGTTCCTCGGAGTCGCTACTCGTTACATTTTAATATTTTTTTTTTCTTTAAACATAAGAACAAGCGAATTTGCATTCTGTAACTGCGTCGAAAAGGGGAAATATTATTTTTCTCCTCCGCGTCGTTTTTTCGAAACCTTTCACCGAGAAAGGTGCCGTTTCCACGCCGCTGCCAAAATGAAGTTGCAAAGATTTTCACTGCGGGGAAGTTGCAACCGCCCTTGGTGGATGCTTCGGTCAAACTTCTACACCGCAAAAATCCCCCCCCCCCTCCCCCCAGCAAGAGTACTCCCGCCAGATCATAAAGACGCAGAGGTCTCAGTATGCGAAATCCGTCTGGGAAGTCGCCATCCGTCGCCCCTTGGAGGCGACGGAGGCTCCTTCGGGCGATGAAACATCGCTGATCGCTTCGCAAGCCGAGTCTGTCAACACGCTCTCTGCTGATCGTCCTTCTGCGCCGGGTGTTTCACACACTTGCGTTGAGTCTGTCCGTGTGCGAAAGTTGTTAAGCCAACAGCTGCGTCGGCTAAACAAAACGGGCCGTAAAAATCGTTCTTTAGCCCTATGGTCGCACATTAAGGTCACTGGATCAGTCGCAAAAAAAGTAGGCAGAGTGGATCCTACCAAATGTAAGATAATATATTCTACAAGTTTAATAAAACGATTACAATAAACATTACTAAATCACTCCGAAATATTCATTTTCATCGAAGTTTGAATTCGCGGCTTATGGCTGCCATCCAGGTAGCGCAAAAGTGACGTTTATTAATTTTTGGAAGTAACGGTGACGGCATTTCCTCGCCTTTGCAGGGCAGAAACGAATCTCGGTAACGGGTCAATGTTTGACGAACTAAGGAGTCACGCTATTTTTTTACTTATTTCCGGTGACGGGCACAACACTGGGGCCCCGCGCTCGATCTCCTGCGACGACGTGCAAGTGCTGGTGCGCGGGCTTTGATTATTTTAGGTGGTGGCGATGCAGAATCCCTCGGCGATCGGGGGATAGAGGTCATGATGTGACCATTTTGTTTCATGCCGCTTAAAATGAGCGCTTCCTCGTCCTTCTCGCGCGATAGTCAGCGACAGGTGTAGAACGTCAGGGAGGTCTCTCAGTTGTCCCGACTCCGGCGCGTGCAATAGACCCTTTCCAAAAGTCCATCAAGCAACCTTGGCGGTCGCCATTGCTTGGTCACGAAGCGCGTGATTGGATCCGAGTCCTCGCCGAACGCTGACGTCACACTCGCTCTCGATACGAGCCGAGCCGAGGTCACGCCGAGCGCTGACGCAGTACTCGTGTCCAATGCATGCTCAGAGTATGGGAGCGAGCAATGGCGGAGTCATTATTGGCCCTCTCCTTCTCTGCCCCCCCCCTCCCCCATCTTCACAACGCTTATGGCGCGGACCTTTGAAAAGGGTCTATTGCTACCTTCGATACCGCTTCGGCGTCTCGTGAGCCTGGAGCGAACGCGCAACCAAAGCACGACGGAAGGCGACAAGCGCGTGTTAAAGGTTGAGCAACCGAATGAAACACCCTGGGGTTCTCGCCCTGTCGGTAGTATATAGTGACGCCGGTGATCAAAAAAAGCTTGAAATTGTCCATTTCGGTGCCCCTTGATGAAGTCTCATTAGAACGGCGGTGCTGTAAATAAAATAAAAATAAAAAGTCTTTGGTGGTGCAAAAAAAACAACAACAACAAAAGTTGCGGAGCGTGGTCTTCCTGGATTAGGAGGCGACGAGTCTTCTGATGGAGAAGTCCGGCTGGTGGGCGAGCGGCAGGGCGTGCTGTTGCACGCACTGCTGGCACACCCCATTGACGACCAGGCGGCTGGACACCGGGAACTCGGTCTGGCAACGCTGGCACTGCACGTGCGGGCAGCCTTCGCGGGGGCACGGGGAGGAAGACACGCTCTCGTAAGAGGCCGGGGCTGGAGGCGCCGCTTCAAACAGTTGGTCATGATAATTAACGTGCACCTAAATTCTGGTGACCGCATGCCATGAATGCCTGGTTCAAACATTTGCCTGAGAGTATGACTGATTGCGTTTTACGACCGCGCATAACTGCTTGTGGCGAGACGGTGGCTATGGCAATCTGTCAGACTCAAACGCAAAATGCCTGAACCGGCAATTAGAATTTGAGTTGTTGACGTCTCTTTAAATATAATTTTAAACGTTTGTTTTGTCGGGCTGTCATCAGAGTCATTAGACATTGATTAAAGTATAGCATATAAGAACTGCAGCAATAATGTATGGTCCCTGAAGTACTATTTATTGCGGAAAACGCGAACCTTTAAAATTATCTTACAGATTTTGTTTGCCAGCTCTGGCCAAAGTACCTGATCAGAGCAAGGGCTAGAAACGACCATTGTAGAGCCGTCGCTGTTACGCGAATTGCGTTCCAATATACGTCTTAACTGAATGGCCTAGTTAAATCAACCGTTACATACGTTTAATAAGTTCCTTTACAAACACATAGTGGAAGATAGGAGACGCTTATCCGAAATAGAGATCAAGCTTTGGTCGTGTTCGTAAATAAATTTAGAAAGAATGAACCGAAGAGCCCTCTTCCTCTTTGCTCCAATCTCTTCTCTATGTGATTTTTGTGCGTGTGGGGGAGGAGGGGGTGGGGACGCTTTGGGGGGGGGGGGGATGGAGGGAGAGAGAGAGAGAGGTGGAGGGAAGGGGTGCGTGGGACCACCCACCTTCCTGGTGCGTCTTCATGTGCGCCCGGAGGTTGCACGCCAGGGCGAATGTCTTGTGGCACACGTCGCAGCAGTGGGGGCGGTCACCTGTGGGGTGGGACACCACGCAGTCGAAACATATAAAATTGGTTGGTGCATAGGTTTACAATGCTGCATAAATAGAACTACGGCCACAGCTGAAGAAACGTCCGGGCACCTGCCGCATGGCGATGTCGGGCGCGCACAAGAAGCGAACGCGCGTGGTTTGGAGTCCGGTAGAGGGAAATGCGCAGCGCCCTGCGCAGCCATCTCCGAAGCGCAAATGCTGAATGGACCTTTTGTAGAAATACGCGGTGCGCATGGGCGGAGTATTTCATGCGCCTGGGTTCGAGAGTATCTAGTTCCAAACAATCCGCCATCTTGCATTTCTCGCCTTTGAGCGGTTTCATTGTGTCGACCTCGGGGCAGAAGATTACGCGCGATGGGGACAAAGGTGAGCTTGGGGGAGCCGTATCTAGGTCACATCGCCTCAATGGGTGAACAGGATGTAGCTGACGTTTTGGGTGTGGAACGGGTGGGAGAGGCCTTGGGCGCGCGTTGTTTTCCAGTCACCTAGTCTCGAACCGATTCGCGTGTCTAGGTGGCAGCACATATTCGCCAAGAGGTCCATTGTGTTCGATTGTTTTTAACACTTCGCCGAGTCACGCGAGAGAGTCGCGTGAACTGCCCGTGCCGAAGGCCACGCTAGCTCAGCCGCTGTCCATGGGCCCTAAACTCGTCAAACACAAAGTTGGAGTAGAAAGTTCGCGGAGCGCGCCGATTGGACGTTGGCGAAAAAAGCGCGAAGTCATTGTCGTGATAGGCCAATCGGTGCGCTCCGTCAATTACGGCCCCAGCTTTGTGCCTGACGAGTTTAGAGGTGCAGAGCGATGAGCGAAGATTGTGAAATCGCGGCTGCCGGGGCGGCGTCTGTCGCCGTTTCAATCAGACAGGAGCGCGTCGCGTTGAAGCGAGCAAACGAGCAGACCAGCAGATAAGAAGAGACGCGCGTGCGCACTGCGCGGTCCCGCTCCCGTGTTACCTGTGTGACGTCACACCATGTTTTCGTGACATCGAGCTCCAAACTTTGGAGCTACACAACGGATGTCAGACTACAGGAAGTATGAGTGATCCAGAATTTTGTACAGTCATGCCAAAAACAAATAAGTTGAGTTCCCTATAGCTAATAAAGTTGCGGCGATAACCCCTCCCCCGGTTCATACATTTCAGGCATTTATGGTAAGGAAGTCAGGGGGAAGTAGAGATAAATGCCCCCGCCGCATCTACAAAACACTTTCGACACCCCTAACAGCATCAACTCACACAAACACACACAAAAAACACCATGTCCCACGTGACGGAACGGCCATGCATTTTCACTCATATTTCTAGATTTTCAGCTGATAAATTTAAGATGAGAATGATTACGCAGTGCTCCCGACCACTTATCGCAAGTGGTCTGCAAGTAACGGTAGTATTACAGAGTCAAAATGCCGCAGCTGTTCTCCTCTAGGCTCCTTGTCATAAGACTCGCGTAAATTTCCGTCCAATATTATTTCTTATTCAAGACAATCATACACCTTCCTGTTAAAAATTATCTGAATTAAAAAAAAAAAAAAGATCCGTATAGAGTGCGATTTCTCACAGAACGACTACCGTATACTATCTTGAGTCTCGACAGATAGCCCCCCCCCCCCCCCACCCCCCCAATCAGACAAATTGTGCCTCGAAAGGGGGGGGGAGGAAAGTAGCGTTTTTCGTATGCGGCAAAACACGCAAGCACGCACACACACACACACACACACACACACACACACACACACACTAGCACAGGACAAGCGTCACGTTATTTGAAAGACAAACTTTGCTTATCTGCGCGCGTCCAATCAACGTGATTCTGGCGTGCTGGGCTATCGGCATTTTAACAAAGAATATGGTTTATCAGCCGAATTCCACGAGAAAACTCTTAAAAAAGCCATCACGAACGAGCGTCACGAAGGGCCGTCACATGACCACATGATGTGACCTCAAGACGTGAAGTCGATTTCCCCGCTAAATTTAGCGGGGAAATCGGTGTTACGTGGCATGACCATGTAAAGTGACCCCAATCCACGTGACGTCAATTTGTGCGAGATGGCTCTGTGGTATAGTTTGCGCTCAACCTACGTCTCAACATATTTTGTGATCCCCAGTCTTTGTGAGCATGATGAAGCTCGTATAATTTTATTTTTTACCGAGAGAAAATTGGATAGATAACATGGAAGTGGGCTATCTATTGGGGGTTGGTTATCGTCTCGGGACACGCGCCGGCCCGCCGCAGGAGGATCGCGACGCGCTGTGTGTTTACCTGTGTGGAGGAAAAGGTGGTTCTTGAGGTTGGTGTGCTTGCTGAATCCCCGCTCGCACAGGTGGCAGCGGTAGGGCCACGTCCCGCTGTGTACGTACGCGTGGCTTTTCAGGTCGCCGGGAGTTGGGAACGACTTGGAGCACACCGGGCACTTGTGAGGCTTCTCCTGCGGCACCGGAGGAAAAAAAAAACAAAAAAAACAAACAAACATTAATATTGCGAGTCATTTCGCAACCGCCCAATTCGGACCTCGATTAAGGGATGAGTATGACGTTTTCGGTAGCGATAAGGACGAAAGTGGTCGTCATATTTTCGACTACAGAGCGTCTTACACCAATATGAATTAATCGTGAAAGCTGGAAGCATCCTTTGGGGAGAACAGTGATGCCGGAACGTTCGTGTAAACGAGGCGCGATCAAACGCGATGGGATCGGGTACTAGAGTTATCTGTAGCCGCGGCGATAGAATGAGAAACACCACCTCCAGTACGCTCTCGTTGCCTTCCGTCGTGCTCGCGGGATGTCATCAAAGGCAGAAAGCTCGCGCTGGAGGCGGAGCATGCGCCACCAAAAGCGTCGGTGTGGTCGGGTTTCCACGACTGGCCAAACCACTCCGGCATAAGAGCATTGTCGGACTGTCAACGTCGATGGTGTTGGTTTATTTTTAAACACATCGCCGAACTTGTCGTCGAAACTGATAATAAGTAGCCAAGGTCACAATGCGGCCGAGGCAAATCCTGGTCACGAAGTCAAAGATAGGAACCGTAGGTGGGCGCCACCAAAACATCTTGGCGCATTTAACCGCAGTCGACGGCGTTGTTGTCGTTGCGGGGAGCAGGAGTTGCCATCTGCTCACCTTGGAGTGCGTCATGCGGTGGTAGTAGAGGTTCGAAGAGGCCGTGAACCTCTTTCCGCACACGGGACACTGGTGCGGCTTCTCGCCCGAGTGGATCCTCCGGTGGGTGTTGAGAGAGCTGGACGTGCTGAACGCCTTGCCGCACACCTCGCACGCGTGAGGCTTCTCTCCTGGGCGTTCGAGGAACGGGCAGGCGAGACGTGTCGATCGAAACGACTTCTGTTTTGCGCGATCGTATACACGTTTGCGAGTCCGGCCTCAAGGCGGTGCCATCTTGCCTAGATGGGGTGCGCTTGGACGCGTCAAAATCTGATTACGAAGCCTGGCTAAGGCGGATTTCGCGTCCAAGCGCACCCCACTGAGGAAGCTGGCGACGCCCTGAAGTCGGACTTGCAAATCGAGTTAAGCATTGCTGAGGCGTACCCACGTCCTCAGCGCTGCTTGGTAGACGATAGCCAAGCTGGCCAAGCGGCGGTGGCGTCTCTGACGTCACACAGCTGCGGTGGCGCTGCTGTAGGCACTGCGCGTGAGCAGACGCTTCCTCTCACACGAATCAGATTCACGAAGCGAACTTACGAACAAAAATGTACTTACGACAAAACCTGCGAACAAATCCGTATTCACGAAACGAAATTTTCGTAAGTTTTGCGCAGGTTACGACGAAATCCTACGACAGCTCCGAAGCTGTCTTACGCACTTCTTACGATCAAATCAGCATGGCCGACAGCGTCGCGGTCGCGACGACCGACGGACGTTTATTTTTCTACGTGCGCTTCTCACGCGTCCCGACTTCAAGCAGCAAGAAAAAAGGGAAATTACTCGAAACAGACCACGACGAACAAGAACGCTGGATCAGCTGGATCCACAAACACCCGGAAACAGCTCCAACGGCCACGATTCAACCAACCCTGACCAAGCGAGCTCGGCAGATAGGCCTATACCAACGTTGGCCTATACTTCGTCTCACCCTAGCATGGACTAACCGCGAAGGCAGAGCTAGCGCGAGCGGCCAGCCTTGACTGCCTTGACTAGAGCACTTGCTGCACGAGCGCTCGTGCAGCCGCCGTGGCTTCATTCAAAGCGACTAGCTCGCGCTTTTAGCACGCGCGGCTAACAATAGTCCATACTAAGGTGAGACGAAGTATAGCAGCCACTCCGACCACGGTGGAAGATCGGCTCGGCGCAGCGGTGCTACGGTCCTTGGCCAAGACCGTCTGCCCACGACCGGCTGGCGTGCTGAATGGAATATGCCCGCGCGGCCTTTGTGAACCCTTCCCGTATTATAGTTTGATCGCTGACCTCAATTTTAGATTAAGAGGTCAATCTCTTCCTCTTGTCATCTCCTAGTTTTCCGAGGCAGCGGTGACGAACGCTGTCGTCGAAAAGGGGCTCTAATCGATTCTATCTCTTTGTTTTGTGTGATATAGAGCTCAAATAAACGCCGTATGGATTACCCTCGCAACACGGTATGTACACTTTGTTATTAGTATTCCATTTTCATTCTGACACGACTGCACCTCACTGTCGATCGCTATAACAGTTCGTCGGTCACAATGCCGATTCAACCTTTCTTTGCCGGGTGTCACGTCAGCATCGAGTTGCAATCGTAAAAGATCGGTCCCGAAGCGCTTATCAATTCGCGGTCCAACAGCGCGAATCCTGCACTTCGATCAAACGCGCGCGTCCGCTCCGAGTGTGAACAGGTATTACGTGGCTCTTGCTGATACTCTCGTAGTTCAAACGTATCTTTTTTAACGTCGGCTCGCTCCTTCATCTCCGAGGCCGTGAAAGACGCTGCGGCAATTTGTTTCCATCTACGTCGAACGCTTTGCAAACGACTGACACGGGCCGTCTTTTACCAACGATGACAGTTGTGTTGACTTCGTAGCGATCGAGTTCGTAGCAGTCAACGGAGACGGTTACGCATCCCGGCCTCAGCATTCGGGCGCGTTTAAATCGTGTTAGCGTCGACATATCACTGCACGGACACGAACCCCACACAAGCGGTGGCAGGAAGGCCGCCTGTGTTTGTTATTAAAAATCCACGTGCTCCAAACGACTCCGAACCATGCCGAGCTCTCCGATTGGTTGTTCGTGCTGCCGAAGACGCGTCGCCATGGCAACAGTACCGGTATGTTTTAGTTTTTCCGTACGAGAACGCCGCTTTCCTCCTCTCACTTAAGAACGCGTTCGTGAATACCGATTTCTCCTCTTCTTACGATGTTCTTAACTTACGAGCTTCTTAGCTAAGTTGTCGTAAACAAAGAAGCTCTTCGTGAATCTGGCCTCTGGTTTCTGCGCACGTTCAGTGCCCACACCCGGTGTGTGGGCAAACACCGGCTTGTTTGTAAACAACGCGTTGTTTCTATACGCCATCTCCCAAGATCCGCGCAGAGCATGCATGCACGCAACGTGTGCTGCGCTCGTATTTTGCGTTTACATGAATGCGACCGTAGCGCATCGAATCGAGATTCGACCATTTTGATTGGTAGCAGATGGGTAGAAGAGGAAGAAGTAGGAGGACAGGCTGCGTGTGACTGGCCCCTGCTCGATTCAATGCCCTACGATCGCAGTCATGTAAGAGTAGCCACAGTCCGTTTAGCTCTGCAGAATAGACCTACAGTGAAACCCGTTTAGAACAAACCCACGTACAGCGAATTTTTGTCGATATCGAACTCACGAAAAATTTAAATAAAAATGCATGTAAGAAGTACTTGTTATAACGAACAACATATTGGCTATATCGAACTATTTCCCCTCGGGAAGGCGTCCAAAAACGCGCAAACAATCGTCTTCAGGCCTGTCCCTTCCACCCCCCCCCCCCAAAAAAAAAAAAAAGGAAAGAAAGAAAATTGCAAAAGATCAAGTTGCAACCAAGATTGAGCGAAGAGAAGCGATGCAGAAGAGGAGAAAGCTAAGAAATACACTCTGCACGCACGCAGAGAAAAAAAAAGTTTCATCCCAAAGACGTTGCCCACGAAGAGAAGCAATTGAAAAGGGAAGATAAGCTAAAAAAAACCAAAAAACTATGCACGCATGCGAAAAAAAAAAAAAACTTTCTAGCGCGTTGTTACAAGGTGGAAGCGAAGAGATGAGAAAGAAAGAGACGCTCTCACCTTACAATGAGCGTGTCGTAGAAGTTTGTTGTAAATGGTGTTTGCTATATCGAACTACTTGCTATATCGAACAGATCGTAGCGTTTCCTGCTGTTCATTATAAACGGGTTTGTCTGTATTGCTAAATTACTCAAGCATCAAGGAGAATGCAGGGATTGGTGTTCCACGCGCCGCACGTGCTGGCATCAGCAGTAGTAACTTTTCTAAAGCAAATGCCTAAAACAAATTGCATCTTGCACGCGCGTTCGTCAACGCTTTATTTTGATTATTTACTTCGAATCTTTTATACGGGGAAGGCGTGCGCGTGTGGCGCGTGAAACACCAATCCCTGCATACTCCTTGATGTTTGGGTAATTTAGCAATATGTCTATTGTTAGCGTGAACAAGAGCTCTGCAGTTCTGCATGCGGGAGCACTCGCGCAAGCAAAAGCTCGAGCCTCGTGAGGTAGCGATAAACCAATGAAAATTGCTGAAGGGAACACATCTTCGGGATCACTTCAGCGATGTTGAATAAGTGTCTCTAGATTTATGCGTCTGTGTGCATTCACGTGTGAATGTGTATATACTCATTACCGGGTACGTTGTATAAATAACCTATGACATTGCAATTGGTGTGCTAATAACTTTTTTTTTTTTTTTTGGGGGGGAAGGGGCAAAGGGTATAGGTGTATCTGTATATACATGCAACATATTCCATCGATTTTAAGACGATTGATCATACTAGAGTAGCTACATGCATTTATTTCATAATGGCCAATAACCATATATGGTATTCTATTACCCCTGTCAGACGGCGTTTTAAATATCCTTTTCACTAAGCTCCTTTAAAAAAATATCGGCCAATTAGCTCGCGATGTGGAGTGCGCACGTGCTCTGTGGCGCGCGCACGTGCTTTACGGCGTGCGCTGGTTCGCCGATTTTATAAAGGAGCTTAGTGAAAAGGATCTTTAAAACGCCGTCTGACAGGGGTATATATCAAAGAAGAAGGCGGAAGGAAAGCGCGTGCCAGCCGTACCCGTGTGCGTCCGCATGTGCCTGCGCTGTAGAGACGGCCGGTCGAAGGTCTTGCCGCAGAAGTCGCAGCTCAGGACGGACTTCTGGCGGCGTCTCTTCTCCTTGTCCTTCTTCGGAGGAACGGGCTGCGCAACGGACACCGTCAAGGCGTTATGTGTTTGCCCGTCCCTTCTTGTTAAGGCCGGTTCAGACACTTGCGTTTGAGTGCGTTTGACTGCGTTGCGGCGAGAACCGAAAGCGAGTCACCGGCACATCTGTGCTTCGTATGAAGCGTGGAATCCAATTCAAGGAATCTTCTTGGCACGCGATATAAGCAGCAGGGATGTCCTGGTGTCTCGCTGCCGCAACGCAGTCAAACGCAGTCAAACGCAACTGTGTGAACCGGGCTTTACAGGGTTACCATGTCAGGCACTGTGTTCCGACTTTCCACTCATGCGCAGCCGCCAAATGCGAGCGCGGCCAAAAATGAGAATGCACACGAAGCCAGACAACTTGCAAGGGGCCCAAGGTACGAAAGTATAAAGGCTCCTTCCTCGTCTATATTCGTCTTCTTAGTGGATGTGAGTTGCTGCGCAGCCTGCAGGATCACAGACGAAATGACAGCATTTTTAGGAGACGACTGGTGGGAGGGCAACTCAAGTCGGAGTGCGGAGTGCTGTACCATTTCCCTTTTATTTTGTGTATTTTCACATCTACCTTGTACATATCATGAATATGCAAGAAGTTTCAACCGAAATAATTAGTGCCGACATTCATCGCTATCTCTGAAAACAAATTTTGCGTCACTCATGCTTCATTTTTTTTTTTTTGCAACGTTGTTTTTTTACGCATGTTTGTGCCTTTAAGCCTTCACGTTTGTAGAAACGTAAGTGGGCGTGATTTTTGTAGGAACTTTCTTCTCTGTTTCTCTCTCTCTCCCTCTCTGTGTCACTGACTTCTTTTTTTTATCTATGATCTTTTTCCATCGGATTATAATTTTCCATGCCGTTTATTTGACGGCGTAGAAAACCATCAGTAGCCGCTGGTTGACCTAGTTTGATAAAAGCCATTTTCTCTCTCCCCCCGGCGTCGGTGTGCTCGTATTACGTGAGCTTGTACTCCCACCTCACGAGGAAAACACGTGTCTCCAACACATGGAAAGTAGATACCATCGGCTGTTTAAACCATGACGCTCTGAGACATAATATATAATCATGTCGTTTAACACATGAAACTGTGGTCCAGAAAAGGAAAAAATAATTTAGTCGATGGAACAGACACAAAAGAGAACGTCTAGAAGGAGGAGAGGTTCTCTTCTTTGCCTGCTCCTTCGACTAAAAGTTCTTTTTTTTCTGCACCACCAACTCGACTGAGCACTCACTGGTTTTTCAGATAATATATGTTTTTATTCACGGCTATACAAAAGATGTTTTACATTCTCTAATAAAGAACGAATGGGCAAGGCTAGGAATTTTATTCTTACGTGCGAAGTGGGGGCTAGAAAAGCCTATACCCACTCATTAAATTCCTTTGTTCTCTTTGTTAAAAAAAAAGCGTCGCTTAAAAGAATATTTTTCCCCTCTTTGGATCTGAATAATATATTCATTTCGGGTAAAACGCAATTCATAAAAAATAAGTATTTTTTTAAATATCTAACTAATATGGCTTGAATGGAAAGTGGACACGCGTTCTGCGTGTACGCTATTAAAAAATGAGAAGTCTTGGCAGATCATTTCGGCAGGCCCGATTCCGTATGGACGCGAACTTGAAAGCATACTTGGAAGGAACGGCGCGAGGTCCCGATACCCATATCGTTCTATGAAAACACGACCTGCTCAAGCGATCGCAGCTGCATTGAATCTCTTCTAAGTCCCGGGGTTAGCGGTATTTCTACGCCGGCTAATTTCAACGTGTTTAAGTCAAAGAGTCATTGTGTACTCAACGATCCGGATAGGAACAAACAGCGTAGCAATTATTCTCCATAACCAGCTATCTTTTCGAGTCTCAACTAGGTTTTGGAATGCAAGGGTACCCTGGAGTAAGATAGAGTAAATTCTTGTGACGACTTCCCCGTGGCCGTTTTCCATGAGCTGACCTGCTTCGTGTTGTTCTCAAGTACACCCATGTCAATATGCGTCGCGCATGCCGAACGACTGCCAAAACATATTTCAGTGCGACAGGAGAACGGGAAGAGAAAGTAGAAAATGAAGGCAGCGGGCGAAGATGGGCAGAGACAAAAAACGAGTGGCTCAAATTAAATTAGGTTATAGGTTTGGTCTACAAACAACACCTCGGAGCTGTTGGTGTGGGGCTCTCGGGTCTTTATTAGACGAATGCGTCACGGCACACTGAGCGGATGTCTCGGCTGACCGCAGAGTGACTGTTGAAGTTCAGTTCAGTTCAATAATCCCCAAAGGCACTTCAATGAGGTGCATTATATGAGGGGGGAATCAAGTAGAAAAAAATATTACAGCGAAGGTTGCCGAATAACAGTTCCGCTAATGATGAACGAGTCGGCGTGTGAATTTTGTTTTAGGAGAAGCCAGCACGGCTGCTCGCTACGGAAGCCCAGTTGTGGCTCAACGTACAAAGTCAGCCGAGGGGCAACATGACCGGCGACAAACACGCGAGTGATGCGCTTTCTTCCACGAGATAAATCATTGATAAACTGATGTCTCCGAGTTTTCTACCCGTATAAGATTTGAGACACGCGTATAAAAACACCATCGCGTGCTTTGCGTAGTCACAGCCGACAAGCGTCTCTTTGCCGGAGTCGTGTCGCCTCACGATCCCTGTTTGCCGAGGCCTTAAAGACCGACGACCGGATCGCGCTTTCCACTTTTCCTCCACTTCCTCCTCTCCCCCCTTCTACCCTGTCCACCGTTGCCTGTTTCCTCCTCCCCCAGAATGAGGAGGATCTTCTGCCTTGCAGAATTTTGTCTGGTCGTCGGCCTTTAAGAGGACGCAGAGCTAGCTGCCTTTGTCTCTACTTACTGCTCGAACGCCGAACGCCGGCGCCCGGCGTTCGGAGCTTGAACAGTGAGTAGTGACAAAGGCAGCTAGCTTTGCGTCCACCCACTAATCATTCCAACCAGAGCTCGGCGCTCTGTCGTCCCAGCGCGCTTTCATCTCCTCCTCTCCCTCAGTTGCTATACGTACACCTTCGCAGCGTTAAAGAAACATCGGCCTTCAGAAACCGTCGCAGCTTATAAGGCTGAAAAGCTCGCGTCGCGAAAGGTCATCCGACTCAGAAGTGAACCTATATAAGCTAAAACCCGTCTAAAAAAGGGACAGCCTGAGCACGTTGTATCGAAGATTTTTGACGACCAATGTACCGTTGCACACGGCATACCTGAATGTTTTCGTTGTTGTTTTCTGACGTCGAAGTCGACGTGAAAGAAGACGAAGATGTCGACGTTGTTGACGTCGATGCCGACGTCCGGAGGGCCTCTGAGGACTCCGTGGAAAGCCTGGCTAGAGACGATGACGCCTGGCTAGAGGACTTGGACGACGCGGACGTGGACACCAGGCTCTGGGATAGGTCCAACGGAGAGTCTGCGTAGAAGGAGGGGAGGGGGATGATTGTAAAGGTTGAAGATGCGATGTTTTTGCAGGGGCTGTAGAACTGTTTCGCCACCGTTTCAGAGTGACAGCGAAACATATAGAAAATTAAAGGGGAAAAAAATAAAATGCCAACCTTCCTTGTCGTGCTAGTCTAGCTACTTTGTATTAAAGTAAGCGGATCAAAAAATAAAAGAATGAGAAGAAAAAATAAAAAAGTCGTCAAATCGTAAAGTGAAAAGAATACAAAACCACAACAGCAAAAGCGACAAAAAGGCTGAGGGGCCTGTCCTCGTTCTTTTTTTTAACGTATCTTAATTCCCAGAAAAGAATTCTCACATATTTTCTAAGTACACTTCTTCAGGACGCTTGTTCATATCGAAGTCAAGTGTGTTTGTTTATAAAGAGTGTCAGGAATGGAAAACATACGCAGGCGGGGGGCCCCCAAAGCTTCCCAAGAATACTGAAAGTACGCTCAAGGTGCGCGAGGGAGCTGGCGCCAAGGGTGTTGAGTTGACTGCATGATCCAGCGGTGCGAGCTCGCAACCTAGCCAAGCGTGAAGGCTCGCGTCAGCACAAACATCAAAAACACTACCTTGCGGGATCTGTGGCCGCAGTGATTTCTCTACACCCCCCCCCCCCCTTGTTTTTCTGAAGGCACCCCCTTAATTCGCAACAACTCCTCTATTCTCAGTGCCCCCCCCCCCCCCTAAAATTTAGACCCCCCCCCCTCCCCTAATTTCAATTCCTGGGGAAACCCCTGGGTGGCCAAGTGGGCTAGCGCACACCAGCTCTGAGCACGTGGAGGGAAAGCTCACGCTGTAGAACCCAGAGATCCTGGGTTCAGTCCCCACCCCTGCCCGTTTCTATCTGGATGAACATCGTACAGGCGTGCGGTCGTGTATCACTACTGCGTGGTGCACGTTAAAGACCCCAGGCTAGCGGTTGTACCGCACTGGGTAAGTTGCTCATTAACAGCTGAGATACCAGACGCTCATTGGGGCTGAATAACTTCACGGTATATAAATATACACACAGCGCAATTACCGTCTACCTTTTGGATAGCGTCCTTTCCAGACCCCAAGAAAAAGAAAAAAAAAGGAAACGCGTTGATGTAAAAACAAGTTATCCTAGGAATTGATTTATGAATATAATACTTAAGCTACGAGGACCAACGTTTTCTTCAAAATTTTAATGTTTGATATTTTCACTTCTCCCACGTTTGAAAGTGAAGAAGCGAACCCTCGTTATACAAAGGTTGGATAGATATTGTGAAATAATATGATGTTGTCACATCGACAGTGTCATTAGATTGTGGTATTTAATAGTGTGTTCAAGCTTTGCTGTAAAGATTTATTTATGTATTTGTTATGACAAAGCCAATCAATTGAAAACTCGTCATTGCTGCATGTTGTTAAAAAACATTTGTATTTTTGTGTACATATACGCCAATCCTGGAGATTGGTTGAAAATTTAACTTCCTCCTCATTAGATCAAGCCAAGTGTGAAATTCCAAATTTAATTTTGTCACATCTCACTTTATTTTGTCACGCAGGCATTATGTGTTATAATGAATGGCCGGTCTCTCTTCCGAATTTCCAATATACTGCGAACCTCAGCACACAAATATGAGCAAGAGTCCTGGTGGGCTGACAGCTGATTACTATTCGGCGTCACTACGTAACTATACACCGTCACAACCGTCCAAACGTTTTGTAAATAAACGCCACCGCCGAAATCCTGACGAGGTTGCCCAGCAGTGCAAGGCTGCCTTTTTTTCATGGCCGCGAGCAACGTTTTTTGTGGGATGTCTTCTCAATGGCGTAAAGTGCTGTCAAAACAAGGCATGCTATTTGCTGTGCACGATCAAAAAAAAAAGGAAAAAAAAAAAAAAAAAAACGTACACGCTTTTTTAAGGGCGAATTTCACAGGTCGTTTTGGAGCGCTCCGGGATCAGTAGACCGGATCCGAGATGGACCACGCGATCCGAACGAAGTCGCCCCGCCTCCGGATCCCCAGTGGAACATGACCACTCCTCCGGCATCGGCGGATGCCTTCCCGTCATTCGCCTTCCCGGAATTCCCTTCCTGCGATCCCGGATCTCGAAGCACATGTTTTCGGCGCTAACGACACCTGTTCAACGTACGAAAGAAATTCATGATGTAAGAGATACGTGTCGATAAGCGATGTGCATCAGCGTAGCCCGCTTGCCTCTTCATCAGAATACTCGTGAACGGTGTCCAAGTACGTCTCGAATTTTGGCCTACTCTGCAGAGGTCCGAAAAGGCAATCGAATTCATGCGGGACATACAAGCTCTCCTCGTCATTGTTGCCACTCAAGCCGCTGCCGCTGGAAAAGCTGCTCGAGCAACTTGACGACGAACTGTCCTCAAGCAGCACCAGCATTAAAGCGGGCGGCACTTTGGGAGCGGCTATTGCGAGTTCTTCCGAGGCGAGATGCCCGCTCGGCGAGAAAGGTAGTCACGTGTGAGCGCCGAGGGCTAGCCAGGCTGGCTTCCGGCCGAATCCACCGAAATCGGCGGAGCGACTTTTCTCGGATCCGGATCAAGATCTGCAGTGGGAGCTGATCCAGAACGACGAGTGGAACACGCCCAGTCCGTCTCGATACTGATCGCCCAGTGAAATTGGCGCGCTCCAGAAAAGTCGATCCCGGCGCGCTCCAAAACGATCAGTGAAATTCGCCATAAGAACGTAAACGTTTTGGCGCGTGCCCATTTTCAGTGAGGACATCAACCAGGCAAACGGTGCGGCTTTCCTTCTCGCCTCCTCCCCTGTCTTCGGGAGGTTGGGGACCGACAACAGTGGAGGCCTTGACGGCAATCAACAGAGTGTGTGAGTAGCTACGTCCTGTCATGAGCACGCTCCAAGGGACGCAAGCGGAGGATGACTTTCCCCCCTGCAGAAAACGTCCTATGCCAGACCGGAAGCGAAGGAAGATTCTCCGCTTCCGTCCAGAAAATGCTGCACACAGCAGAAAGTGTGTCCTCTGTGGACAGCCCTTCAGGATACTATCACAATAGACCACTCTTACTAAGGGTTTCACGCATGCGTGACACCGCCATAACTGCAGTTCATAGGAGGCAGGCGCCATTTCACAAGGCAGCTCGTGCCGCCTCGTGTGCAGAAAGGCTACATCTCCCACGATGCATGGCGGCAGCGGTGGCTTAGTGAAACTGGCTGTGAGATCGGTCGTTTGACGGGGCTCTGGGGCAGGTTGGCGGGTATTAGCGGCGAGATGTTTTAGTGGCGCCCTCATATGGTTACCTTTCGTGACGTCATAACCTTGCGAACAACAAGTTCGATGGTGTTTGTAAGGAGCATGGTGGAAGCTTGAAATCATTGCGCTCTTAAAGCAACATTACCAACACCGTCGAAATTGAAGTCCTTCCATTCCTCTTATCTCCGTCGATGAGAAATCATTTGCTGACGTCATAGTCAGCATTCGGCCTATCGTGGAAGGCCCATCACAGCTACTCTTTCGATCGCGCACGTCGCCAATACCACCGAATATCTCCCAGCCGCACCCGCCATTCACGGCTAATAATGTTCACGGCATTATGATCTTGAAAATGTAGCGTTGAACATAGTTACGCCCCGTTGATTCCTGCCTGTTTATGTTTAGCCGATCAGGGCGAGCCGTAGAAGACAGGTGCAGCCAATCGCAGGCCGCCGTGAAATAAATATGGCAACCGAATTTGTTGTGAATTCCAGATTTGTTCCGGTACAAATCCGGAACAAATCCGGGTAGTAGAAGAAGTGAGGAGCCCGCAGACGAGCTGGTGAATGTTTGACACGACTAAAGCTGAGACAGAGAAGAAAAAGAAGACTTGTAGAAAATGACGGTGTGTGTTCATAATGCCTACGGCTCGCCCTTTTTTACTGGTGTGACTAAATAATACTTAGAAAATACTTGCAATGCCTACCTCATTAATTTATCAAATTGGTTACGAGTAAATAGATTGAAGCTAAACACAAGTAAGACAAAATACATAATCTTCAAACCTGTTAGTAAGCGAGACAACAGCTCTATTAACATTATATTTGAAAACACTGTTATAGAACAAGTTGCAGACCAAAAGTTCTTGGGCGTCTGGTTTAGCGAAGAGCTCACATGGTCCACCCATATAAATAGACTGAAGACAGAGTTGTCTCGAGTTATTGGTATTATATATAAAATGCAAAATTTGATACCCACTTGGCTTAAAATGACATTGTATTATTCTCTCCTTTATTCTAAGATCAGTTATGGTATGTTGGTTTGGGGTACGACCACTGCATCTAACTACAACAAACTAATCATCCTTCAGAAAAAAATTTTTCGTATTTGCGAAAATTACAGAGGTAATATCAGAAATTTGAGCACTCAACCACTTTTTGTTAAATATAATATATTGAAGGCAGACCAGATATATCACTTTAAATTATTTCAATGGATCTACAAAAACAACCTATATTTGACACAGACACCTCCTTCTAGTGCCTACACATTACGAGACCCGAAACGTGGAATCCCAAGCATACGAACGAATTATGGCAGGCAAAGTTTATCGTACATGAGTACTAAATTATTAAATTGCCCAGGTATTGATGTTAATTTCAGTTCCCCTTTTCCAAAGTTCAAAAAAGACTGCAGAGGAGCTCTGGTTTGCAGTGATGTCGCATTTTCATCTATTTAAGGCATGTATATATATTTATATTTATTTTCAATGAAACGTTACGTATACAAAACTTTTGTAGCCTGATTTTTGGTTTTGATTTAGCTTGTTTCCGCTTTGTTTTATAAATCCTTGTTTATAAATTTTTAGTAGATATATAAAAAGTGGTGTCTATTTTTATATTTATTTTAATTTTATTGTACTTCTGGGTTATGAAAAGCATATCGCCCCACATTGTTCAAGCTGTGCCGCTTGTGTAGTTGTTTGAGTTGCGTCATTGTATTTCATGTGTTTTTCCGATATTTCTAAAATGATTGTTTCTATTTGTTTTATGACGATGGCTGTCTTGTTATTTATTCTCACTGTGACTTGTTTGAAATGTTATTTCCGCTGTATGAACTGCAGGGGGCAGAGGCGTTGTCAGGCATCATGCCTTTATCTCTGCCCCCTCTGCGGATAAATGAAATCCGCAAAACAAATAAAGAAAAAAAAATTAAATGCAAAGGTGCAAGCGAGCTGGACAAGAATGACGAAAATAATCCCTGGAGAAGGGGAACAAGAGGGACCTTTGTCCTTCTTGTTCCCCTTCTCCAGGTGTGTGTTGTTTTTCCTCTTTTTATGTACTCTCTTTCTCTTCCCTGTCTCATGTTCAATTATGTCTGGGTTTGTTCCCGGTTTATTGTTCATTCCGGATTTGAACGGAATAGAGGCGCGGTCTTGGTCGTGGTTTCTTTCTCACCTTGGAGCGTCCTCTGCAAGAAACGGCGTCCCAGGTCAGCGGCGAGCTTGGGCGTGGAGGTGAGCGGGGACCCGGGCTCGTCTTCGTCCCGGACGAAGACCACCAGCTCGGAGTTGGGCAGCACGGGGCGCAGGACGCGGTACAGCACGCCCTGCTGCCGAGGCGCCGGAAGGAGGCGCGAGTGTCGCCCCGGCGACGGCCTGCGGGCGCGGCTGGCGACCAAGTTGACGCGCTGCGACATGCGCCGAGCGACGCGCACGAAGCGCACCCAGTTGCAGTGGCGCACCTGGCGACACTCGACCTCGCGGATCTCGTCGTAGCAGCCCAGGGAGTGTCGTACCTGCGCCCGCAAGAGGAGGTGTTTACAAAGTAACCCGAATTTCCAAGTTCGAATAATGGTTTTCTTTTTCGCGATGTTATTGTAGTAGCAGAAAACGTTCAGTTATCCCGCTTTAATACCCCATTCACACAGCCAGCATAAAGGTACCTTTAACATATGATAGGCCCCTTTGCAATCGGCAAATCAGCCCGCGCTCTTCGGTGGCGAGCAAACGTCAAGCGCGGAGGATTGTGAATTGATTCGCCGCGGAGAATAAAGGTCCCTTAGCTAAAGGTACCTTTCTGATCGTGTGAATGGGGTATCTCATTCACACTGCCCCATTTTCTTAAAGGACCCATGAAACGATTTTCGGACTTCCGGCCAAACAAGATGACGTTTGGGGATGCCCCTCAACTCATACAATAGGTCTGTTCGATTCGCCTGAACTGGCTGAACTAGTTCAGCAGTGCAGGAACTGGTGCATTCGATTCAACCGGAAGTTGCACTGCCGCTGCACTGGCGCGTTCGATTCATCCCCGTTCTGAACGAGTTCAGACCCAGTTCCTCAAAATCTTGCACGGGCTCCGGAGTCAGTTCAGCGTCCGTGCAGAAGCAGACGACAAGAGCAGACGGCGATTGCAGACGACACTCCTCGTCCGTCTCTGCTCGCGGTGCCATTTTTCGCAGCTCTTGCTCAACTATCTGGGATGTTTAACAATAACGCCGATACGGAGGTTGCATTTTCTATCATTTATGATAATAACGTACCCGCGGTGGACGCGGAATTGAGATCATAACCGAGGGTAAGAATTTGCTTGATTATGATATTCTGAAAGCGTTTTAGGCACCTGCTCGCGTAGGTTTGGCTCCTTGTGGTAAGTGTTGCAATATTGGCTCACGTAAATTGTTTCTTTTTGATGATATGTGGGGATCCACAGTGTTGATATTCTTCCCTGCAGACACGGGAAACGTATTGCACTCTTGATAGTCCCCGCCTTCAGTTGCTGCATACTGACGACTCCGATATATTGCAGAGGTCTGGGATTTGGTACATTAGCCGTCGCATGACCAGTAGCTGAGCGTAATACTGCATGTTTTGTCCGCTGGCATCTGTGGACGCCCACTAACGAGCCTGGGAAAAACGCTGAGAATCGGCATTGGCATGATAGTTCCACGCAGGTCTTTTTTGAGAATCAGAATAAACGCTTCAGCTTGACGCCAAAGTTACGGTCGATAACTGTCTTGGCCAAAACGCTATCGTCAGGCCTTCGTGTTCGGGGTGACCGCGCGCTGCCGCCAGTGACTCCCGACGCAAAATTATCCTGATGCCATGAACCTATCGTCGAAATGAGAAACTCGAGAGACTTGGAATGAATCTACTATTGCTAAATGAATGTGAAGAACACAAACGCTTAAGGAAACGACAGGAACCGAACAGCCGTTAAAAATGCAGACAGAAACGCATTTGGTGCAGAAAACGTTTTTATTACACTCGAATAAAAAATATTAATAGAAAAGATTTTGTTTATATACTTTAAAACTAAGAAAACGCGAACGAGTTCATCAAGCAGCAAGGAATTAAATGTAGCATACAATGTGACATAGAGAATCAAGAACCAACAGATGCAGACGACACCTTGCGCTTCCGCTCGGAAAGCCGATCACAGCGCCAGTCCTAGCGCGGCGGCTGCACTGATTCTGCGCCGCCGCTGCACGACTCCTGCACTCACTGATCTCTATTTTAGTAGGCTGGATCGCGGATCGGGAGCCCGTCGGTGTCGCCACCGGCGGCCATTGCTTGACACCAGGCAATACACGCAAGTCTATGGGAGAAACGCACAAAAGTAAGAATACTGAAGCATGTACGCTGTGCTCGGAGGCGAGTATTTTATGGTGCGCTGCGATCCTTATGTCGGGTGTCTGGAGATCGAATTGGTATTTGTCAAACGACCGGTCGCCGAATAAAAAAAGCAAACGTACCGGAGCACCTACGGCTGAGCTGGCAAGCTTGCTCTCGTAGTGGAGTAAACAAAGGAACTTGCCGTCAATAAGACCGTCCTTAGGGAAGCCCACAAGTTGATGAATGACAAAGAAGTTTCATCTCGACAGCGGCTTTCCGGGAGTGAGCGAATTCCGCGTAGCAAAGCCTTCGAGCTTGTCGTCTGCTAAACCCAACTCAACGAAACCGCCACCGACTCCGCGGTAACTCTAAGTAACTCTCGCCTCATTGAGCTGCGGAGTCACTCTCGACCACAAAATATTTATTTATAAGAACTGCGAGGGCTGACAGTTTTAATGTTTATACGCAAGCTATTTGACAGGCTTATCGAAAAGCATCCAAAATGTTTCAGTGCCGACAAAGGCTTCGAAACAGGGGAAAACGTCACTTTTTCTCGTTCTTCCCATAGAGTCCCATGCATTGGCTGGTGTCAATCAATGGCCGCCGGTGGCGACACTCGGCCCCAGCTGCCGAGGCCACGGTCCGCGATCCAGCCTACTACAATAGAGATCAGTGCCTGCCCTCCTCTGAACTCGGACAGAACTAGTTCAGAACTTTCTGGCCGAATCGAACAGACCTAATGTTTCCCGGGTCACGTGCGCATGACGCGCCGCGGGGTACGCGGCTTTCGGTCTTGTCCTCTCCTTAGCACTGTGGACGTCGCTACAGTGAGAGCAGACTCTCCCCTCTCTCCCCATTAATAGGCTGCTAAGACCGGCCATTTTGACGGTGTGGAATGCACGTTTCAAAAGAACCCTGGAAGCTAGCCATCAGCACGCGTTTAGCAGTCGCGCACACAGCTATGGCCGCCTGTGAATACTTGTATTGTACCGCAGGAAAGGCTACAAGCGCGAGCTCCTTGCTCTATGGCACACCTCGGCGGCACAAGCTCTCGTGCACCAAGGGCAGCTGCCAACGCTATGAGCTCGCGCTTCTAGCCTTCGTTGCGGCGAACCAGGCGCACGAGAAAGAAAACAAACCACGCAGCTGCCGAAACGTTAGCAGCGAAGAGAGGATGCTTTGACTTACTCCGGATAGATGGCGCTGTGAAAACTTTGTGTACTGAATAAGAATATAAAACTTTCGATTCATTTGTTTATGCTGGAACGAAATCATTTCGAAACGTTACCATTAAACTGAGAATATACTTGTTCAAAAGCGATCTCAATAACCGCACCCGCCGTGACGTCACAAAGTTAGTTCCTTTGGCCGCCGTACGTGAAGTCAAGTCAAGAAATAGTTCCTTTTTGTTTTTGTGGTTACGCAACGCATTCGCGACATTTCGAGAGAAGTGGTCGTGTTTTATGGTCCTCGTTTTAAAGTAAAAAAAAAAAAAAAAAAAAGGGTGACAATGTGCACGTTCTCTCGATGTTAAAATCGTTTCATGGGCCCTTTAAAGGGGTGGGGCAATGATTTTATAATTAAAAGAATTGGAATCTCATCATTTTTACGTTGTTTATCGTGTCCGGGAGGATAGAGAAAACACCTCCTTCATTAAAAATGTCGCGATTCCGCTGCATAATCGCAAAGCAAAAGTCGAGCTTTTTCGCCAACCTGCAGCCCCAAGTGGCAGCCGAAGGAACTATGGCGAAAAGATTATGTGACCTCGCTCGGCTCTAAGCTGCAGCATAACGCCCGCTAATGTCAGCAGAGAGAGGGAGGGAAAGCGTCCTCCGAGATAGCACACGGGAACCTACACGGCCCTTCGAATGACGTCACTGGGAGTGCGACCAGGTGTGACCCTGAAGACTGGGAGTGAGTTGAGGGGTGCCCGAAATGCGAATATTTATATTTTTTTTACGCATAAACTAGGACACGCAGGCAAAATCGGTTTTCTGTTCGTTACTTCAGAAGTGTCAGAGGGCAACTTTCACAAATCTCTGACCGAAGTCTGGAAATCGTTGCACCCCCCCTTTAACTTTAATGTTACGTTACGTATAAGTCACCGAAACATTCGTGTCTCGAATGTCGCGTGTCATGCTTTTTCCTTGAACTGCTAGCCTCGCTTAATATGAAGCACAGAGGCCCCGGTGACTTCAGCGTAATATTTCGTAACGTAACTTAACGTAAGAAAATGTGGTAGTGCGAATGAGCCTTTAGGGAGTGTTGTAAGGAGAATGAGTCAATGGTGTGGAGACCTTGACTCGCGGTGTAGCGGAATGGGTCTTTTCAGTGACTTTTTTTTTTTTTTGCAAACTTGGTGGGAAATGCAGACATGACCGATGCTTGCGGCTATTAGCGATGTGCGCGGCCAAAAGCGTCGCTGTGGTCAGCTTTCCACGATTGGCCAAACCATGGGCATATGAGCACTGTCAGATTGTCAACTTTGACGGTGTTAGTTTCGGATTGCGATGGCTCCTAGCTTCTACTGTGCTTTTTAAACACGCCATCGAACTTGTCGTCGCACCCGATGGTAAGTAGACAGAATAACAACTGGTGACGTCACGGCGAGGCAAATCCCAGTCGTGACGTCACGGAGGGAAACCATAAGAGGGCGCCACCGAAACATCTCGGCGCTAATATACTAGAGCCAGGAGTTGAAGAGACTTTCTTCTCATACCCAGTCACTGGGGAAGAAGTAAAAACCGTTTTTCGCAGCGCAAACGTTAGTAATTAGCCCCGTGCGCGACCGAAAGCGTCGCTGTGGTCGGCCTTCCACGATTGGCCGAACGCTGACTATGACGTCGGAAAGGGGATTTATCATCGACGGAAATAAGAGGAATGAAATAACTTTAATTTTGACGGTTTTGGCAGTGTTCCTTTGAGAGCGCAATGATTTCAAGCTTCCACCATGCTAATAACAAACACCATCGAACTTGTTGCTTGCAAGGTAATGACGTCGCAAGGGGGAAACACAGGAGGGCGCCACCAAAACTTCTCTCCGCTAATAGCTGCTACACTGACGACATACATATACGACCAGATATATATTGTTTACTATTGGCCAACTTTTAGTGCCTATTTTTAATCTTTGTTTAGAAACAGCAAGTTTTCCTATAAAAATGCAGGTAGCGAAAGTGGTGGCACTTCACAAAGAAGGTAATAAAAATGATATTAACAATTACGGACCTGTGTCACTCCTTCCAGTTTTTTTCCAAAGGTCTAGAAAAAATAATTCATAATCGCCTTACCACATCCATAGAGAAACATGATATTATTTTAGATTCCCTGTTCGGATTCAAGAAGAAACAATCTACCGAGCTGGGCTTGTTGGATCAAAAAGAATATATTCTACGTATTTTTGAAGAAAAAAAAAAACAAAAAACATTGTATTCGGCATATTCATTGATTTTACCAAAGCATTTGATTTTATTAATCACGAGCTGCTTCATCAGACACTTTATATTTATGGGATTAGAGAACATGCGGCAATTCTCATAACATCCTACCTAGACAACCGGCGTCACTATACCCATATCAATCGCATCTCCGATATAAAACCTATAATATCTGGCGTACCACAGGGTACTATTCTCGGACCGCTGCTTTCTAACATATGCATAAATAGCATCGTTAACATTTCACCGCAGGCAAAATTTATCACACGCTGACGACACTAGCATCTTTTTATCCGATTAAAATTCCAACAACATTGTACAAACAGCAAATGACATCCTAAGGAATCTAGAAGTTGGTCTACTTCAAACAATCTTTTAGTGAACTAAACCAAAGCAAAAGCTATGTTTTTTAGCCCCCAAAACGAAGATGTTAACTTTTTCAGTGCTAAAATATTAATTCCTCTCCATCGAAATAGTACGCACGTTCAAGACGTGGGAGTGTTTTTTTCAAGTCACATTACTTGGACCGAACACTGAACATACATTTCTAAACTTGCCTAAATCATTGATTTATTACACCGACATCGTCTAATACCTCCGTCAAGCGTTGAATTACTACTCTGAAACACATTATTTGTATCTCACTTGGACTATTGTCATCTGGTCTGGGGCACTACAACTAAAACAAATCTACATAAAATATATTTACTACAGAAAAGAGCGTGAAGGCTTGTATGTAACGTGCCATATAATTTCCGGACAGAGCACGTTTTTGCGAAACTGGGGGTTTTGAAAATACTGGAACCCTACGGACACAGGCCTTAGCGTTAAATATAGAAACGAATACTCGATTATGCATAGTGTTTTATTAGGTTCGGCCTCCCTTAGAAAAAGTGCATTAACATACTCTACTCGTCAATCAAACTTTTGGGCAATAGAAACTTCTCGCACAAATTATGGACTTCAAAGTATTAACAGGACCATGCCAATGTTACTGAATACACTGATGCACTCAAATATTGATATTATAACTCACTAGTACACGTGAGCCGCGACCTTTTGAAATAAAAGGTGTTTTTTTTATTATCGTGTGTTCCTCCTGGCAGAAGTTTTCTTTACGCATTATATGTATAAGGAGTGCAGCATAGTTTGCTTCATTATTGTACGCATACTAAGAAACTACAACCAATTCAGATTAATGAAAACAATCTAACGGGAAACTGCATCACATGCGTATATCTGTGCAGTTCTCTCTTTCTCTATACTCTCTCTCTCTCTCTCTCGCTATATATACATATATATATATACGTATCTACATACTTGTTTGTGACGAGTTACAAAAAGTCCTATAGTGTGAAATGAATGCTAAAAAAACTATAACTCCGGAAGAACAAAAAAAAAAAAAACGCTCAAAATGTTGTGCTTGTTTGACTTGATACAACATATGACGTCCCACCATTGAAGAACGCGGGAAAAATGTGATTGTTGGTTTTGGCATCACCTTTGTTTGCCGTTTTTTCAAGAGCAATTTTGAATTTAGAGATAATAAATGGGATGCCGGAAAGAGTAAAGCTCGTGTATTCCTAAAATTTGTTTTGATTTGGTTATCTCAAAAAACCGCCGGAGCTCCCCCCTTTAAAGGCATGCCCTCATAAATGCGTGTGCATCGGCGCTTTTTTATTTTTAGCCATGCACGACGTTTTCGCCGGAAAGAAGTACGCCGTTCAGCCGCTTATAGATGAATACACGGACCACATTAAAATATATCTACCCCGCTATATAGACAACATATTTGGGGACGAACTGCAGTAAATACATGCCTTTCTGTCTCGTCGCTATGAACTACTCACATTATGGACACTTTTGTGGTGGAAGGGATGTGTTCGTATTAACGATACCTGGCTGTATTCATGGAAACATAGATGAGCTGGAGCTTGTTCTCGAACTGGATACCCGGTAGGCAATGCGTGTAACGCCATTTATGCAATATATAAGATACTAAATTTATAATCATAAAAAAAAATCTAATCTAATTCAGGGCTTTCCAGTGGCATCGAGGGTATTAGTAAATCTTTAAGAAGTCACACGGAACACCTTGCCACAACTCTTCCTGATATCTTCAAAAGGACACAGTATGACATGTAGGACATAAATATTATAAAGCAAAATAAACTTCCTTAATACATTCAACATTGCAAACCCAATTTAAAGATTGTCTAAAAGAAGGGTATATATTGCAGTAGTTTAAAATGCAATGAAGTAAAAATGGGTCAAAAATGTGGCATACAACAAGACGGAAGAAATGCTAGTTTCCGCCTCAGCCGCTTCAAAAATCATCAATCCGAAAAAAAAAAAAAAAAATATGCACCGAACTTGCGATGTTTTTTACAAAGTTCGACCCGGAACTTTTGCCCGAGATGAGATAAAAGCATCCACATGAACAATTTCATTTAATTCAAATCGTAAAAAAAAAAAGAACGTTCGGGGCGAATTTTTAAAATGAAATGATACCAAAACTGTAAGTGCAATAACGAGCAAGTTACGCACACCCTAAGAAGTTCTAAAATAGGTATTCCCGAACGCAATCATATGTGAGAGGGAGAAAACACTGGAAAAACGAGAACTTCCGATGTCCCACAACTTCCCGATTACCGCGAGAACGGGCTGTTGCTAAGGCAGCAGCGTTTTCGGCAATACGAACAGCCAATCGCAAAGCTCTGCATGTTTCGGAGCACGTGGATTTACATGGACCACACAACTAACTAATACCCCTGTCAGACGGGCGCGTTAAATGACATTTAAGCAAAATGACATTACAGCTCGGCCAACCCGTGTGATTAATACGCCACGCTGCGCGTGCACCCGCCACGTGTAGAACCAGTATCACGAGCTGATTCACCGAGCGGTGAATGACATTTGATCAAAATGACATTTACTTTCCCGTCTGACAGGGGCATAACATAAGTACGCGCAGCGGTCCTTTCAGCAACGTTTATTTGACCATCGTGCCCGTGCAATTTACCGGCTTATCGTGGCATAACCGCTTTAGTCGACTCCTACGATCTCGAGCGTAACGACGCCTGCAAAACTCATCTTTGGTACCGTCCGACGGCGCTCTTGCGGAACCTTCAGTGCCATCCGACGACACTTCACTTCCGCATTCGAATGCTGTCCTACCGAGCAAATGCCATCCTTTTGGTGAACAGCAAATGCCATCCTTTTGGTGAACAGCAAATGCCATCCTCTTGGTGAACAATGCCTTGCTTTTGGCACTTTGTGGCCGAAATTAGTACGCCTACTTTCGCTGTAATTTTTTTAGTTAAATTTGCTAATTATGTGTATACTCAGATTCCATAAAACGTTCTTAATTACAAATAATATTGCCACTCGCTTCGACGAGCCAGCGCGTGCGTGGCTGAGTGGTTACCGCGCTTGACTTTCGTGCGGAAGCCCAGGGTTCGATTCCTGGGAGCGACGCGTCTTTTATTTATTCCTTCAATTTAGATTTCTGGTAAATTCAAGAACCCTGTTGCTTGTTCGAGGTCCGAATGTTCTACACGCCGAACCTTCTACGCCGATTGTTCCAGAAGCCCACGCGTGTGCATAAAGGGCGTGGGGAGCCGCAGTCAGTCTCGTCCCAGCGCTCAATCCTGCTGTTTCCCCGACATTGACCCCTGCGACGCTAACTTATTTCTATTTTGATTTGGGCACAAGTTCGTCCCATTAAACGGTTATACTTCGTCTCACCCTACGATGGACTAAAGGCAAAAGCTACGAACCACCAGATCCAATCACGAGCCCCTCAGCAATTGCCTGGTGTTTCGCTTCGATGAACGTTACTGAGTGACTCATCAATTTTACATTGCAAAGAAAGCCACGAAATACAGGCTCTTTTGCAGTGTCGAAGCTATAAAAATGATGCAGCGAATTTTGATAAAGAGGAATATTCGTCCATCCTTAATCAATGTTAAGCATGTCATAGTTTAGCTTGGAGCGTGATCGGACCTGGCGGCCCGTAGCTTTGGCTTTTAGTCCATCGTAGGATGAGACGAGGTATAGTTTTTTCAGTTATTCTTCGCCTCATCATTTGTCATTCGGGACAATATTTGAAAACCAAAAAATGGCATCCCTCACTCGTTTCTATAGCGTAATGGTTAGCGTGCCCGGCTAGTACTCTATGGCCTCACAAATATTTAAGTGCCCTAAAATGTATTGTTTAAAGCACTTCAACGCATTCTTTAGAAATGTTTTGATTTATTTTTTGTATTATATAGAGGCTGCTGGGGCCACTGCAAAATGTGAGATTTAAACTAAAATGTATTTCCCATCACAATCTCAACATTAAAAAAAAAAGTGCCACTTCTGCAAACTTGAGAAGATCGCACACCTGCATCGCGCAGAGTATTAGCCCCGTGCGCGACCGAAAGCGTCGCTGTGGTCGGCCTTCCACGATTGGCCGAACGCTGACTATGACGTCGGAAAGGGGATTTATCATCGACGGAAATAAGAGGAATGAAAGAACTTTAATTTTGACGGTGTTGGCAGTGTTCCTTTGAGAGCGCAATGATTTCAAGCTTCCACCATGCTAATAACAAACACCATCGAACTTGTTGTTTGCAAGGTAATGACGTCACAAGGGGGAACCACAGGAGGGCGCCACCAAAACATCTCGCCGCTAATACATAAGACAGCATGCTGCTCACTCCTGTAGCGTTTGTCTCGCTCGAAAAACGTCGGAAGTGGCCGACGTTTTTCGCACCCCAAAAGTGCCAGCAAGAGCCGCATGTTCGCGCTGGGAGCGGTTGTTGTTTGTTTTGTTTTTTTTTGGCGCAACTGGGAGCGGTGTGTGTTCGATCGAAGCGCTGGAACCACACTGTTGGGCTACGGCAACTGTTTCGGGATTAATCTTTTTGCAATCGCTTCTACAGACTTGCCAGGACAGAACACAATTGCAACTCGACGCTAACGTAAATTTCAGTAGGGGAAGCGTTTGACCATCATCGGGACAAAATGAAGATTCTCCAAAAATATAGTGCACGTACCAAATGATGCGAAGGTAATCCTTATGGCATTCGTTTGAGTTCTGCGTCTAACAAAACATCAGATGAAATCAACGGCATTGTCCCTGCGACGAGAGTGTACGCCACCGCCGCCCATCGAGAACGACGAGAGGACGAAAGGGCCAACTCTAAAATCGAGATCTCGATTTAAAGGAGCCCTGCAAGGACGTTTTCACTCGTTTTTAATTTGCACCCAACCTGAGCGCACTGAACGTAGTAACTTAATGAAACTTGTGCGCATACACTATTGGCCCTCACTTTCCCCCCCCCCCCCCCCCCCAACCTCCCTCACAACGCTTCCAACCCCCCCTAATGAAACTTTTTTTCTCGGATTTCGCTTTATTTTAAAAGTTATAGGCAAATTAAGATTACAAAAACAAGTAAAGAAATAACCTCCTTCATGACGTCCTTGGTTGCTTGAGTGGCCGTGAACTAGACGAGGAGTAGTGAGCTCAGGCGAGCGCTCACGGCTGCCGCACTCCGTATCGACGGCGCGAGAGGGCGCCACTAAAGCATATTCTGCAGAGCCGTTTATACTGAGAGAGTTTGGCCTTCTTAAGGAGATTTTGACAGCCTGACAACCACAGCAGCGTAGTCTGACAACCGGGGGATGACTACTTCCGTCCGCCATATTGTGGCTCTGACTCATAGGAACTCTACGCGATTTCTCAGGAATGAACAAGACAAACAAGCAACGCCATATTGTGTTACCGCGAAATCCGCTTGTTCTAGCGGCCAACAAGCTCCGCCCATTGGCCAAAGTCTCTCAGTATAAACGGCTCTGATATTCTGGATAGGCTGTATGCAGCGGGCAGCCAGAGCGGCTCTCATTGCATTTGCTGCGCGATTAAACACTAATTCGGCATGACACTTCATTTGGCCACAAACGACAGCAAACACGGGGTAAAGATCAGAGGCCAGATTCACGAAGAGCTTCTTAGTTTACGACAACTTAGCTAAGAAATTCGTAAGTTAAGAACATCGTAAGAAGAGGAGAAATCAGTATTCACGAACGCGTTCTTAAGTGAGAGGAGGAAAGCGACGTTCTCGTACAGAAAAACTAGAACTTACCGGTGCTGTTGCTGTGGCAACGGCCTCCTCGGCAGCACGAACAACCAATCGGAGAGCTCGGCATGGTTCGGAGCCGTTCGGAGCACGTTCGGAGCACGTGGATTCTAAATAACAAACACAGGCGGCCTTTCTGCCACCGCTTCTTTGGGGTTCGTGTTCGTGCAGTGATATGTCAACGCTAACACGATTTAAACGCGCCCGAATGCCGAGGCCGGGAAGCGTAACCGCCTCCGTTGACTGCTACGAACTCTATCGCTACGAAGTCAACACAACTGTCATCGTTGGTAAAAGACGGCCCGTGTCAGTCGTTTGCAAAGCGACGTAGGTGGAAACATATTGCCGCGGCGTTTTTCGCGACCTCGGAGATGCAGGAGCGAGCCGACGTTCAAAAAGATATGTTTGAACTCCGAGAGTGTCAGCAAGAGCCACGTAATACCTGTTCACACTCGGATCGGACGCGCGCGTTTAATGGAAGTGCTGGATTCGCGCAGTTGGACCGCGAATTGGTAAGCGCTTCGGGACCGATTCTTTACGATTGCAACTCAATACTGACGTGACACTCAGCAAAGAAAGGTTGAACCGGCATTGCGACCCACGAACTGTTATAGCGATGGACAGTGAGGTGCAGTCGTGTCAGAATAAAAATGGTATACTAATAACAAAGTGTACATACCGTGTTGCGAAGGTAATGCATACGGCGTTTCTTTGAGGTCTATATCATACAAAACAAGGAGATAGAATCGATGTGAGTCCCTTTTCGATGACAACGTTCGTCACCGCTGCCTCGGAAAACAAGGAGATGACAAGAGGAAGAGATTGACCTCTTAATCTAAAATTGAGGTCAGGGATCAAACTATAATACGGGGAGGGTTCAGAAGGGTCGCGCGGGCATATTCCATTCAGCACGCCAGCCGGTCGTGGGCACACGGTCTTGACCAAGGACCGTCGGAGCACCGCTGCGCCGAGTCGGAGTGACTGCTAGGCCTATCTGCCGAGCTCGCTTGGTCGGGGTCGGTGGAATCGTGGCCGTTGGAGCTTTTCCCGGGTGTTTGCGGATCCAGCGTTCTTGTTCGTCGTGGTCTGTTTCAAGTACTTTTTACTTTTTTTTGCTGCTTGAAGTCGGGACGCGTGAGAAAAGCACGTAGAAAATTAAACGTCCGTTGGTCGTCGCGACCAAGTAACTGAGCGACGCTGTCGGCCATGCTGATTTGAACGTAAGAAGTGCGTAAGACAGCTTCGGAGCTGTCGTACGATTCCGTCGTAACCTGCGCAAAACTTACGGTAATTTCGTTTCGTGAATACAAATTTGTTCTTACGTTTTGTCTTACGCACATTTTTGGCGGAAGATCGTTTCGTGAATCTGGCATCAGTTCAGAATGGGAGCCACTTCGCGCTGCCATACCGCAAAACGGGTAAACGGCTAAACCGCAAGACAAAGCTGCTCGCCGAAGGCCTTCGGAACGCTCGAAGCCGATCGGATCCTCCAGTCGATACGACCGCAGCGCCGCCGCGTACATCCGGAACCTTTCCGTGTCGACGCCTGATCCCACTACTCCTTTCTAGCATGCGCCGCCTTTTCCACCGCTTGGTGGCGGGTATGTCGACGGGTCACCGAAGACCGAAGAAAACATAGATTTAATAAAGTCAGTGGGTTTTAGAGACAGCGAAGGAAAAGTGGATTTCAAGACAGTAGAGATTACCAAGCAAAGATTAAGTGAATGGTGGCAGAAAGCGAGAGAAAACTAGGTATTTTCTTATTAACTGATGTCAAGGGGGTCTTATAGCCTCCCTTTCTTTTCAGTGCGGAGTGAATATAGTTTTTGAATTTAAATATTCTAAGCTTAAATGGTAAAACAAAATGGCTAGGTGGCGTAAGCTACCGCCCGATCCAAAGGGCTCAGCCGGATTCATCTATCCATCCATCCATCGTGGTCAGGGAGGGCAAGTCAAATGCCTTCCAAGGCCGAGCACAGCCACGGCGTCTCGGAAGACTTGATTCCGCTTTCGGCGAGGTCGCACAAAGCACGGCTCACCCCGTTGATTATTCGCGAGGCTTTGTCTGGCTCATGTATCTGACGTAAGCTACCACCAACTGCAAACTGCCGCTGGCATAAAAGCGAAGCGCCAGCAGCAGAACGAGGCCGAGCTTTTGGGCGGCCAAGCGTTGGTACCAGCACATCGCAGCTAGGGCTTCGCACGGCAGGCCCCGGCAAGCGGTAGTGGTGATCCGCAATCGTTTCCAGTCTCCTACGAGTGCAGAGCCATGTCTGAGGCTCACACGTTAAAGGGATTGTCCGGTTGAAACCGGAAGTACCTAAGTTTTTGCACTCGTTAGGTCGAGGGAGCCTTCATATAGACAAACGACATTTTTATTTTTATATATCATCTCCCCTTATTAATTGAATCTTTCATGAGCGTATGTGCGAATCTGAACCCCGAATTTCGACAGTGTCAATGGCTGACATCCGTAGCTGCTGCGACACGTAACAAAACCCAAAGGATCGTGGATGGTCCGGATAACAAGCGTTGGTCGGTGGATGTCTTGTATTTTGTTTTTAATTATATAGTCTCCTAGGCTGTACCCTACTGAAATACGTTTCTTTTAATGCAGTTCCCAATTGTGTGTAAAGAAAGTCACGCCTTTTAGCAGGATATTACTCGAAAACAGCCATAAGCTGCGAGCAAACGTATGCCGTTTCGCGCAAACACAACTGCGACGGCCACCGATCGAACTAGGAGCATACCTCGGCAAACCTCACTCACCCTCATCTTCACAGGTGAGGTGAGGGTGAGTGAGTTTCTGAACCAGGAAAATTCATGAGTGTGAGGGTGAGTGAGGGCTGTGAGGACTGTGAGTGCGTGAGAGCCGTGAGGGCCATGAGTGCGTGAGGGGTTTGAGTGCGTGAGGGCGGTGAGCGCATGAGGGGCGTGAGGGCGATGAGTGCGTGAGGGGCGTGAGGGCGGTGAGGGCGGTGAGGGGCGTGAGGGCCATTAGTGCGTGAGGGGCGTGAAAGGTGTGAGGGCGGTGAGTGCGTGAGGGGCGTGAGGGCCATGAGGTTCAGTGAGGGTGAGTGAAGGGCTGAAGGCGAGTGTGACTGTGAGGATGAGGGGGAGTGAGGGGCTGAATGTGAGTGTAGCTGTGAGGGTGAGGGTGAGTGAGGGGCTTATGTGAGTGTGGCTGTGAGGGTGAGGGTGAGGGCGACCTAAAATGCCGACCTCTGACTAGGAGCGCTTGCAAAGTAAAGGATGCAGCTTTGCCTCTGAAGCGGCATCTGGGTACACATATCGGCGGATCCATTGGATCGGTGATGAGGCTGCTGGTCGTTCCCTCGGAGGCGATGTCCGCGGGTCGAAGGCTAACGGCGTATCGTTGAATGCATGTCAGCACTTGATTTGGACGAGCTTGGTAAATCGTAGCCACGTTCCATTTTCACACGCGAGTCAAACAGAATCGGGCTGCACGCGTACTAAATGGAACTTTTGGTATCGTTTCCAGATGGCCTAGCTGTTGGTTTCGGTTTCGCTGCATAATCAAACCGATTGATCCGATTTAAGCGAGGAGTGCGTGAATGTAGTTGAATATTGTTGGCACAGCATCACACATCAGCTCACGAGCCTTCTGTCCGCTTAGAGCTAAGCTCGTAGCTCTGCTCTGTGAGATGATTGCTGCGTAAGCGGGCTCTCGATCTTTACAGGAACCCAGACTCTACGCACGGCAACGATTTATTTTGCTCGTCACTGCACGTCTCGCGGAAAACTGTGGAACGTCACGTCTTGGCTCGCATGTGCTGCCCAGTGGTTGTGGCACCCAACCGCGCAACAAAAATCTCACCCATCCACGAAACAATTCGAGCGCAACAACAAAAACGAAGCACGCTGCGGCGTCCACTCGCAGGCAAATGACGTGACGGAAATGCTCGCTTTGTGCTGTGGGACGTCAGAGCTTCAATGTTGCCAACGGAAGCAGCGTCTACTCTAGGATGCGATTGGAGCAGTATAAATTCAATTACTCATACAGAGGAGCATATAAAATTTAGATATTGCACGTATGATGCATCTCGAGGCAATAACAATGATATTCAATTGTTTTCTCGACTACAACATTTGGCCGGACAATCCCTTTAATTTAGACAGCCATTTTGGACAAACAGTCCCTTGTCGTAGGGTTTTGTTTTATGTCGCGCAAATTTTGTTTCGAATATACCTAGAAGTTAGTAGCTTTTGCGTAAGTTATATTTACGAACGTTTTTTTCCTTTTTGTCGTAAGATAATTTTGAGATTTCGGCTGAGTTCGACCCGAAACCCTTGCTCGATAAGAGATAAAAAAACGCCCTTATGGAGAATTTCATTTGAATCAAAAGTGCGGCCGATAACGAGACTTTATTTTTTTTTTTTTCTGGAAATTACTATTGATTCTGGCCAGCCCGTAACCTTTCGGTGTAGCATGTTTGCCCCTTGCCCTTTTCAGCACGCTCGGGAATAGGGTCAATTGCGCGGATAATATTTAAGCTTTCAAAATATTAAGAAAAAAACAAACTGCTTTGTGGCGGTATTAAAAAAAAAAAATGTTTGCCAAGCTTAATTGTGAATTTTTTTATTTTATCTTGCCCAATTACTTGGCTACGTGTTAGCAACTCCAGATTCCCTTTTTCTTCACATTATATAATTATTAGAGCCCTGCGCGTTTAAGAGTTTTATTATCCACATCCGTAACCGAACCGCATCTGCAGTGTTCTTAAATAATTGTATCCGCATCCGATTCTCATCAGCAGACATTGTATCCGCATTCAAACCTTATCAACAAAATTCGGAACGGTATCCGACCCTCAATCTGCGCGTTAATTTTACATCGTAAAATCAAGCATGAATATATATTTAAAAAAGAAGCATCTAGATGGTATCCTAAAAGCCGTTTGCTAACCTTTGTGCAAAGAACTCTTCGTGTCAGAATACGATGAAAGTCATTTTATCGTATTCTGTTTGCTCGTATTTATAAAATCAGCGATCATCCTTCCAGAGACACTTCGCATCGCTGGAAAGATGTTCGCAGTTATGAGATCGTCTTGGCAGTCCGTGACACTGACACTTTGTCCAAAAGATGAGTTCGAAAGAAAGGAAATGTTAATATTTATTTTTCATATTGCTTTGTAAACCCCATTTCAAGCACACTCATATTTTATAAACGCAAAGATTAACGAAGGACAGACTAATAATATTGCGTAATTCTATTTAAATCAAACAATAAAAAATCGTGGGAGAGGAAAGGCGTTTACTCACCGCAGGAAAGTACTCGTGTATATGCAGTTACGAGTAAGGCGCGAGTACACCACTGGGAAAATATCACTATATTCAATAATGGCAACACCGATCGGTTTCAGTTCTGAAAGACTAACCCTCAACTGCATGCTCAGAACCATATACTTAAAAACTACTCAGTGCCAACTGTAGTGAAAAAGAGAACGCACACACACGCAACCTTTCACTTGCCGATGTTGCTGTGTTGAAGAAACGGAACATCGTCAACATGGACGGATTCAGACTAGTTCGCCTCTCTTAAATTAATACCCGCTAATGAGAAGTCTCTCTCCGTTGGTGCATTTAATGCTAGGGTGGCATTCACGAACTGCGCTATAAGAATGAGGTGTGGAAACTCGTGCTGGCGCAAGTTCCACCACTCCAGGCGAAGAAGCAACGTGCAGGCTTCTTCTCCTTTCTTGCGGCTTGTATACGTATTTGGTTTTCTTTGCCCAAGGAAGGTTTTCCGCTCTTTCTCGGCCAAACAGGAACACGCGTTCCCGGGACGACTGATGCTCCTGCATTTTTTTACTTTTTCTAGGGACAGCATTTTTGGTGAGATAGAACGTTCTAAAGCAATCTTCGGGGAGAATGAAATCTTTTTTGACGTAAAGAACAATTTTCTCCCCGATTGGCACCTTTTATATATGGGAATAGATTGCTCCCGCAATACATTCGATGATGCGCTTCATAGTATCATCCACTTATTCACTCTACACTGTGTGGTCGTACACGTTTATGGGCCGCCTCGTCAAAAATGAATATCTGGACCCGCGGATTTCCGCATCCGCATCCGATCCGCAAACCGCCAAATCTGATTCATTTTTATCCGCACCCGCCAGTTTACTGCGGATATCCGCGGTGGCACCATCTCGCAGGGCCATTTTGCAGTAGTTATGTAAAGCACCTTTCATGTTTCAACTCGTCGCTAAAGGGTGGCGTTGTTATCGTATTTAGCTCGGTATTTGTGGACGCCAGCGGCCCAGGTTTCACCGGTGAGTTTCCCAACTGAGGGTTTTAGTAACGTTGCTGCGCAGATTGCTAGCTTAAAGGGGCACTAAATTATTTTCTGCGTTAGTCCATTCATGGTCATAACTAGATAAATGGGCTCGAAGCATCCAAAGAACTTAAGATTACATTCATGCGTGGCCGACTTTTCTTATTAATATAGGTATCAAAAGATTGATTACTTCGGAACTATCGCGGACACCAGAGGTTGCTGTCGCACGAGAAAGGGCAGAGCTACGAGAAAGGGCAGGTCTCCGCCCTTCCTCCCTGTCCTTTCTCCTCCGATGGCGCCATCTGGTGTCGATCATTTCTTACCGATTTTAATGGAGTAATCGGCCACGCATAAATGTAATGTTTTTTTTTTATTTTTTATTTTACTTTTTTTTTAGGATGATTAGAGCCAATAGACTGAGTTATGACCCTGAATAGACTACCGCAGAAAGTGAGGACGCTGGTGGGAGGAGAGGCTGAGCGAAGCCTGCAGTCAACGCTCGGAGACGATCGACGCGGCCCATGAGTCACGTGACCCTGATCGAACAGTTGGAATCACTCTCAAATCCGGGCACACTACTCGGCGCCGGCGGTATGAAACGGGATCTCGTAGCTTGACCGATAAAACAACTTGTGGAAACCGCAAACATAAAAAACAAAGAGAGTAGCGGTTGTTTAAACGTAATTAAGATAAAAAGACACCAGTGATAAGTTATCTGAAAATCGCATCATATGTTTTAAGTTTCTCAATGAAAAAAAAAAAAAAGACTAAATTTTTGTTATATTTGAAGGATGGCACCCCATCCGCTTCTGAGTGAATTTCACCAGCATCGTGCGTAGTGTATGACATTTTGAAACGGTGGTGCCCATTTCATGCCAACCCATATATGAAATGACATCGCACCGTTCTGTTAAAAAAAAAAAAAAAAACAAAAAAAAAACTATATTTTTAATAATCGCCGTGGCGCGGCGCGGCCATTTATCGGCAGCGCTAAAGCCACTGCCCACTGGATTAAATTATCGCGCGTAAAAATAAAAGGCACTCTAATTTACAATTACCTACGTTTCACTGACGTAAGGATATTCTCAGAGCGGATCTATGCGGCGTTTCAGCATGACTTGGCAAAACGTGAAAGTTACAGCATCCATGAGCCAATTAGAGCGACGAAGCGAAGCACGGGACATTTCTCCACACGATATGTGCACCGTATGTTACTATGTCACGTGGCTTGCATTGATTGACCTGTTAGGGCCGTTGCTTTTACCGTTCGTCAGGGTTAAGCTGAAACAAATTATAATCACAGACAATAAAAAAAAAAAAAGACGCAGGACGTGGTTTTTAATGTTCCCGTTTCTCGCTTCGTTCTTCGGAGTTTTTAGGTATCGTTCAATTCTGCAGCCTGGTCGGCTGTGGATACAGTGACTATAGTCGCTCAAACTCGGCAAACCTTAAGTGTACGCGAGTATGCGCTACTGCGACGAAAATACGAGACAAAAACAAAATCAGGATTATGGCTTACGTCATTGTCGTCCAGGAGGCTGTACACTTCGAGCCTGTCCAGGCGCACCGAGCCTTCAGCTGGCGAAAAGACCCTCCCGGCGGGGATGGCCTGGTTGGCCCACAGACGCACCTTCATGTCGTACGGATGTCCTCGCGACACGCTCTCCTCTTCGTCCAGGTCGCTGTCGTGCGGCTGATTCTCTTCGGCACTTAGTACCAGGCTGAACTCGGAAGGAAGTAGGACGCACGTCTCCATGCTGGAGTCGAGCTCGGCGACGTAATTCCGTGGCTGGACTGTCCGGTCGATCCAAGTTCAGAAGTGCCGATCATGGTTCGTGAGGTTCTCCAGCCGAATCATTCCTGGTGAATAGTGGCGTTGCAGGCTGGACGTGGAGACGGGCTAACGTAGACCGAGCTTGCGGAGTTGTGATCAATGGTAAGTGGTAAAATATATCCGGTCGTTGTCCTTCTCAGAGGGTAATCTGTCAATCGACTGACTCGAGGGTCACTTGCCTCAGACTATTGTTCAATCAAATTCCTAGCAAATAACTAAATAATCTAAAATAAAATGCAATTCGATAATCACGGTGAGCCTACATCAGCTTCAAAAGACTAGAATTAGTTTTTGATTGTAAATCCTCTGTCACTTAAGAAGTTTGCTTCTTAGGAATGCAGAGAGTCGATGTTAAGGCAGTCATCACAGGCTTCTTTGGTTTCAAGTAATTGTACGATGTCGGAGCTTACAGTTTAATGTCGACTATCCCGGGACACTAATTAGCAGGTAACGCAGCGTGACAGAAATTATACAAGAGGTCTATACGAAGTTGAAAGAGAAACACACAGGCTCACTATACGTCGCCGCCCTACAACGCCTGCATCGACGGTTGCAGAAGTAAAAAGAAGAGACGGGAGGAACGCGCCGTTTTCGGGGAACCATCGATATCACCAAGACCGATTTCGCCGTTGAAAACGAACGTGGATATATCCAGAGTAGGCTATGCCGCCTCCAGCGACCGCTTCACGTGTTGCCATAAGAGCTGGAAACCCGGCAGACGACGGAGCGACGAGCAGACGACGTGCGCTCGCGTGTCGTCTGCTAAAGATTCGGTGTGCCCGGAAAGGAGGCTAGTAAATGATGGTGATGCTGATGCATCGCCAGGGGCAGGTGATTGGTTCGAGGTACAGGAGCCTTCTGGAAGAATCCGTTGCCGAGAGAAGGAGCGGGGGTTCCACCGGTCCACGGACCGGGGGGAGAGGGAACCTGTTTCTCTCTCTTTCTGCCCGAAGGCGATGAGGAAGGGCGAGAAGGGACACCGGGTTGTAATTTCGGCATTTTCGGCCACGTGGCCCTTTCGGGCGTGAAGAAGCAGGAGCGAGGGGTAGGAGTTAAGAACTGTGACGTCACGGAAAGCCTGATGTGCTTCTGGTTGAGTGATATGATGATGCTGTATTCGCCACATCAGTTTGGGTTGGTGCAATCTTTTTGTGTGAAAGTATGCTTAACCTTTAGTTGGGTAATATCAATAAAAATGTAAAAATAAGTGGGAGGACCCTCGACCCCATTTTACTGTCCTTTCAGAAACAGACTAATGTGACTTGCATTTCGTCAGCGGAAGCTATCGGTATTTTAATTCTGCGTGTTTTAAATTTTCGATGTTTAAAATCTGTATGTGAACGGGATTTACTATCCTCCGTGAGTTCGTGTGTGTAAAAGTCCCACTATGTGTTTGGGTGTGTGCGTGTATCTGTGTATGTTATGAACAGGTAAAATTTTCCAGGAGGTGAAATATCTTTTTAGTAAGGCTTAAAGATTTTTTTTTCAATATTTAATATTGTGTGATTGTGACACAGGGGTTCAGAGAGTCATCGTCACTTCCAAGTTCTGAAAAAAACTGAATGATTTTGTAGCGACTTAAAAAGAAACATACCAAACCCGCATGGCCCTTGCTACGTTACTTAGCACAAATATCCTGCGAACAAATACATTGCGCCACAATTAGCGTAATTACAATCTTCTCCTGTAGGCCCAGGTCGTGAACACAATTTCCGGAATAAGCGTCGGTCGTGCTTGGTTTGATGAAGAAACACCATTTCTCCAGGGCTGACCACGGGAGAATATCGTTTATTTAATTAAACTCCATGTATTGAACATACCTGTTGTTGGTTCTTTTCTCTCTCTCGACGCTGTTGTCTCCTGACTCGAATTTTTTAAAAAGCATAAGGAGCAGAAAAATATGTATTATAATAAGAATAAAACTGAAAAATACATTAATGCGAGGGATTAAAAGTGCAAAAACACTTTAGTGCGGAAGGTAATTTTGTTATAATTATAAATAAATCTAATAAAATTATATAAAGAAATAAAAGTATGAATACCGGATTATTTTAGCTTGGGATAACATACCCTTACATTTATTTCCGTGATTCAAAGGTAGTCGTTGGAAGTAACAACTTGACAGAGTTGAGCTGCGGGTAGGCTTTTCTCCTCTTCAGTCTGCGAGGCTGCTCTTCAGCATGTTCCCAGCTGTATCGGCCCCGACAAAGGCATTTAGGTAACTCCACAAGCCTGACAGCAAACAGGTGGGCAGAGGTCACTTTGTGCTCCGAAAATAAGTCGAACCTTTTATTTGATCGTATGTCCCGTTGAAGACGAGTGAGAATAAGTGAGTTATCGAACGTATAAAACGGAGCAAATAGAAAACGCCATCGCAAGCACCGCACGAGCGCATTATCAGAAGTACAAAAATAAAATTGACAGTATTAGGAAGAAAAAACGAAAAACGAGAAGTATCATAGCGCGGCTTCTAAACAAAGTCGACGCTACAAGCACGACAGCGTTGGCATCGCTTTCCTGAGTACGACCGCGTGCACACAACAGGCCCGTCAAACGCATAGTGTATGCCTACAAATAAAAAAAAAAAAAATTGGTATTGTAAAAAAAAAAAAAAAGAAATCCAGAGTCGAAAGAATTGTTTTACGCGAAATATTTTGCTTTTATAAAAACGAAAAAAAACAATACCTGATATTTTTTTTGTTGACATTGCAGTACTTTATTTATGACCTCTCACGGTCTTTAGACACAGTTGAGAATCTGATTATAAATTTACGACACATGCCAGGCTATAAAATGGCGAACTTACTGCAAATTACACGATCTCGAGCCGTGAAACTATAATTTTGAAATTTCACGATATACCATGGAAAACTTTTTTTACTTCGATTTCTCGCGAAATCCGTAATTCCTGTAATTGCCGTAAAGAGGTTGTGCAGAATGTAGCTCCACAAATGTGAGGTAGAGGCTTCGTGCCCAAAGGCTGCTTAAAAAATGGTGATGATGATGGCGTATAAGTGAACACAGGGGCGGATGTAAGGGGGGGGGGGAATTAGGGAGGATTGACCGCCTTTCTACTTACCTCCCAAAAGCAACTACATTTTATGGAAAAAGAAATAAACTACATCAACTTTCTTTTAGGTAGAAATGTAAAGTTTTTTTTTGTTATTTGGCAAATATAAGGTCAACCAAATGAAATAAACGATTTTCAATATATATACAACAAACAAACAATAATGACCAAAAGTTGGATAGCGTGCCCGCTTTCTGGCGCGATAACTCGGCGGCCTTGACTGCGCCGGAAAAGGCAGACGGATAGCAGGAGGACCCCGTTTTTTGTTTTGCGTATCATCGCTTATACGTTCATCGGAAACTGCCCCAACTACTCGGTTGCCCGGATTAAATGACGCGCCGATTAAATGGAATAAGAAACATGCGTTACACTCCGTTTCACATTAAAAGTCCGCGGCTGCATGCCGATCCGATGGAGCCAACATCAAGCAGCGCCAAAAGTATATTGTAATGGCGGTCGTCGTCTTTTGGAGTTTACTAATACATGCTAAAACAATCACGCAGACTTCCTGCGCCGTGATCCCGTGTTTCTTTTTTGTTGTTTCTTTTTGTACGTGATTTTTACAGCCGGTGACAGGAAACGCACAAAAGACGGCGAGCGACGTGACGGTGCCCTCTTGGCGGTGCGTGATTGGCTGCGTCGGATTATAGCGTCGGCTGCAGTGACTGGCTCTGAAAGGACTACAAATAAACCGATCACTGATCTGGAAACTTGGCCGGTTTCTTCCCTAGTAAATTCTGTCACCACAAACGACGCTGATGTAAATAAAAGTAAAAAAAGTAAAAAAAAAAAACAGCAAATTTGATAACTCTTTTAAAAAGCAGATGTTGCTGCGGATTGTACTTTCTGCTACCAAACGCTATTGACGTTCCGCTCTCTTATTTTCTTCAGTTATCAAAGGGCATTTGTTTAGGTCTATAGACCTTTGCAAAAATCGCCTTCTGCGCGCTGCCATCTTTGTCTGTTGGGCTGTGGAACGCCTTCTGAGCATGCGCTCTTGCTCTATTGTGTGGTGTATCAGTCGCTGCGCATGCGTTCACAGCTCAGTGACTCAGCATTTTGCGCCCGGGTGATAAGCGATGGAAAGGTCTATAGCTTAGAAATAACGTTCTTAGTTCATCCCTTTACTCAAGTAGGAACTCGGAGCAAACGCCCTGTAGTCCACTGGAACGTTCCGGTTTCAAAGAAGATGTTCCCAGGTTTGTGAAGCACATACGATGTTTTACGCTTTCCTTCTTTAACTTCTTCACTTCCAACGACAATTCTTCATTCTCGTATCCTGACAGAATCTTCTTTGCGTGTCTAGTTTTAGCGTTTCTGCGCGAGCCTTTGTCTTCTTCTCTTGAGAGGGATTTTTTCTGTGTCACTTTTTGCTCCAATGCCTCGAGTCGTTCGTGGGCTATTTCTCTGTGGTCCTTCGCCTCTCCTGTGGTTGGTTTCTGCGACAAGCACGCTTCGAACAGTCCGTCTACTTTTATTGTAGCCTATTAGCGGCGAGATGTTTTGGTGGCGCCCTCCTGTGGTTCCCCCTTGTGACGTCATTACCTTGCAAACAACAAGTTCGATGGTGTTTGTTGTTAGCATGGTGGAAGCTTGAAATCATTGCGCTCTCAAAGGAACACTGCCAACACTGTCAAAATTAAAGTTCTTTCATTCCTCTTATTTCCGTCGATGATAAATCCCCATTCCGACGTCATAGTCAGCGTTCGGCCAATCGTGGAAGACCGACCACAGCGACGCTTTCGGTCGCGCACGGGGCTAATTGGAACCCGTAAAGCCTGGTTTAGACAGTTGCGTTTGACTGCGTTTGACTGCGTTGCGGCTGCGAGAAACCAGGGCATCCCTGCTGCTTATGTCGCGTGCCAAGATGATTCCTTGAATTGGATTCCACGCTTCATTTGAAGCACAGATATGCCGGTGACTCGCTTTCGGTTCTCGAGGCAACGCAGTCAAACGCAAGTGTCTGAACCGGCCTTAAAGGGATACTGAACCATAGAATTTAGTGTACATAATAAGTGGCGCACGTTCTTTCCACGAGCCAGCAGCCGCCGGTGTGCGCGAGCACACGCAACAAAAATGACGTCAAAGATCTCCATTCGCGGTTAAGATGGCAGTGAAATGCATGGGCTTCGGGCGAAAGGAGAATAAAGACAAGTTTTTCATCTATACAGGGGTGTCTGGTGTAAAAGGTAAGTGATTAATTGGTCTAACAAGCATGTAGCTTTCACTTGTAGAGATGAAAAGCCTGTCTTTATTCTCCTTTGGCCCGAAGCCCATGAATTTCACTGTCCTCAAGCGCGAATGGAGGTCTTTGACGTCATTTTCGTTGCGAGTGCTCGCGCACACCGGCGGCTGCTGGCTCGTGGAAAGAACGTGCGCCACTTATTATGGACACTAAATTCTATGGTTCAGTATCCCTTTAAGAGTTCGTGCTTCATTCATCGCGGGAGCTGAGTGGTTTGTCCGTTGTCTCAATCTTTTTCGGGTCTTCAACACTGTACTAGGAGGCTGTCTTGATTTTCGATGGCGGAAATGTTGAGCGCACACACCATAGTGTTTGTGCTACCGGTAAGGGAACTTTGAAGCGATACCGGGCCTCGAAAGATCCACCAAAATTTGTGTTGAAGGCCACAAGGTTACAGTTGTCCTCACAATGTAACCTCTGGTTACTCTTGACTTCACACAGCTGGTCGGAGCCAATGAGAAGGCTTATACCTGGTTCTGTAGGTTGTGGGATTTCGCAATTAACCCCTTTGTACTCATTGAGTAAATACCCACACTGTAGTCCGCTCTTTGCGCGGCTACGGCCGGGTCTGTCCATTGACTGTCTATTTGGGCGCCAGTAGACGAGAGACAGCAGCAACATAGTGAGTCCGTTTTCGACGTGTTCATAGACCTTTTCTGTGTGCTCTCGTCCCCAATCACCTAATAGGCGTATCCGGTATGGGCGACGAAAAAATACTAAAACGTTTCAACCTGTAACTAGTAAAAAAAATAAGGGGGAGGCAAAACGATCATCTGTGACGCTCTCGCTTATATCCTAAGTGTCTTCTACTGGCGTGGCGACGGCAAAACAATGTTTTCGCCCATACTGGAAGTGACGACAATTCAAGATGGTGGCGGCCTTGAAGAAAAGGTCTATTGACTCAAATGCCAACACGCTTCGCTCTTAGACAGGAAAAGTCTGGGCGCTGGCTCAATTGCCAGTATCACCCGGTCGGTTTCCCGCGCTGCCGCAATAGACAGATTCACGGAAAGTCGGAGGCCCACGAAGAAAAACCGAGCTCCGTAGAGCCAGGGCCTCCGCCGACGAGAGGCCCTGGCCCTAAAGAAAAATAAATTAGTTTGCTTTGTATGTTTATACAGCCTTGATGAAGATACGCCACGACGGGTAATCGGTCTCTTAGCTGTAGATGAGAAATTTAGCCAGTGCAGTACAACCGCTAACCGGGGATTTTTAACGTGCATCACGCAGTAGTGATTACACGAACGGGTGCCGGTACGAAACTCATCCAGATTGAAACGGGCGGGGGCAGTGGGGAATCGAACCCAGGAGGTTCCCAGCGCAAGCTTTCGCTCCACGCTCCAAGCTGAGACGCGTTAGCTCATTCGGCCACTTCTTCCCCCGCCCCTGGCCCAGTCAGTCAGAGTTTTGAAAGCAAGGAAATCGAAGGAAGTGTTGCTGAGCCGATGGCTCAGTATGTGCCCCTGGTCCTCCTTCGGGGCCAGCTTATGTAGCCTTGGAGATATGGACGCGCCCGGGGAGGCCGGTAGCAGTCGCGTCCATTATCACTCTCAGGGGTGCGCCGGCGGCAGATTCACCACCTATGCGGGCGAGGGACTCGGCGGCCGTAGAAACTGCATCACAGGCGTCCTTGGGCCATGGTGGCGACGAGCATCCAAAACATAACACCGGCGCGCACGAACGCAGGAGGTGATGCTTAACAAGCCTTGGTCGGCTATTGACCTAATCCGATAATGCACGCAGACGCCACGCCTCCAGCTGCAACCGTGAAAGAAGGGGAAACTCCGAGGGTTGTTGTTGTTTTCATGTTGTCTCTGCCTTTATGGCGCATTCACACTGGAAGCGGATCCGCGTTCGCGAAGCGGTTGCGGATGCGGTTCACGAGAGACCCCGTTCAGACACACCGAGAGGCGGTTGGCGGTTTCTCGGCGATCACGCGTGATCTTTTGAGACTTGCGTTTGGCAACCCTGTTTTACAATCCACAATCCACTTTAATCGACAATCCAAAACCAAAATTTTGCTATTTTGGCACTCTGAAGATTTTTCTCCGGGACGTTCGCACGCATCACGAGTTCAGGCAGCGAAAAAAGAAGCATGAAGCCATGAACCCGCCAAACTAGCCTGTGATTCCCTCGACTTCGCCACTTCGCTCACAAGCAAAGCCCAGCTAGGATGCCCCCGACCTTTTCTTCGAAGTGGACCCTTCCCGCATGAATAGCTGACCTCGTTTTCGGGATAGAGGGCCAGTTTTCCCCCTTCGTTCGCTCTTATCATTTTCGAAGTTGTGAGAGGTGGGGTGGACCGTGGTGCGGGGGAATGTGTTCGGTGCTAGCCGGTCGTGGCTTCGTTGGTGGCGGACTCTCCTCTCGTCACTCGCGCGTCGATCGAGTCTACTATTTGTTTGACATTGAGCTCAAATAAACGCCGTATGGATTACCTCTGCATTGTCTGGTACGTACACTTTATTCCTTGAGTAGGTTCTCTTTATTTCTTTTGTTAGTAGTAAACGTTACAGGTCGAGCAAGCGCAGGTACTCTGCCCGCTCCGCTGTAGTGCGTTGGCTACGCAATCAGGCTCACGACGTCTCTATCGGCCTTCGTGGTGTTCATGCACGGTGTCGAAAGCTTTCAATAGTTCACGCGACTATCTTAGTTGGTACAAAAGCTGACATTTCGGTCGATCAGGGGTGGGCTCGAACGTTCTACGGGCAGAGTCTAACAAGGCAGCGAGCTTCGGGCTGTGGCACCCGGAATAATAAACAAACTCTTACCCGAACCAAATCACTGTTACGAAGCCCGTTAAAATTACGAGTGAATTCTTTTCACGGCGGATTCAAGTGACGGACGTGAACACCGCGTTTCTCCGTTGATTTGTCTGCTGTTACGCTAGGCCTACAGCCCCTTGGACGCCTCACCAACGACAGGTGCCATCTTGTATCGAAAGTCACTGACGTCACGTCAGCGTCGCGTTGTGATTGGTTGCCGCTTTGCGGTTCGTGAAAGCGGTTGGGAGAAATCGGGGCGGTTGGCAAAAACGCGCTCCGACCGCTCGATCCTAGCCGCTTTGCGGTTGAGAACGCGCGGATCCGCTTCGCGTTCGCGGATCCGCTTCCAGTGTGAACGCGCCATTAGTGAGTTCTGCCTCAAGCGGTTTGGGGGTTCCACGGGAGGCGCCCTGGCATGACCTCGCAGCTGAGCGCCTGTTCCCGTGGTCGCCTCGTCGTCAGCGCATACGCCTTTGCAAAGCCGGACTCCCCCGCGCACAAACGCAGACACGGATAATCCGTTCATGGGAGCACGTTCTCGCTTCCAGCTGCAACTGTTCGAGCGACCATTCTTGTTCACGTAATCCTTCACGTCCCTCTGAGCTTCCACGCCAGGGAGACCTCCTCTTTGTTAAAAACGATTACTTGTCAGGAGTGTCAGGCACGTCAGGATACCGTAGTCGCCGGCGAGATTTGCGAGTTATCCCTTGGGAGGGCAGCATCCCCCCTGTTGCACCCGGCGTCAGCGGCGAAGTGTACTTCGTTTCATCTTCTGTTAAACCAAAACATGTTTTTTTTTTTTCAGTAGCGTAGCACTAGCACTGCAACGAGACGCGCAGTCGTCCGGATGATCTCATCGTCTTGGCGCGAAACTTCAGCCCTTGACAGTCAGGTGCACTCGCTTAGAGTACTCTCCGAACGTCATGGGAATAAAGACCGGCCAGTTATTGGGCAGGAGATGGAACTATACACGAACTCATCTCTGTGACGTCACGGCGCGGTGGTGGCGCGTCGGTCGCACTTCCGGTCTGGGGCTGTGGGCAGAAGTCCCCATGCCAGACGTGTATTTCTGCGTTGTTTTGAAAGGAACCAGACAAAAACCTGCCTTCTCGTCCAAACGCCGCGACTGGGGCCGTACCAAAAGTGTCGAGAAAGGTTTGAAGGTCAGTTTTCACGTGCTCGGATCGTCCGAGAATTTGGATATGTGCCGTGAAAAGGGAAAAGCAGATGCCGTCGGACAACGATTGCTTGGGCGAGAAGCACTTTGGGTTGAATTCACGGACACTTGTGGTGATCAGATTTATTTGTTTTGTTCCAACATGAACGCCAGAAAACCGTCAAGTTGTGCGGACCACCTGCGGACTACGTTCAGTGCGTCTTCAAGTTCAAACGGCCACCTGATTGTCCGAACTGTCGTCTGCTCTTTCAAACGTTTCTGCTTGTCGTCTGCTCTCTTTGACGACGCCGGTCCGTAGACCAAATGTTGGCCCGGTACTTGCGATAAGAAGTAAGTGCAGACCTCAAAAGACTTAAATTTGAAGGTTGGTAAACAGGCTCGATGTAAACAGTAGATACAAGGAGATGTTGATCATTGTTCCCAGTGACCATCACCGACTTGTTATGCCTAATTCAGTTGGTCCGATTCAGCTTGCGATTGTCAGTATCGACGTCGACCATCTCAGCTACGGTTCACGCTTTTGCAGCCCGAGCGGCGTCGCGACTGAAAATTCTGAGCGAAATCTCATCATGCGAATCAGGCTTTAGCGTACATTCTGCGGCGTCCACGCGGAATGAATCGCCACATGTCACATTTTTCACGCAAAGCTTTGCGGTGTAACGAGCCTCGGTAATTTCGCTGACGCCGCTCAAGATAGTCAGACATCACCAGGAAGACGTAGAACCAACAATTTGAACGCGAAAAAGGGCAGGGGAACTCACACTGACGCCGACAACATTGCATTTCAATGGTGTGTTTATGGGCGACGGCGAGCTTGTTGCCCACACCCCCATCGCGCATGCGCGGCGCCGGTGGCGTCCGCTAGGGGCGCACCGGGCGCTCCGGTTTGTTTGTAAACATGAGTTGGTGTATAGGGGGCGCTCTGACCCGTTTGTTGTCCCCATACTCGGTGTTTACTCAACACAAGGCCTGTGCACATGCCCAGAGGCCTTAAGGGCATGTCCATGTCATCTTCTACAATAGAGCGCGGGGCACAGTTTAATGTAAAAAATACTAACAATCGACGAAGCGACGTTAAGTGCCGGATCTATCCTCAGAGAATGCGAGCTTGACCCACTTCGGCTTTTGTGCTGAGCTGGGACCGTGCATGCTGCATTATTCATGCAGGCCGGAGTGGAAACAAAAGAGACCCTCCTCCCCCTCACCGGAGAACACGAACTCCAGCCGAACGCTGACGCCGCGTTCGGTTACGTCGGCCGAGCGCTGAGTCATTGTATTTGTTGTCCCCATCCGTGTAGTTCTAAAGTTAACCGCTTGGGGCGTCACGGTCGCTCCTCCTCCCCAATAGCAATCTCAACTTGCCGACGAAAAAAAAAAAAAAAAAAAAAGGCGGAGAGTTTGTTATAAAAGACCCACTAGCCGAGGCAAACCTCACATGTTTCGTCATGGACACCTGAGATGCCGACATTCGCTTATCCGACCCTGCACAGCCTGTTTCTCAAATTCAACGCTGCCGTTCCATCCAGCGCGTCGGTGGAACGTCTTTCTAGCTTGGCTGGGGACGTCTTTAGGAGAAAGGGGAAAACTCTTCAATCAAGCACTTTGAAAGTCAATTGCTTCTTCGAGCGAATAAACTATTTTGGTGAAAACGCAAGCCATAAAGTAACTGCATTTATTTTAGGCGCGCAGGGTTTTTCACGGATCAAAACTGGTGTTCATTTTGCTACCACAAAAATATAAAAGGTAACTTCGAAAGTAACTTCAAAGTAACTCGCTACTTTTTACAGTAGTTAGTAGTTTACTCAATTACTATTACAAATGCGTAATTTCTACTCTACTCCAATTACTTTCGGCGTCGATACTCAGTAAGTTAACTTAACTACCTTTTTTTGAATAATTTGTACATGTCCGCGACTCCCACGGCCTGCTCGAAGCTAGACCTAGATAGGGATATAGGGAACCCCGTGGTTCCCACACTGCCCCTTCTCAAGGCTAAGGTAGGCCTAAAAATAAAATGGCCTACCGGCTCTCAAAAACAAAATAAAAACAAAACAAAAAATAAAAACGCTAGAGCGAAAAGAGCATGCCGCAAAGAAAAACACAAAGAAATAAAAAAAAAAAGATCAGCGCGGTACATGCTGAAAAAACACTAGCTCGCTGCTTGCAAGTGAACCCCGGGTGCAGTTGAACTCTGCAGCCCAGGGGGGCTATGTTGCGCTTTTTGGACTCCCAGGAGACTAGGAAGAGGGAAGTGACGTCAACAACGCAGCAAATGCAGATTGGATGTTGATTTTGTTTTCTTCTGTCAACATCCAATCTGCGTTTCTCTAGTCGTTGACGTCACTTCCCTCTTCCAAGTCTCCTGGGAGTCCAAAAAGCGCAACATAGCACCCCAGGCTTCTTGGCAGGCTTACCGGGAGCAGCGTTGAAATGTCCGCGTAGTGGCCCGGTCACTCCACGACGAAAGGACGACGGAAAGGACGACGGCTGGGCCTCTCTTCTTGGGGACGTACCATGTGGCACGGACGCTGTCACTGGGTCCGTGACGGGATGCGAGCTGCTTGTTGGCTTGGAGACGGGTCCAAGCAGCGGAACGGTGGCTGCCGCCATCTTGGCCAGCAGCCGAGGAGCCGGACCTTCTGGGGATCGGAAAGGAGACAAGCAGGCCGGCGACGCTGCGGCGACGGCGACGATGACGCTCCCTGGCGTCGATGCCACCTCGATGTGGAACCGTGACTCAGAAACCGCCCGGCACTGGAATGCAGCCTGCGCTCTGCCCCCCCCCCCCCCCCCCCCCCCCCCCCTCCCGTTTCGTCCTCCAAGAGGAAGCTTCGGAGATTCCGAGCAAGGTGGAGCCGTCCAACTGAGGACGCTCTCATTTCTCCTCAACATCTCATTTCTCCAGAAAGTTTCTTTTTCTCCCATAGAGAAAGGTCACTCGTGCAGTTTACGCTGCCGTGCTTCTACAAAAGAAGCACTCCTTCTCGCGGTCTTCCGCGCTGATATGCAGCAGTGCAGAGGTCGGTAAGAGCGCTCGTTCTTGTTGCTCGGAGTTATCTCGGTTTGTTCTTGGAGGTCGATCAACGCTGACACCACAACTTTCTTGGCTCTCGATCTCAATGATTAGATACTCTGCAGCAAATTCTGCAACTTGTCCTCTGAAAGTGCCTGCAAGATAGAAGTGTTTCAAGTTTTGAAAGATGTTCTTGCTGAATTCGCTTGTAATCTCCAAACTGCAGAGTCAAAATTTTAATGGCGTCGTTATAGCACGCATTTGTGACTTGGAGGCCAGCGATGGAGGCCCTGGCGGGTCCACTAACCAGCGTCTCCAAGTACTGGAACTTCTCGCTGTTTGATAGCTCTTCGTTCTCGTGAACGATACCTTTAAATTCCTGAAAAAATGACTGTCATTCAGCGAGCTTCGGTAGCTTGATCTCTTTCCGTCTTCGTTCTTTGTTACGAGAGCCGATTGCCGATGTTAATGGTCGCAGTGGTTCACCAGATCATACTGCTCTGCATTGCCTCGAAGTATGCCGCAGGCGTAAGTTGTTTCTTCCTCGTACTCGATAACCGACTTTTATTCGGCCTCGAGATCACAGTCATCCATAAACGGTTCTAACTCGGTGTTGAGCTTCTTTAGTTCTTCGTAATTCACATCGAGCTTTCTCGCGATGGCGATGAAATTGATTTGAGTGACATCCGCAGTGTCGAGAACGGCGGTGACCTTTCTGCCTATTCCGCTATTTTGGCCTCTGCGAGCAATTCTCTTCATTCTCACTCTTTCCACGATGTTGAGTTGAGGATTGGGCAAGCTTCTATGGAAGAAAAGTTCGTTTGACAGTCAGTCCTTGGCGTCTACTCGTTCGGGGCTCAGTCACTGACTTCGTTTTCACTGAGGGGCCGTTCTTGACTTGACTTGGGTTTCGGCACCGTTAAGTTGTTGCATAATGAACACCAAAGACTGATGGCAAGAAAACGAATGAGTTTACTATTTACATGGCGTTCAAGAAGCCGCTAACGTGGTTCAGAATCGTCATCCGTTCTTCTTCAATCACCTTTCGCGCGACCGCTTTTTCCATCGTCGTTTTCTTTATAGAAAGCGTCGCGTGCTGTTTGTCTGACGCGAAACATCAATGGCGCTTCGTAAAAGGAAGCACAGTCAGCAACAGATGTTGCATCTTTTACGCGACGTTTGAATTATTTCGAAATAACATGGGTTTGAAGTGATGATTGCATTTTCAATCGTTCATCATTTTGATGAGCTCGTGGGATTCAGGGAGTGGGGTTTTATGAGGGTAGCTTTATCCACAGTGGCCTCGTAACGTCGGCAGCGGGCACCAGGTGCTTCAATTTGTTCGTATAGAAAAATACGTTTTCATGACGCGAGGAAAATATTTCATACTAGATAATCTAAGGACCGTGGTACGATCCCGAACAGTACGAGAGGAACTCGGCGTCTCTTTCGGATGTCCGGCCGGTCTCCAGGGCGTTGTCGTTGCCTTCTATAGACGTTTCCACTGTTTACAAAAATCACAGTCCACACGTGTTAAATCACAGTCCAGAACGCGCACGTTCGTCGCTTCGGAAAGCGAGCAAATCACGCGCCATACGCACGAACACTGAAAATGGAACCTGCCAAGTGTCCTTTTTCGGAAAGGTCTATATCGTGCATGAGCTGCGCGGGCATGCTCGAAGCTCACGAGACGACAAAGTGGAATCGGAGGTGGGAAGCTCGCTCTTAAAGGGATACTGAACCAAGGAATTTAGTGTCCATAATAAGTGGTGCACGTTCTTTCCACGAGCCAGCAGCCGCCGGTGTGCGCGAGCACACGCAACAAAAATGACGTCAAAGACCTCCATTCGCGGTTAAGATGACAGTGAAATGTGTGCTTCGAGCCAAAGGAGAATGAAGACAAGTTTTCATCTACACAGTGGTGTCTGGTGTAAAAGGTAAGCGATTATTTGGTCTAATAAGCACGTAGCTTTTACTCGTAGAGATGAAAATCCTGTATTTATTTTCCTTTGGCCAGAAGCCCATGCATTTCACTGTCCTCTTCAGCGCGAATGGGGGTCTTTGACGTCATTTTCGTTGCGTGTGCTCGCGCACACCGGCGCCTGCTGGCTCGTGGAAAGAACGTGCGCCACTTATTATGGGCACTAAATTCTTTGGTTCAGTATTTAACAACTGAAGTACCTACCTGCCGTCCTCATCCTGTCAGTTACTATACTCTGGTTTCACCTTATGTTGTACCGCAGCGAAGGCTAGAAGCGCGAGCTCATAGCGTTGGCAGCTGCCCTTGGTGCACGAGAGCTTGTGCCGCCGAGATGTGCCCTAGAGCAAGGATCTCGCGCTTGTAGCCTTCCCTGCGGTACAACACGAGGTGAAACAGAGTATAGCAGGTGTTGTGTCGCAGAGTACCGCACGAGCTGGTCTCAGCGCGTAAGCACGTGGCCTGACCGAACAGTGACGACTGAAGTAATCATAACCTGTTCATCTGAAGAGTATAGACTTTTCCAAAAAAAGAGCGTGTGGCCGGTGCCATTTTGAGTGTTCGTGCGTATGGCGCGTGCTTTGCTCGCTTTCCGAGGCGACGAACACGCGCGTGCTGGGCTGTGAAGATCGCACGCTGGGCTGTGATTTTGTAAACATTGGAATGGTGTATTAGCGGCGAGAAGTTTTGGTGGCGCCCTCCTGTGGTTCCCCCTTGTGACGTCATTACCTTGCAAACAACAAGTTCGATGGTGTTTGTTATTAGCATGGTGGAAGCCTGAAATCATTGCGCTCTCAAAGGAACACTGCACACACCGTCAAAATTAAAGTTCTTTCATTCCTCTTATTTCGTCGATGATAAATCCCCTTTCCGACGTCATAGTCAGCGTTCGGCCAATCGTGGAAGGCCGACCACAGCGACGCTTTCGGTCGCGCACGGGGCTAATACGAACGATTGTTCCTGCAGTTTAATTTCCTACATTTTTGCATTACCGTTAAAGAGCAGACTCGCACGCAAAAAAAAAAAAAAAAAAAGAAAAGAAAGGAAGAAAAAAGTCGGTTATGTGAGGTCACGCGTGCAACCAGATTTCCACTTAAATGATCACCGAGCTCGTCAGCGGTCACCTCGGCGGTAATTTGAAGCTTCTTCGAACCAAGAGGCGTACCGCGGACGACGACATGACGGAGTGGACAAGCCCGACCAAGTAATCCGTAAGACCGTATACCGCAAGGAGAGAAGGATGCACGGATTAACGGAGCGAAGAGCCTGGTAATATAGCCGTATTATTTTGCGACTATCAGTCTGGAGGGAAGCCGCCGACTTCTCCCTAACTCCGCGGTAAATGGCTGAATGAAAGAAAAAAAGAAAAACTCCCTCGCTTTGACTTTTTGTTCGGTGCTATGAAGGTATACGATATCACTCGATGGTGTTACGTTCTATCGAAATTTAGCGCATACTGTAAACGAAAAAATGTTCGCGGGTACCTAATTTTCGCGAATTTCGCGAATCGCCGACAATTCGCGAAAAATAGGTCCCGCGAACAATTCGGGCAATATGTGAACGCTACGGAAGCTACACTCGATTCGCGAATATTCGAACCCGCGAATAATTTCGAATTTTCAGCTTTGGCCCGATTCGCGAAAATTTGAGCCCGCGAAAATTAAGTCGTTTACAGTATTTCTCCGTTAAATCTAGGCGGAAAATTATGACATCACGTCACGTGACGCCCGTGTCATGTGTCACCATGACGTCACAACGTCACGTGACATAAGGACGTCACGTGACGAGCGATCGAAAGGTCCGTGGTGCGTTCAGCTACACAAAGATACCGCTTTAAAAGGCGGCGTCCGTCCGTGACCCTGGCGTCGGGACCTCGTTTGCATAAAGCCGTTCCTGGCCAAGCAGCCAGCCGAGTAGCGGTACGCTCAAAATGGCGCAGGGCGCATGGAGGAGCATCTGCTATCGTTTCTTCGGAAATTGCGACGCGCGCTGTTTGCGCAATTGTTCCGTTCGTCTCCGGGGATCACACCTGTTACGCCGCCGCGGTGATGAGTATCTGCGCGGATGCGGCCCATTAAATACGAGACGCTCTGTGCCGCGCATTGCGTGACGCAAGGCCAAGGCAAACGGGCCCTCGCGGAACCGCTGCTGTGCTTGGCGCCGTGTAACCGCGTCGAGTCATCGTATGAACGCAAAGTGTGTACTTACATACCGAGAATGCGTTGAGGAGCCCGCACACAAACGTGTAACCGCGTGTTCTGTGCTCTTTAACGGAATCCCAGAATTACGTCCTTGCGTTCGTCCGCGCTTGTACCCGTTAAAATCGGCGGAAATGTTGACGTCACGCGACGTCAGGGTGTCGCTATACGACTTGAAACTATGACGTCAATTTCCTCGCTATATTTGGCGGGGAAATTGGTGTCACGCACCTGACGTCAGCACACGTGACACCGCCATGTCAAGATATACAATGAGGTCGTGCGACGTCAATCCAGCTATATCTAGCGGGAAAATGAAAAAAAAAAAAACAGTATGTACTCTTCACTCCACTAAACCACCGCTTAATGTTTCCTAAACAAGGTTAAATGATTGCTTCCTACGCGTTCTAAAAAAGCGAAGGCAAGGGTCGCTGGTAATAGTTTTTTTCATAATTGAGTTACCAATAAGACCGTCATTAATATTCTAGTTTCCAAAAAGTCGCTGAGCCTTCCTAGTTCACTGGTCGCTTCTCACGTTCCTTAAGGCGGGGTCACACAGCTCATACATCATACACAAGACAGCCTGCAAGCACGACGAGTCATCGCAATATCGGTGGTTCGAATGCCGCGTGCCAAGTTTCCTTCTTGAACTCGTTGCCATGCGGCATTCGAAGCGCGGATCTCGCGGTAACTCGCGTTAGAATCTGTTTGCAGACTGTCTTTAGTACGATGTATAAGCAGTGTGACCCCGGCCTTAGGGACGCGGTGAACCGTAAGGCAAAAGGGATTCGGGCACGTTCCATTCTGATTCGTCACCGGCCATGAAAGAGGAAGATGATAAATTACGCTAACGTATACTCGTCATATTGTTGTAGTTAATTTATTTAATTAAAAAAGTACAACTGAAGATTATACGAGGGGCGTTCATAAAGTTCGTATTATCCGCACAAAAAATTGAAAAAAACGAAACAAAACAGGCATCAACATGAGCGCGCGTCCCTCTAGTTTCCGCAAAGTTAAACATCGCATAGCTATAGTAGCGCTTAACGCCGCTACGGTGTCGAAACAAAAATGGCACCGATCGTCGGTGCCAAGCACATGCAGTGATCGTTTTTTTTTCCATTTGAAGGGAAGCAATGCCAAGGATATTCATTCCCATTTGTGAGCGTTGTTCGGGGATAACGCCCCAGTTTATGACACTTTGTTTAAATAGCGCAGACGTTTCCAGTGTGGCCAAATAAGAGGAAAGCATTTCAATGACGACGACCAAGTGATTGCTGAAGTGGTGTGATTCTGAACACTCAAAACGAGGAGTTCTATAACAATGGCCTTCGGCATGTGGTCCATCGCTGGAAAAAGTGGGCATACCTTTTGGTGGCGAACATGTAGAGAAAGTCTTAACTCCTACTCGAGTTTGATTGCTGAATTTCTATTCCTTCGGGACAATGATACGAACTTTATGAACGCCCCTCGTATATGCCCTCCCACCACAAGTGTCTTTTTTATATCGTCTTTTTTTTCTTCGAACGAAGAACGAACTAAGCCGCGACTTTATGGATTGTTCGAATCACCCTCGTGCTTCCCTGAAAGGGTGATCTTAAATTGATCATTTCACCGGTGCAGAGTTTATCCTCCCCTCGCCTTCTTTCTACGAGTATATTCCACCTGAATAGCTCTGCGCACAAGTGTGGGAGATACAGGCACCCGCGCCTTTGGTAGCACAACATACAACTTATGAGACAAAGCAGGAAGGTAGAAAACGAAAGAGTGAAAAGGAACCAATCTATAGACGAACACGCGGCCCTGACGTCACGCAGCTGCGGTGGCGCTGTCGACGGCACTGCGCATGCGCAGACGCCTCACTTCACGCGAATTCGGTTTCTGCGCACGCACAGTGCCCACACCTTGTGTGGGCAAGCGCGGGCTTGTCTGTAAACAGCGTGTCGGTCTATATAACGACGTATGCTGAGTCTGTGTAATGTTCGCTCGCCGACGTTTACTTCCTACACATTTTGCCACAATATAGACCTTTTCTCCTGTACTCTCGTCCTCAGCCACCTGATAGGCATATCCGGTATGGGCGACGAAAAAATAATAGTAAAACATTTCAACCTGCAAATAGTAAAAAAAGAGAGGGGAGACAAAACGAGAATGGGTGACAGTTACGCTTATATCCTATGTCTTCTATTCCTGTGGCGACGGCAAAATAATGTTTTCGCCCATACTGGAAGTGACGACACTTCAAAATGGCGGCGCCCTTGAGAAAAAGGTCTATATACTGACGATTATTTACTATAATGAAATCAACCGAACGGTCTCTCCCCTACGTGACATCTGCGAAAAACTACTCATTAGGGACTTTTAGCAAACCTCTACCGTGTTCCGCGTACTGCACTACCGGAGCCAAGATGAGAACGGCAGGGTGGGAGTTTCAGTTGTCCCAGCTCCAGCGCGAGCTTCTTACCTTCGATGGGGAGTTTTAGAATAGCGTACTTGAAGGCTTTGCGTCCGCAAAGAATAGCGCCGTCGCAACTGGGCATGCGCCGAACACTAACCGCGTTCTGCGCTTTGCGTGCGCTATTTTTCGGAAATTTCGCGCGCACGCAAAGAGTCTTTGCGCTCCTCCAAGGTGGATTTGTGGTGCAAGAGAAGTTGACTAAAGCCAAGATGAGCACAGTTAGAAAATGTCCCAGGAACCGGTCACTTTTGGCGGTCGTCGTGAGCGCGACGTCGAAGGCATTTCCTTGCGACTGCAATTTTAGGGGCGAAGCTCCTTAGGGGCTGGCCATGTCCGTCCGCCGTCCGTTGTCCGCCGTAGGCCGGCGTCGGGTGCTCGTGCTTCTGCTCGTGAGATCACGTGCTCACGAGCACGTGAGCACATGCTCACGTGCTCGTGTAGGGCAAAAAAAAAATTGAAAAAAAAGATGAAAAAAATTATGAAAAAGGAAAAAGAAGAAAAAAAAGAAAAAGAAGAAAACCACACATTCTCCTACTGACATGAATGAAAAGGCTCAAAAAAAAAGAAGAAAAAAAGAGTAGGGGGTTCTGAGATGCCATCCCATTTGTCTGCTTAAAAAAAGAAAAAGAAGAAAACCACACATTCTCCTACTGACATGAATGAAAAGGCTCAAAGAAAAAGAAGAAAAAAGAGAGTAGGGGGTTCTGAGATGCCATCCCATCTGTCTGCTTAAAAAAAGAAAAAGAAGAAAACCACACATTCTCCTACTGACATGGAATCGAGGAAACAAGACGTGCGATCCCGAACTTCTGCCCTGTCAAACCATTGCACCAACACGAAAGGGACCTGGAACCCAGTTGCAGCCGCCTTTATCATCGACGACTGCCAAAGACGCTCCAACCAGCCAACCGACACACGAAAGGGCCCTTGGAGCTCCCCGAAAGGGGATTTTCAAGGGTCCAAAGATGAACACCGGAGCAGGACCGGCTAAACCTACTGCTGCACTAGCCCATTCCATCCAGGCAGGCATTGGAGGCCAAGCACCAGCGGCAACTACGTCCTATTGCATGACCTCTCTGCCCAGTACTCCTGTACCGGCATCAGCGTCAGATCCTAAATGCTCTCAGCAGACACCGGCTGAAATGGACCACAGCTACCACAACAACCAAGATAATCAGTCAGGACACGCCAGTCTGGGAAAAAGACCTACTGACATTGACGGCGACTCCGCTGAATCGTCGATGACAATCGCCGAACAACAGGCAGCAGAATTTATCACAATGGATCACGAATCAACAGAAGGAGACCTTGAAGGATTCATCCTTGTGCAACATCGCAGACAAAGGACAACGGGAGTCCCGGTACTCCTGACGCCTACAAACGAGACACAACGCCTCCAGCGACTAAACCCGTTGATGTTGAGCGCAGATGTCAACATGGCAGCAGGCGGCCCTATTATACGCCACCAATTTACTGCCAGGGGTGGTCTTCTAGTCGAAGTTGCAGAAGTCTCTTCTGTCAACAAACTCATGCAGGTACAAACTCTCGGGGGCATACCAGTACAAGTCACCATTCCTACTACCTACCTCCAGAACTTTGGACTAATCAAGGGAGTACCTCTGTGGTACACGGACGCTCAACTGGCTGAGTTCCTGCAACCAGAGGGTGTCGTCGCGGCCCGCCGCCACTATCGCCGTCGAGGAAAGCCTGGTGACACAGCAACACCATCCGACCGTGTTGTTCTCACCTTCCGTCCGAATACAGAACGTCCATCGAAAGTGAACCTTGGGTTCACCCGGCATGAAGTCGCTGAGTATATTGAGGCACCACCTAGGTGCTACAATTGTCAAGCACTCGGCCATATTGCGAAGTTCTGCAAAAAAAGCCCTAAGTGCAAAAAGTGTGGAGAACCGCACCTCACCAAAGATTGCAAAGGAGAGGCACCTATGAAGTGCGCTAACTGCGGCGGCAATCATCAGCAGACTACGTAAATTGCAAAGCACGTCTGAGTGCCCTTAAGAAGACCAAGACCTTCGTACGAGGACCACGGCAAAGCCCTCCACGTACAGATGACCCACCCTCTTTGGAGTCCTTTCCACCCTTGGTGCAAGAAACATCAAACGCATCGTCCTCAGTGCAAGAAACATCAAACGCATCGCCCCCCCAGAAACAAGTGGTGCAGAAAACAAAAAGAAGCTGAAGAAGCCCGCTCCACCGACTGAACAGACGGTAAAACAGAACGTGCCTGCTAATACGCCACCACAAGCAACACCGATCTCAAGCGATTCTCTGTCACCTCAATCGAGGGCCGGCACGCGCACATACAGTAGCGTAGTCGGACGTACAGCCCCCGTCCAGGAGCCACCAATCCCTGCGTTCGGCTCCATGACGTTCAGCGACATCATAGGCCTTGTCTTTTCTATTCTTCGAAATTTAGTTTCAAAACTGCCATCGTGCACCTTTAAAGGGATACTGAACCAAGGAATTTAGTGTCCATAATAAGTGGTGCATGTTCTTTACACGAGCCAGCAGCCGCCGGTGTAATCGAGGGAGTTATGGTCTTTGAACCAGCAATTATATCGATGATGAGAAGCACGTGCCAATCTAATGGCTAGTGCCCCCTCTTTTGAAGATAACGTAAAGGGAGCCACCGTTTTTCAGTGGAATGCGAGGGGACTACGTTCACGTCTTTCTGACTTCAGACAGTTTATTTTTAAATATAGGTTTCCGATTCTTGCGATTAGTGAATCCCGTGTTGCGCCAGATTTTCGACTTTCTGGATATGAGATATTTCAATCAAGTCGAGATTCCGGAATCAGCCGGGTTTTTCTTGCTATTCGAAAAGACTTAATATATGTCGCAAATACCATCCAATCACACGCAAATAATGAGTATGTCAGCGTAACAGTAAGCAAAGGAAAGCTTACATTCACTGTTATTGCTGCATATATTGCTCCATCATGTTCCTTCGATTTTGACAGACTGAATTCAATACTTAAACAATTTCCACCCCCATTTTTAGTTACGGGTGACTTTAATGCCCACAATTCAGCCTGGGGTAGCGTAAGAACAACACGCCGTGGAAAAGAACTTCTAGATTTAATGGATGATCTGGACCTTTACGTACTAAATGATGGTACACCGACATTTATCCGCGGCACCCGATGCAGCAGCTGTCTAGATGTCTCGTTTATGTCACGTGAATTATTATCCCAATCGCCTTGGTTTACAGACATTGAGACCCATGGTAGCGACCATACACCTACTTATATAACAATACCAGGTTTTAAACCCAAAGACAACCGAGACTTAATTTGGTACACTGACTGGACATGCTTTAGAGAAAACTTAGAATTGAAGCTGCAGGCTTCAAACACATATAATGAGTTCATTTCATCCATTCAGCAGTCGATAACAGAGTCGAAGAAATCCGTTCATCTTCCTTCCTCGCGCACAGTAGTAGATGCGGAGTATGAGCGTCTCCGTGCAATCCGGCGGCGTGCAGAACGACGCGCAAGGCGCACTCAGCTACCTGAGGATGTCCGTATAGATAGGCGAACACAAAAACATATCCGTCGTCACTTGGACAAGCTGTCTCGAAAGAAGTGGAGAGGCTTATGCGCTTCATTTGATCCCCGTGCTCCTCTTACACGGATATGGCATATCGCGCGGGGCTTGCGCTTTCCACCACAACAAAGAACCCCATTCAAGGCACTTTCAATCTTCTTGAAAAGGTCGCTACTTGAAATTGCAGAAGACTATTGTGCTTCAATAGTAGATATGCCAGCTACGAACAGTGTTAGTCAACTAACAGCGAACCCTGTAAATTCAACTTATCTATATTCCTGTGAGATGGACAAAATTTTTACTCCCCAAGAACTCGATCAAGTTCTGACGTCCCTTAAACACTCTTCATCACCTGGGCCGGATAAAATCACGAATGGAATGCTTGGCCACCTCGGGCACGAGGCACGCCAGCAACTTTTAGAAATATTCAATGATTCTTGGATCACAGGCACCGTGCCACAGGAATGGAAAACGGCATGTGTTGTGCCCATACTCAAAATTGGCAAATCTCCCTTGGAACTTAAGTCCTATAGACCTATTGCACTGACAAGCTGCGTAGGAAAATGCATGGAGCGCATAATCTTGGCACGCTTGGAATGGTTTCTAGAATCAAATTCAATATACCCAGATACAATGACCGGCTTCAGACAGGGCCGAAGTTCCATTGACAATGTTATGAATCTAACTAGCCACGTTGAGGATCACAAACTTCGTGGCAATCTAACCACAGCCGTTTTTCTTGATGTAAGGGGAGCCTTCGATAATGTGAGTCATTCAGCAGTTTTGCAAGGTCTTCAATCAATTGGCGTAAAAGGTCGTCTCTATCACTGGATTGCTAATTACTTACATAACAGAACAATTTTCATGCACACGAACGAAGGAGATACAAGCCAACATTTTATAAAGAAGGGAGTACCTCAAGGTGGGGTCTTGAGTCCCGTTCTATTTAACATTTCCCTCATTGGTATTACTGAGGTTGTATCAAAATCTATTCACATTACTTTATATGCCGATGATATATGCCTATGGACATCCGCAATTTCCCTTAAGTGTATACAGACTCGTCTGCTTTGTGCGCTCACAAGCGTGTCTGAGTTTCTAACAAAGCGTGGGCTTGAACTGTCACCTGAAAAATCTGCCGCTCTTGCCTTTACGCGGATGAAAACAGACCGATACCCGTTAAAAATTAACGGTACTGCAATTCCCTATGTATCCTCTCACAAATTTCTTGGGATTTTTATCGATCGTGGCCTGACTTGGAACGCCCAGTTGGCTCATCTTCACGTCAAGTTGTCATCATTTACTAACCTTGGACGGTTTATAAGCGGCACGACCTGGGGAGCTACAACAAGTGCACTTCTCTGCCTCTATAGCAGCTTGTTTGTTGGCATTCTTCGTTACTGCCTTCCTGTACTACATGGCCTCAGTCCGACTAACATGAAAAAGCTCCAGTCACTTCAAGCGCAGGCACTCAGAGTATGTCTTGGCGTTCCAAAATGCACATCCACCACAGATACAATAGCAGAATCCCACAGTCTCTCCATAATATCTCTTCGCACCCAGGAGACGCTCCGGAATCATATGCGACATCTGGCACGGCATAAGACCCACCATCTAGCGAACATATCCGAAAGATGCTTTTACAGCCGTATTGCCCAAGTGATCCTTGATCACAAGCACGTTCTCCCAACATCTTTTCAACGTCATACGTTACTCGCCATTCCCCCATGGACACTACCTCAAATCAAAATCTACAGTACTATTCCGGGAATTGACAAGAAATCTGTGCTCCCCGCTGTCGTCCTACGGCAACTGTCCTTATCATACATACATTATGAACACCGCTCTACGTGTCATATATACACCGATGCGTCCACAACATTTAGCCAGTCCTCCATTGGTATTGTAATCCCAGCATTTTCACTTAAAATTGGTTATAAACTTTCTCATAGGATGCCCTCGACAGCTGCTGAGCTAGTAGCTATTCGCGAGGCGTTAAGATACATTCAGGCAATTCCCCCTCGTTCCTGGACAATAGTTACTGACTCCAGATCATCCCTTCAATCACTCCAGTTCCAAGGCCTGAAGAGCCCAAACAGGCAACTATTATTGGACATCCTCAAATTGCACTGGGACGCAATACGCGACGGTCATTCAGTATGCCTCCAGTGGATACCAAGTCATTGCGGCGTCCCAGGAAATGAATTAGCCGACGCTGTAGCAGCAGATGCCCGTAACTCCATCAATGAAGTACAAGCCCCATATACAAGATCAGATATAAAAACAACAGTGAACATTCTGGCGAAGACCATAAACAAACGTCTGTGGGACGACGCCACCGATCAAGGGACACGACTACGCACTATCGACCCGCACCTAATGTTTCATGTACCTCGAGGTCTCACGCGTCGGCGTCAAGCTGTGCTACATCGAATACGCCTAAACGTTGCATACACAAATAAGTACTTGTTCATCATAGGAAGACTTAATTCGCCAGACTGCGCGAACTGCAACACTCCGGAAGATTTGGTACACATTATGTTGGATTGTCCCGACTACGAAACTGAACGGACACAACTAAGAAAATATATTAAGTTGTCCCCTCAAGAAGACCTCACCCTCGACAAGATACTGGGACCATGGAGAAACGAAGCCACCGCCACACTTGCGACAAAGTCCCTTTTGCGATTCCTGACCGCGACTGGTCTCATCAAGAAACTTTAATGTAAAATAAGTTTAAGTTTTTTTTTTTTTTTTTGCTTTTTTTTGTGTGTGTGCCTTTAACTTTCTTCACATCTTTTTACCTCTCTTCCCCACCCTTACCAGAGTAGCCAGTCAGGAGATACCTCCCGGCTAATTTCTCTGGTTTCTCTTTATCCCCACCAATAAAAAAAAAAAAAAACCTACTGACATGAATGAAAAGGCTCGGCATGCTGCGGCTCGGCGTCTACGCAGACAAGCACCACCAGAGCTTCGCCCCAAGCAACATCATTCACTACGTGGAGATGCGGTCAATTTTTAATACAGGACGACACTGTACTCGTACGGGACGTGCCACTCACAAACGGTTTGGAAGACCTGCAGCAAGGTGGGCAACGATCGCCGGCAACTCGCTGCTTGCGACGCGCGAATATTTTTTTTTTTTTTTTCGGCGAAGGTCAGAACAGGAATCTTTAAGCGCGAAACACATGTACGACGAAACCGTCCGATCCGACGTGCGGACTGCCGGAATGACCTTGGGGGGGCGAGGGTGTTCGTAGCACCGGAGAGCGTTGAAAACCCTCGCCTCCGACCGTCGTATTGCGTGATCGGACGTCGGATCGGACGGTTTCGTCGTACGTGTGTTTCACGCTTTACTCTTGCCGAGGCGACGCACGCGGACACGATCGGTCGACTGCTCCCGTCACATTCTCATATTTAAACAAATCTGAGATGTAGTTGTGAACTAGAACGACTTTTTTTTTTCTCAAATTACAGCTCTTTGTTTGTGAAATAAAACTTGTCGCTGTATCTTGGTGGAGATCCAAGCGCGAGATTTTGCGTCGCGGCGGAGAAACGCTGTTCTAAAACGTTCATGCGTAGCCTGCTCTAACGAAGGCGCCAACTTTAGCGCTAGCGTGCGCTAAAATCGCGTAAGATATTCTAAAACTTCTCATAATTACGCTTCGGAGTCTCGCGTGTATTCTGCGTGCACGTGCATGCCAAAGCACAGCGGAAGGCAACATGCGTTTGCGGGAGACCGGGTGTTCGAAAGAGATGCCCTGCCGTTCTCGTGGGGAGATCGAACTATAGGGGGCGCTTCATCGAGGTTGGTGTCCACACAGCCCGGTGTTTGCTAACACAGAAAAACAAAAAAAAAAAAAAATTGAACCTCGCAGTCTGGGCACGAGCGCTTCGCTTTGACCAGTGCTTTGAACGCACGAGGAGCAGCCTTCGAATCGTCATCTTCGGTTTCTTTGATCAGCAACAAACAAGAAAATTCGGTTTGTTTCCCACACAGCTGAAGCATGCCGCTAGACCCGTGACTGTTCGATCTGCTCCCTATATTCGCCAGGAGAGCTGCAGTAAAGCGAGCGACAGGACCAAATAAATGCTGCGATACCGGTTTACACATCCACAGGGTGCGGCCGTAAAGACCGGCACATTTGACCCGTCTTGCGAAATTCGAATTCCAAACGTACGGTACACCTCTGACTGGGCACGCGGAAGTCGTTTTGTAAGAAGCTTTATGTCTAATGTTTTTTAAAGCTCAACTGACAGATGATGAAATATTATAAATAAGGCAAAAACGGCGGCCGAGCAGGTTCATGATGATAAGTAATAACTTTAACAAAATATATGAACGATGGCCACCTGGGAGCAAGCTCGCACACCATAGACGACTAACATCGGCTATACGATATTGAAAATGCACGGCCGCCGTTCTTGCACATTTTTTTAGTATTTCACCAGCTTTGAGTTGAGGTCTAAAAAAAGATAGAAGTAAAACTATTGGTAAAACGACGTTTGCGTGCCCAGCTTCAGGTATGTACGATTAGGATTATAAATTTTCAAAGACGTGCCAAATGTGCTGGTCCTTACAATGCCATAAAACCCGAACTGTAACTAACTCATAATTACTCTCGGTTGCGTATTGCCATGCTGCTGTCTCGTAATCTACATCTAAAACCGAGCCCAATCATATTCAAAGAAGCCACAGTCTCCAGACACTTGCGACCCTCACTTTCGACCGGATATAAAACCGGTTTTAAGCCTCTTGTGAGTCTTACGACCCTGCGCAGATTTTTAGGTAAGCATCCAAGCGTGTAAAAAGCCTTTCGTTACTTTGCCACCAGGTAACCTCTCGTTTTTTTCCTCGTGTCTCCAACTCGTTGATATCCTATAGACCTATTGCACTGACAAGCTGCGTAGGAAAATGCATGGAGCGCATAATCTTGGCACGCTTGGAATGGTTTCTAGAATCAAATTCAATATACCCAGATACAATGACCGGCTTCAGACAGGGCCGAAGTTCCATTGACAATGTTATGAATCTAACTAGCCACGTTGAGGATCACAAACTTCGTGGCAATCTAACCACAGCCGTTTTTCTTGATGTAAGGGGAGCCTTCGATAATGTGAGTCATTCAGCAGTTTTGCAAGGTCTTCAATCAATTGGCGTAAAAGGTCGTCTCTATCACTGGATTGCTAATTACTTACATAACAGAACAATTTTCATGCACACGAACGAAGGAGATACAAGCCAACATTTTATAAAGAAGGGAGTACCTCAAGGTGGGGTCTTGAGTCCCGTTCTATTTAACATTTCCCTCATTGGTATTACTGAGGTTGTATCAAAATCTATTCACATTACTTTATATGCCGATGATATATGCCTATGGACATCCGCAATTTCCCTTAAGTGTATACAGACTCGTCTGCTTTGTGCGCTCACAAGCGTGTCTGAGTTTCTAACAAAGCGTGGGCTTGAACTGTCACCTGAAAAATCTGCCGCTCTTGCCTTTACGCGGATGAAAACAGACCGATACCCGTTAAAAATTAACGGTACTGCAATTCCCTATGTATCCTCTCACAAATTTCTTGGGATTTTTATCGATCGTGGCCTGACTTGGAACGCCCAGTTGGCTCATCTTCACGTCAAGTTGTCATCATTTACTAACCTTGGACGGTTTATAAGCGGCACGACCTGGGGAGCTACAACAAGTGCACTTCTCTGCCTCTATAGCAGCTTGTTTGTTGGCATTCTTCGTTACTGCCTTCCTGTACTACATGGCCTCAGTCCGACTAACATGAAAAAGCTCCAGTCACTTCAAGCGCAGGCACTCAGAGTATGTCTTGGCGTTCCAAAATGCACATCCACCACAGATACAATAGCAGAATCCCACAGTCTCTCCATAATATCTCTTCGCACCCAGGAGACGCTCCGGAATCATATGCGACATCTGGCACGGCATAAGACCCACCATCTAGCGAACATATCCGAAAGATGCTTTTACAGCCGTATTGCCCAAGTGATCCTTGATCACAAGCACGTTCTCCCAACATCTTTTCAACGTCATACGTTACTCGCCATTCCCCCATGGACACTACCTCAAATCAAAATCTACAGTACTATTCCGGGAATTGACAAGAAATCTGTGCTCCCCGCTGTCGTCCTACGGCAACTGTCCTTATCATACATACATTATGAACACCGCTCTACGTGTCATATATACACCGATGCGTCCACAACATTTAGCCAGTCCTCCATTGGTATTGTAATCCCAGCATTTTCACTTAAAATTGGTTATAAACTTTCTCATAGGATGCCCTCGACAGCTGCTGAGCTAGTAGCTATTCGCGAGGCGTTAAGATACATTCAGGCAATTCCCCCTCGTGGGTGACATGTTCTGGCTGCATAGTACAATTACAGTCAAGACCAGGGGTGGCCAAAGTGACATGAGGTTAGAGCCGCAGACAAAACTACAAAAGTTCAAAGAGCCGCAGGAAAAAAAAAAGGAGGGGGGGGGGGGGGGGTGAGGGGCTACTTTAAAAAGGAAACGGTGTGGAGGGAACAGTCTTTTCCAAAGGGGACAAGCATATTTGTGGACTGCAACAAATAACACCAAGCAGCAGAACGTTACTTCAACCGGTAAGAATGAATGCTTCAGGGGTAGTGGCTGGTTCGCTAGCCAGCCACTGCCCCTGAAGCCCGTTATCTGTATACAGCTCGAAATTCTTTCTAGAACAATAAAGGAAACAGTGTCACTGGACGCATCAATGTGTCAAAGAGCAGTCCAGCACTATGTACGTAGTGTTGTACAAGGCTGGCAAGGCTGTGAGATTTTTTTTTTTTTTTGTTTTAGGACTTTTTATGTCTTTGGGACAGAGGAGGGGAAGGGGGGCACGTTCACCCGGGAGCCGCGAGCCGCACTTGGACCCGCTAAGATTCGCATGCGGCTCCCGAGCCGCAGTTTGTCCGCCCCTGGCCTAGACATTAGACGAACCTTCGAGACGCCCACTCTTGAACATGTCAAATGAACATTGTTACAAACTTTTCTAGCGCATGCACGTCACCAAGTGGAGACGATGAGACACGTTTGTAGGCTACAAATTGTTCGCGACACCCAAACGCTGCTTCTGTTCAGGCGAAAAGCATTGAATAAGCTCATCGAAGTGAGCCGTGGCCGGTCAACTGGATAGAGCCAGAAATCAGAAAATTGGCGAAGGGGAACCGTGAAAACATCGGTCGTGGGAAATCCGGCGATCGGATCGAACGGTCTCTTTTTCCCCCGACGTTCCACACCGGGAAGCGGTAGCGAAGTTCCTTCGTTCCACGCACACCGGAACGAACGCCTTCCATAAAGCCTTTCGCGGACACGTCAGCTCACGGCAGCGTGAAGTATCACCTGCGGTCTTTAGGCCCCCGAACACGCAGAGACGTACCTCGGGCACCGGGTTTATTTTATTCCCATTATTTTTGTGTGGTTTGCTTCTTGTCCACGCAAGGGCAGGTGATTTTTCTGGTCTCGCGCGTATCGTGTCGCTTGGTTCAAAGAGTCGTCGGCTGCGGAACGACGTTGATGCGGCGAGGCTGGAACTGCCGGGGGAACTGTCGTCTGCTGTGAGAGGGCTGTTGTCGTCTGCTAGCCGCGGGGTCGGCGTAGAGGCAGCTGCAAAACAGGCCTCGACTTAGAACAATAATGGCGGTGATGTTTCGAGCCCTTGCCCATAAACGCGAGAAAACAAAAAAAAAAAAAATATGAAGCGACAGAACCACCGATCGTTTGATTGGGTATAGATTGGGTATCGTGGAATCAGGAAACCAGCTCCTTTCTCACGCCGAGGATTCGCCTCTTTTTCTGGACGACGGTAATGCTCGTTGGCTTCGCGGTGTTTTTACCGGTCTTGGGTTCCGGAACGACGCTGTTGTTTTATAATCTGCGCTTCGCTTGATACGAAAGCTGCTCGTGCTCAAGCTCTATGCTGCCCGTTTTGTTTATGTGCTTGACGCGCATCTACGAGTTAATTAGCCGGCACATCCGAGGTGTCAGCCGACAAACCACTTACGGGTGAGTTGTGGTGTCTACAGCTTCCATAATTTTAATTCGCATTGTATACAATTCAGTAATAAGCGCTTAGGTTTCTACTTTGGTTTCTCTCGAAAAAAGCGTACTAAAAAAAAAGCAATAAAATAATAGAAATGAAGAGACGCGGAACGATGCAGTGCACGTTGTCCACGTTTAGTTTATGCTGACAACCCTGGCTCGACAGTGGTGTAGCTCGACGTGCACATCACAGCCTAGCTGACAGCTCATGCAAGTGCTCTTAATATACTTAACAAGTTAAAAAAAAAATCAAGTGACGCACGAACACCGCAGAGGAACTGAACAATCACGATGTTAAAAAATAAATTCAAAGTTTCATATATATATTTACCAAGAAACGCTGATAAAACTATACCCAATATTGATTTTCGTAGATGCATAGGGTGAAATGGGAACGGGAAATCGAGTGCATAGTTGGTGCTTGTACGTATCGGTGGATTCCTGGTAAACACCGCAAAACTGCCTTTTGTCAGCGTGTCGCCTCCCCCCCCCCCCCCCCCCCCCCCCCCCCCCCCCGAAAAAAAAAAATTACCGTGCTTTTTCACCGCAAAAATAAAGTACGCTTCGCCGAACGCTCAGTCTCTCCTCCAAATGTCGTGCTAGCGGTCCGGACCAAGTGCCAATGTTTCAGAGCTAACCGTTATCTCAATCAATAGTTTAGTTCAGAGCCGTATATGTAGAGAGTTTGGTCAATGGGAGGCGCGGGCAGAGGCAGGGCGTGCGGCAGACTCGGAAAGAGGGCTTGGCATGCTCTCTTGACCAACCAGAAGCCGAAAAGAAGTCCCCTAGCGGTGGTAGCGAGAAACTGTTCTGATCAAAGGTCTATGTTCGTGTATGGTTTTAATAAGCGCGTAAGAGTGAAGTGTAGTAACTCTTTGTGGTTTAAAATAGGGTGCACTTGTTGTTTTGATCATGATCATGCAGAAAGATGTAAAAAACGAATGCGCCGCTCAACTCTGTTTTGCTCGGACAGAGTGTGACCGCTCGGACGGCAGATTCCCGACCCTCGGCGCTTGGCGTACGGATTATGTCGATCGTTTTGCTAGTCGCACTCTTCCACCATCATTTTGGATGAGCGTGATTGAAACATCACGTGTACCATATTTTCAGTCATCAAGAGTTACTCCGATGCACTTATCAGGTTTGTTTTTCGCGACCACCGCCAGGGTATTATTTCCGGCCTAGTTGGTCACATTCGAATTTCTGAAGACGCCCTGGCACACGCCCAGCCCGCTTTCGGCCAATTGACCCCGTAAGTGATGACGTCACAACAAGGCGTCTGGGTCCAAACAAACCGTTGCTAGGGACGTTGCTATGAACTAATGCATGGAGACTCCACATGAGGCTAGATTTTTGCTTACAAGTAAGTAAATAATTTTTTGTAAGCAACCTAACTTCTTGATATCGAATTATGAAGATGTTCTTGTCGTCTCAGTGTCGTATCGCAACGATGAAAGCCATTTCTGAAGACTTGCACTCCGCTTTGCTTTGGTAGCAGACGACACGATAGATTTGCTGGCCTCTGTTGCAACGGGCGCCTTCATTGAATTGCGTCGGTAAACGAGCGACAAAAACAAGTGCATCACCATGGCCGTGGCCTCCGCAATGTGCGTTTTTTTTTTGTTTTTTTTTTTTTTCTGGGAAGAACCCAGCTTAGTTACGAGGGGTGAAAATGCAGTAAAATCAAACCACGTCATGCAGATCAGTTACGACGACGACCTCACGTGCATTACCGGCGTAGTGCAGGCCAGCATGAGAAACAAATCGTACGCCGTCAAGGTAATTCGTTTATTATTATTATTATTGTGGAGGTTGTCAGGTTATTAAAAAATTCCATGTCCATCGCGATTTTTCAGTAACCATTGCAGCGATGGTTTCAACCAGATACGACGCACCCTCGCATAGCGCGAGTCCACAAACAAAATTCGGGATCTCTACCGATCGCCTGAAGTGCTTTTCTCACGGGTGCAATGCGATCTTTTAGCAGACGATCCTCTCGATCGACGTCCGGACTTTCGATAAACCATATTTTGCATCGCAACCCACTATGAATTCTTATAAGTGTCTGAAACTCATTATATTTCAAACAAACGCGATGTCAGAATATCGTCTTTATTCACACGATTCAAACGACGGCCCCGGTTTGGCCGGCCGGCGTGCGGCAGACAGCATACTTCTTGCATTCGTCGTCTGCTGCAGGCACCCTGAGGACCGGAAGTTGCAGACGTAAATATTTCAGAAACGAGCGATTACCGGCACACTTCTGTCGAAACATATATGACATTCAAGCTTTCTACATCTGTGATTTTTAGAAGTTTAAATCCTACTCCTGATTTTTGAACGGTCGGGTTTTCGTAGCGAAACCGAGCCACATGTATTCGTCCATAACAACGACCCTAGCAACGGTTTGTTTGGACCCATGACGTCACACTTACGGAGCCAATGGCGCCTCCTCATTTGTCTCCTATACTTCCCAACGAATGGCCAAACTCTCTACATATACGGCTCTGGTTTAGTTATAAGAAATTTTCTGAAACTTTCAACGAGAAAATGGGGCCCGAATTCTCGGTAGTTTGCGCCAGAGCCGTATATGTAGAGAGTTTGGTCAATGGGAGGCGCGGGCAGAGCCAGGGCGTGCGGCAGACTCGGAAAGAGGGCTCTGCATGCTCTCTTGACCAACCAAAAGCCGAAAAGAATCTCTTAGCGGTGGTAGCGAGAAACAGTTCTGATCAAAGGTCTATGTTCGTGTATGGTTTTAATAAGCGCGTAAGAGTGAAGTGTAGTAACTCTTTGTGGTTGAAAATAGGGTGCACTTGTTTTTTTGATCATGATCATGCAGAAAGATGTAAGAAACGAATGCGCCGCTCAACTCTGTTTTGCTCGGACAGAGTGTGACCGCTCGGACGGCAGATTCCCGGCTCTCGGCGCTTGGCATACGGATTATGTCGATCGTTTTGCTAGTCGCACTCTTCCACCATCATTTTGGATAAGCGTGATTGAAACATCACGTGTACCATATTTTCAGTCATCAAGAGTTACTCCGATGCACTTATCAGGTTTGTTTTTCGCGACCACCGCCAGGGTATTATTTCCGGCTTCTAGTTGGTCACATTCGAATTTCTGAAGACGCCCTGGAACACGCCCAGCCCGCTTTCGGCCAATGGCGCCTCCTCATTTGTCTCCTATACTTCCCAACGAATGGCCAAACTCTCTACATATACGGCTCTGGTTTGCTCCATTCAGCTCCATGTATTCGTGGACTTCGTCGGCCATTATTTTATCACCAAAAACTTCCGAAAACCGCTTATCACTTTTGAATAAGATAACGGTTCGTCCTAAAACTTTGGCACCTGGTTTGAACTGCAGCCGCTAGCGCTACATTTGAGTGGAAGCTGAGCTTTCAACAATGAAAGAACACAGTTTTTTTTTTTTTTTTTTCGTGGGTTGGGTTTGGGGGAGGGGGGGGATCGGTCATATGTTATGAAACTCGTTTCCGAGCATATGCCATTAAAAAGGCTTCAAATTACTGGCAACTTACGAAACTCATCGCGTAACCAGCCCCGGTAATCTAATTACATCTCCACAATCAATGAGGTTGCAAAGATAGCCACTAAAAACGCAAAAAAAAAACACGAACACAAAAACGTTTGCTATGACTTTTTTGTTTTTGATTTTGCACATATGTTTTTCTGTTATTGATGCTTAACTACAGTGTAGCTTAACTGTCAATGAATTGATTACCAATCGTGCTATCGATAGACCATGGACGGTGAAGTCAGAACCAATACGCGGGGGACATTCACCCGACATTTCAGACTTGTCTATCCAATCCGCGTTCACCCCTGAGCTGAGAGCGCCCTGGAAGCTAGGCCGATCCAATCAACCGCCTCCCTCTTGTTTACCTGACCCCGCTCTGCGCCTGTGTATGGGCGGCAGCCGGACCCGGTGGCGAAGGATGGACGCACGATTGGACCAACGAGCACCCAACTTCCACCGCACTGTCAGCTTAGGGGTAAACGGAGTAAACCATTGGGGGGAAAGAAAATTCCCCCTCCCCATCTCCGCGACACTTCCGACGTCACTGCCCATGGACAATAATCGATAGGCAACTATCCCTGGCACCACCGATTGTCGACTATCGATATTTGGGTATTTAGAGTCAGCGACCAAAGAAACCAATCGATAGTTTCTCGACCGTATGCGTCAAGAAACCGAGGGAGAGAAGAAGACGAGAGCGTGCGGGGACGTCAAAACGCCGAGCTCTGGTTGGAAGGATTAGTGGGTAGAGATAAAGCTATAGCTGCATGTGGCTCCACTGCACGCGTCAACGTGCGCTCTCGCCTCCTCCTTTCCCTACTGTCTCTGCGCATAATGTCGATTAGTTTCTCATAGATTATATATTGATTATATTCGATGTTATATTGACTCTTACTGCTCATTGTCTTTAGTTTCTCAACAGAGATTTTACCGTATCCCGATAGTTTTTGCTGGTTTTTAGATTTTACTTTGAGGGTTACGCGGAAATCTCTCATTTCAAACTCATTTGCTTTTTAGTTCCCCACGATTACTTGAGTAGACCCTTGAAGTTGGTCGCCGCCTATAAATATGACTATTGATAGTTTTACTATACTCAACTATCGATAGTTCTGAATCGATACTTTACGATACTGATCATTCATAGTTTTACGGTTGCTGGCTCTCAATAGATTTACGATAACCGATCATCGATAGTTTTACTATAGTTGCCAATAAATAGTTCTACGATAGACGACTGTCGACAGTTTGCGATAGTCGATTATCAACTTTAACTTCAACTTTATTGTTTCTCTCCAGGGGAGAGGCGGAGGAAGAAAAAAACAAGCAAACTATTGTCGCTTGACAGAGTTTCTCCACCCCACCAGTAACGAGAGAAACAATTTTACGTACTAGTTATCCGTACAACAAAGTTTACGTAAAAGCAAAACACGCAACATTAAACCAAAAAAGATCTGAGATGCATTACGAAAATTTCTTAAAGGTCGAAGGCCGCATCAAAAGTAGGCACAAATAAGAACGAATATCCTCTATGTTCAACCTCATCAAATCCGTGCCAAATCTATGTGTAATATTCATAAAATTAGGCAACGAAAACTGCAGCATCTGGAAGCCGTAGCCTGTTCTCGAGTGAGGCGTTGACCACGTGTCAACACAACGGCTTGCATATGCAGGCACCTTCCGCTTCATATTGGTGATTGATAGAAAAACAAGTTGATTTTGCATTACAGAAGCTTTATATGTTAGAAGCTTATAGATGTAATGCTCTGTAATTGGAACTATGTGAAGGATTTTTGAAAAGTTGTAATGTCTGAGCCTTGAACTCCGCATTGCACATAATTCAGATTATTCTCTTCTGGAGAACATGAAAGTGCGCATATTTGTAGCTATGTGCTACCCCAAACAAAGAAGCAGTATTTATAGCAAGACTAAAAGAGGGCGTTGTAAAGAGGAACTAACACCGAAAGCGGTAATATATGTCGGCATTTATAAATGATGCCCACAACTTCAGAAAATCTGTCAGCTATACATTGCACTTCGGCGTCCCAGCTCATGTACTCATTAAATATCACACCGAGAACCTTCACATTTTGCACAAAGTCAATATTTCGTCCTTGGAAAGAGAGCCCTTGAGTAGATGAAAACACCGTATTTTTGTATCGAAAAATTATTGCTTTCGTGCGTCTTATCTGTATTAACTACTAAAAAGCTTGAGATAGTTCAGTCAGTTGTCTTCTGCAGAACGCTATTTGCCGCACATAAAACCTGGTGGACAACTTCACCCGAAAAGAATAAACTGGTGTCGTCTGCGTAAATTATAAAATCTGCACTGTCGTCTATATTTACTATATCATTTATGTAAAAGTTGAACAGAAGGGGTCCAAAGATGCTCCCCTGCGTCTATTATACATCTAGCACTACCCACAAATGCCGATATATAAAAAAACAAACTCGATTAGAGTTGAGGGTATTCCTCGCACCCCGTGTGCGTTTAATTTTAGAAGCAGAGTTTTTTTGGTTTAGGCGGTTGAAAGCCTTTGAAAAATCAATGAAAACCCCCAAGGTAATATTTTTTTTCGCTATTGTTTAAAATTAGTGTTTTGTTTTGTTTTAATAGCTCGAGTTCCGTCGAACGCCCCTTCCTAAAACCAAACTGGCAAAATGTTAGGAGAGTGTTTTTCACAAAAGGTGTATTATCTGGCGTGTATTATTTTCCCTAGCCCATTTGAAAACACTGGGAGCACAGAAACGTGTCTGTAATTTCTCAGGTTGTTTTTATGCCCAGACTTGAAAAAAAAAAAAACCATAACTTTAGCGACTTGCATTTTTTTAGGAAAATGACAATTTTGAAGTTCCAAATTAAAAATATGTGTTAAAAAAGGGAGAAATTGATTTAATTACATGTTTTAGAGGTTTGATTAGAACACCATCTATACAGTACTTTTGCTGCTTCCAAGGTTCCTGAAAACCGCTACCACTTCCTCTGCGTCAGTAGGGGCAAAAAAAAAAAAAGTGCGTCAGAGACGTTTTTTACACATGAGCATTCATCGGCAGCGTTACTATTCTTTACAATGATTACAAAATAGTCATTAGATATGTCAGCTAACTCCAAACCACCTCTCGTCTCTCCCTTGATGTTAAGCTTGATGGCTGTAGATTCGAAAGGGCCACGTCTCAGAAAGGAAATAAGCCTCTTACATATAATATCTATTCGTCGCTCACTTTCAAACGCAGCATAAAAATATGCACGCGTAGCCTTACGCAAAGCACTTGTCACAGCATGCCGCTGTTTTTACAGTAACGCCGGCACATCTGGTTTTCTGAATTTCATGAACTTGTTGTACAGAGCGCCTTTTTTACTCATCATTTTGAGTACCTCCTAGGTCGCCCCTGCAGGGCTTCCAAGTTTCCTGGGGGCAATTTGTTTTCTGTACTGTTCATATATCTTTGTAAACATCCCAATAAAGTAATCGTATCTCTCGTCAGCTGAAGCACTAGACAACACAGTACGTTATTCAGAACGGAACGGCAAATCTCAGCTTCAAGTGCATCGAATTTTTTGACACATATTTCGATAATAAACTGGGCAGTCATCTCCGTCGTTTTGTATATCGACTTTCGAGTCGACAAACATATAAATTGGTAGGTGGTCACTTATCGTGATTCCAATGACACCTCCGGACACTTGAGATTCGTCGATATTGTTTAGAAACAAATCCAGTAATGTTTCTTTCAAAGGAGTTAATGGCGTGGGTTTAGAGATGGGGTTAAAGTATCCACGACTGATATAAGGCTAAAAACTCTAATACTATCAAAAGTGTTAGAATATTTGACTATCCATAGTACTACTATTCATAGTTTGACGTTAGTTCGCTATTACTGATTTTACTGTCGATAGTCGACTATTGACAGTATACGATCGACAGTTTACAGTTGACTGTAAACTGTCGAGTTTTACGATAGTCGACTGTAAATCGTACCTTTGACAGTTTTAAGAGAGACGATTACCGGAAGAATTGTCGATATATATACATATATATATATATATATATATATATATATATATATATATATATATATATATAATAATATATAATATATATATATATATATATATATATATATATATCAATAAATTTATTTTTTTTTTGCAACTAACCGCTATTTCGGCTTCCTCTATCGAAGTATGGATAGTTTTACTATTGCGGCACGACTGCATGATTACTTACGCAATGTGTTTCGCTCAGTTTCGAGGGTGGAGGTAGTGAGCGCTCAAGTCCGATAAACATTTCTTGTTTATTAGTAAGGTAAGCGCCGGTTTGCAATTGTGGATCTTGTGCTTCATTAGAAACCATCCCAAGACAACAACTCATGCAGAACGGCGTCGGCGCAGTATAGAGTATCATCACCGAAATCCAAAAACGATCTACGGAAATTAGGAGCGACCTTTACCACCAGAATCCTTTCATGCATGAAATGCACCATAGGGAATTGGTGAGGGAATTGGTGTGTCACGTGACGTATATTTTCCCGCAAAACTTAGCGAGGAAACTGAATGGCTGCATAGGTAACGTGATGTCAGGTCACGTGACATCGATTTCCCCCGCTAAAATTAGTGGGGAAACTGGAGTGGTGTCTAGGTCACTGGACGTGAATTTTCCCGCTAAATTTGGCGGGTAACTAAATTGGTGTATAGGTCAGGTGACGTCAATTTCCCGCTAAATTTAGCGGGGAAACTGAATTGATGTTTTGGCCACAGGACAAATTTTCCCGGTAAATTTAGCGGGTAACTAAATTGGTGTATAGATCAGGTGACGTGAATTTCCCCCTAAATTTAGCGGGGAAACTGAATCGATGTTTTAGCCACAGGACGAATTTTCCCGGTAAATTTAGCGGGGCAACTGAGTTGACGTAAAGGTCACGTGCCGTCCATTTCTCCAAGGTGTATACGTCACGTGACGTTAGGCGACATCACGTGAAGTCAATTTCCCGCCAAATTTAACGGGGAAACTGAATTGGTGTATAGGTCACGTGACGTTAACTTTTCCGCTAAATTCAGCGGGGACAATGAATTGGTCTGTATGTCCCGTGACGTCAGGTCACGTGACATCCTTTTTCCCGCTGAATTTAGCTGAGAAACTGAATTCTTGTATAGGTCTCGTGATATCGATTTCCCCGCTACATTTAGCGGGATATGCGCGGGCGGACGGACGGACAGATGGACGGACAAAGTTTTGGGGTTGACGGTAGAGTTAGAAAGTATTTCACCCAATAGTCTGCCCTTAAGTACTCTGCGGATGATAAATAAGGGAGTACGAACACCGTTGCCAACCAGCAGAAGTTCACTCGAACCTGGACGGACATATGGCGAGCAGGCAAGCGACATCTACCATGCCGACCGTCACGTGTGAATGCCTATGATTCACTGCGCTCTGGTTCGGGCATCAAAGTTGTACGTAGCGTATACTAGAAGCCGGGCGATGTTTCCTGGTCTCCTCGTCTCTGCGTTCCTTCGTTTTCTTTCTAAACACTCGTGCTGGCTGTTGGTTCATTATTTCGGCTGTCTGCTGTTTGCCGGACTGCCCAAAAGCACCGCATGCAGGCTGGGCAAAAAAAGCGTCGCCGTCTGAGAGAGAGTCGGAGGAAATTGACTTCACGCACGAAACGCCGAATTTCGCACGCGCGTTCTCCAAGCAGCGAATCAACGACGCAGAAAAGCGCCCTGATAACAAAGAACACAATAACAATAAAATTTAAAAAGAAAGGTCTTTTTTTTTTTTCTTTCTCGCATTTGGGCGTTAGGTGTTGCGCCTCGCCCTTGGACGTACTCTTTTATTTTTGCGGTTTTTTCTTTGTCAGTTTCAATTGCACCTCGAAGGAAACGCCATATGGGGAGATCGTGGTTCGTCTGCTCCATTGGAGCAGCGACGGCAGCATACGGCCGGCACTCCTGGTGTCATTTTAAAACAAAGAACAAAGAAAAACACAAGCGACATCGGTAGCGTGCCATTTATAATATGTATTTTTATAAAAAAAAAAAAAGAAAGAATAACGGGATATATTAGGAGCTGGTGTGGGCACGACCACAACCAGGGATCCCGGATTGGAAGCAACCATTGTGTAATCGACATGGGAAAAAAAAAAAAAAAAGAGATAGCGATTTGTGGATTTTTTTTCTGTTTTGTTAATCTATTATATAACGTTCTAGGTTAAGGTTCTAGGGTGAAGACTGCCTAACGCTGACTCTTCCTACGGTGGCCGCATGGCCGTGCCACCTGTTTTTGTTGGGACGTGTTTCCCGCCTTTTTTACCCCCCCCCCCCCCTACCACGTAATCATCACTGTATTTTTCTTTCTTTCTTTTTTTTTTTTTTTCAATCTTCCATCGATTGACTTGGTTTCCGAACGGCTATGCTTTGCGGTCGAAGGGGCGGGAGCACGCTTCAAAGAGGGTGCTAAAATTGCGGCTTCGCGGACCCTGGAGCAGAGGGTGACGGGACTCGTCATTCTTCAAAATCGCGTCTGCCTCTTCTTCCTTCTGGCTGTAACGAGCTTTCTCGGATAAAAGCACCTAAACAAAAATCGACTCTTCGAAAGGAACTGGGGCCGAAATGGCAAATTACCCTTCAAGCTGGAATAACCTCCATAGCGTCGACTTCCCGGCTTCCGTTGCCAGTCTCGAACTGGGCGGGGCATTTGAAGGCCCGTGAAAGAACGATAGAGGAGTCGTAGTTTTCTGTTTTTATGTTTCTCTTTCTTTGGCGTGTGTATGGGTCTGTCAGGCAGCATATCAATATAGCCCTTGAGGTCATTGAATGCGCTCCCATAGGCCGTTTCTTGCCGCGACTTCATCTGTTCCGTCGTGCGCATCGACACTTAAAAAGAGAACAGAGCAGTTCTGACTAAGAGCTTCTGTGGAGTACGTACGACGAGTCTTTATGCAGCCCAGTTAGTGCCAATTATCCGATAAGATGAGGGAATTCACACAAAGCCCTGCTTACCTACTACGTATTTTACGTTTATATCCTCACCCATCTTTTTCTGACCTCCTTCTGGATGCCACCTTTACACTCTGCACTAAGGGTCGTTAACGATGTTTCCTCTCTCTCTCTCTCTCTCTCCCATTGACGTATCTTGATCCGAAACAAAAGCGTTGCATCGAATTTTCGAATTCCACAAAAGCTGAGCTGGTATAGACCTCCCCAAGTCATTGGGTAATGATTCGGCCACCCGTTTTTAAATCTGACGGCATTTATTTCGGACCCAGGATCCCTCGGGTCTACCGCGCGAGCTTTCGCTCCGCCATGCTGCAAAACCGATCCCCCTTTCTACGGTACGACCATAGCTTCCTCCTAGGAGGCTATGGTTGTACCGCAGAACCATAGTCTTCTAGGAAGCTATGTTACAACACACATACACAGCTTCGAGGAATGCTAAGCTCCAGTCCCACTGCTCATACATAATACAAAAGACACGGTATTCGCTGCAGAGATGACACAATTTTCTGCGCACACGCTTCGGCCATCTCGGTATTATATTTGTTTCACACATATGTGTGCTTAGCACATGTCTGCAGACTGATTTTGTATGATTAATCAGCGACAGCTGACCGTATTACAAAGAATAAAAAGCTTGCTTTAGACAAAATCTGCAGTCAGTTTTTTTTTTTTTTTTTTTGTATGATGTATGATTATAGCATTGCGGCCGCCGCCTTGGGGACTTATGTCCGCATTGCGTAGGCTGTTCATACGACGCGACGCATCCGACCCAGACTATAGGCTTTATTGGCTATAATTAGAATATCGTGTTTTCAAAGACTTTTTTTTTTTGTGTGTGAAATTCGGAGGGTGTTTTTTGGAGTTTATGTTTCTACTGAAAATTTGGGGTTCATCGAACTTTATTTTTGTTGTATTCAAAAGTCTCCGGAATTCGAAGTTCAATGTTCTCCGTAAATTCATAAAAATAAAATGAAATCACCGATATTGATTTCTGCAACTGCAATTGACTTTGGCGCCTCTGTGACTGGTGGCACTAACTGTCCCACGAAGAATCTTGAGAACAAGTGTTACTTCAGTAAACGTCGGTACTTTAAAAATTCCACTCTTGGACGCATAAAAGCCTTCAGCTGCTCTCCCCATCCTATGAAATCTACAGGTTCACAAAACTGGCAACCGGAAGAGTAGTTTTTGTCGTGGCCCAGAAGTAGATTGGCCCATCGGACTGAACGAACCTTGCAAAGATACACGAAAACACCCCTTTGTCAACTAACACAAAATTGATTTTTTTTTTTAGGATTGTTAGTTTTGTTTGTGTTCTGACGAACTTTATTCGTCAAATGCTGTATTTTTTTTCTTTTCATTTTTCCATTGTGACCTCGATATTCGGAGCTTTTCGGATAAATCCGAATGCTCGAAACATTTACCGGCGAATGTTTTTCGAAGCTTTTTCGGATTTATCAGTAAACACGAAACGCTACAGCTATGATTCAGCGTTGCCTTCTGGAAAGAGTAGCTTTGTTTCATTGGTTTACCAGTGCAGAGAATCGTCAAGGAAAAAGACGAAGCAAGGGATGAAGACGAAGTAGAAATGAGGGCAGTTCGCGTTCCACCTTTTTAAGAAATCACCGGTTCGAGATTTTCAGGTAGAGAAAGCGCGTGCACTCCAAAACTGCCCTCATACGATCTCGCTTGAAAGCATGCCATGGTCGCTCGTGAATCCATGGAACGCGAACATGTGTTTGTGTGAAACCATGATTTCAAAATAGTTGGATCAAGCGGTATGTGTATCATTGCTTGGCCTCTTGGCGTCCTACTTTTGAAACGAGAAAGATCCTCGTCATTTTGGTGCCGAAACCCGGGAGGCTGCTTCACAACATCATCTCCGAGCCAAGACGACGCTGCAAATTCTACAGGTACTTGGGACTTTCGTGGCTAACCCTAATTGTGGAACTTGGAGACAAACGACAGAGGCAAATCATCGGGAACGTAACGCGAAGATCATTAAAGGATTCCTGCCACCAAACAATAATCAATCGACTTTAAGGAACAGCCATGGAGCGGTTGAAAGCCAAGCGGACAGCCCGACGAGCCTAGAACACCAGGGTAATTAACGACGTCGATTTCATCTTGAACGATACTCAGACAGACCTAGCTAGGCTGAACGCGGTGAAGGATCGACTGACGGCCAGCAACACCGAGCTAGACCATATCAACGAGGAGTTGGAGCTACTATTACCAACTGGAGACCTCGAAATCGACTGCGCTACAGTGGCCATACAGACTGGGCCATCAGAGTTCTTGCGGAGCTCCGGCGCAAGATCGAAGAGTTGGATATCAGCAGACGGCACATTGTTCTTGCCACCACAGCACCAATAAATAGCGCTCCCGAGAGCGTCGACGGTGTTAGTGGGCTAAGATTGCCGAAGCTGGACATAACTATTTTTAGAGGCGATACAAGTCACTGGAGGGCATTCTGGGAGCAACACGAAGGAACAACTTACTCAAGTCGGACTTCGTCTACACCGAAAAAGTTCCATTACTTACAATGTTACCTCGCCGGCGACGCAGCATCAGCTGTTGCCGGATTGCCGACGACTGAGCGGTACTACGCGGATGCTATCGAACTCCTGAAACAGCACTTTGGAGAAGCATCTAGCAGCCCTTCGAAACCTTCCTCAGATTCGATCCTCGGTCGCGACTTGAGGTCTTCGCAAGCTTTATGATTTAACGCAGCTGAACATCCTTGCTTCAACGCCCTGGATATTCCAACTTCGAGTTTTGCGGCAATGCTCAGCGACATATTGAAGAAGGCTAAGCCAAATATCATCGTCGTACAATATAATGGACACGTGAGCTACAAGATCTCAAGCAGCCTAAAATTGATGCAAGGTGAAGGCTCCGCTCCCGCTGCCTCTACTGCCGCTTCGGAGCTCAACGAGATTTTGCAGTTCCTCCGCATCGAAATGGAAAGCAGAGAGTGAAGCTGCCACGCCGGGTGTCAAATCAAGCAGCAAGCAGGCGAGGCAGGGCGCCTATAGCCCGGCCGGCTCCATCTGCTTCCGCACTTCACAATTCGACTCTGCAAACAACAGGCGAGCTATTTCTTACAGACACGCCACACATTCTTGCGACTTTGAGACTAGTGGAGAAAAAAAGGTTACTGGGAAAGGCGGTCACGGTGCACGAATTGTAACGGGCAAAACAACACGCATTAAGAATGTATGATCCGCCATTCGCCCAGACGAGGAAAGAAGGGACAAAAGTGGACTCAGTCGTCTGCGTTTCTTCTTCTGATGCGAAGCACAAGTCTTCGGCTGGGCAAAACGAGGGCAATCCCATCCACCTACAAACATTCCGTGCGTGAGCCATCAGTGAAAAGGGCATTAACTACATCCGAGGCATCCTTGATGGGGGCAGCCAAGGATCAGTCATCACAGAAGATGTTGCACGGCGCCTAAATTGCAGCATCTTAAGAAAGACTGAGCTAGCACTAAATACGTTTGCTAGCACATCAAGCAAGGTATTACATCATAGCAATTTCGTTGAGGTTCGGCTTAAGAGTCAGTATGACGACACTGAGTGTACAATCGAGGCAATTACCATTCAGAAAATTTGCGAGGACATATCTACCTCGACCGTAGATGATACTTTTGCGCTCCTTTTTCAGTAAACAGAAAAAAAAAAAGAAACGTTTGGCTGTTGAAATGTTTTTTTTTTTGGCATACAAGGCTCACCTGGAATAGGTGACTCATAGGATCAGATCATATATGGAAGCTAGTCACAGGAGAGACCCTCAGATTTAAGGAAAGCAAAGGCTTAGTGGCCTTGAACACTACGTTGGGATGAACGCTTCAAGGACCCTCGATTAAAAAGGAAATATTGCCATTACACTCGACCCTGATGGTGGGCGCACTGAGCTTAAAGGGCAACCGAATGATTTTGCATTAAAAAGCCCTAGTAAAAAAACACCACGTTGATTGCCAACCGGCAATCAACGTGGTTCTGTATTTCTGCGTGTCACCAACATAACAGTAACATCGCGATGGCAGTGTTGTGGGTTGTGAACTGAAAACTGTAATTATCGTCGATGTGACCTTGTGCTCACATATCAGTGGTGTAACAAGATGACGTAAACTGTCGTGCATTGATGCCGCTGGTCGGGCCGTGATCGGAGGGGGCGGGGTGTCGCAGGTTGACATTCCGCTTTACTTTAAAGAGTTTAAGACCGCTTTAGGGATCATGTTGGAGCGCTGGTCTGAACCGTAGCTCCTATCGTACAGTGGCCAATGTGTCTATGGGTTGTCTCCTCCCGACAACGATTGCGCTCTGGAAAGAGGATTGAACATAATGGAATTATGACAGAAAGTACGTATTTACGGTTTGGAATTTTAGCATTAAAGGAGGATGGTGGGTAAAATCGTCAAAAAAACCTACCCTTTATTTTGCTGTTTAAATATACTACGGTTCCTGGAGAAACTGCCCTCCAAGTGGCGCGCTGGGATGCGTGAGCGGCAGACGTTTTCGAGCCCGCCACGGCGTAGCTCGGTGCACTTAACAACTGCCGCAAGTCGCGGCTTTGACTGCGTTCAAGTTGATCGAAAGCGATTTCTCTGCCCATGAAGCTTCGCTACCACCTGAGTGAATGCCCCCTCTACAGAGATTCATTCATTCAAGAGAACAATTTCCGCCTCACGCGAACAGCCCAAATAGGAACAAATAATACAATATAAAAACTGGCTACGCCGTGTCGTGCGGGAAAGCAAATAGGTGGCTTGGAACCGCAGTGGAGCGGCTTGATTTATTGGCTTTGAAGTAATTACGGCTTGAGCGTTTAATTTTTACTAAGAGGCTTATCACCTGAGCCGTTGAAAATACTCTCAGAGGTATGACCTTACTGAAAAAAAAAAAAAAAACATGCTGGGAATATCATTGCTTAGGTGGTCGCCGATAAAATCTGTACCTTCAAAACGACCAGTATAAAAGGCAGAAACGCAGAGCTCAGGAGTAGTTATCGGGTTAGTGCGCTGCTGTATTGATGTTTGCTGTGCCATGTATGTGTTTGCGCTCAATGTATATGTTCAGCTGATGCTAGTGGTACGCGTAATGTGTCTACTTATGTGTATAATAAAGGTGCCCTAAGTGTAATGGTAGCGTGAGCAAATAAAAATATTTTTGTAGCACATGAATTGGGCGGTACCTAGCGCCACCTAGCCTAGCTACTTCTTTGTTTGACCCTGCCTTCTGGTGGCAAGTGATTTAACCTTTTTTCATGCTTCGCCATAATTTCTGGTTACCATGCAACTAGGCGGCTTCGAATTTGCTCTTTTGAGGGCGGCTTTAGGTTTCGCGAATTGTTTACCACTCCTCCGTGATGAGCGGTTGACGAAGTAATTGTAGCTCGAGGAATAGCTAAGGTATAAGACGTAAAGTTCGGGAAGTAATTGGGTACCGGTTGTTTCCGTTTAACATCGCAGTGCAGACGATGAGAAGACTGAGTGACTGCTTTCGAAACGCAAGTTTCTTTACCTGTGGGGGGAAGCAGGCTTCGGAAATAAATACAGCTCGCGGAAAGCTCGTGTTACTTTTCTTATTTGATATTCCTCTCGCCCCATACCATAGACGTAGCGTCCTCGTTAAGCCTTATTGAGCTCTATCTGCTCGATCCGGGGCCACCATAATGAGATGCAGGCGACGGAGGAACTTTGCTTCCTTGCTTTCAGGACGAAAGTTTACCTCCTTCTGAAGGAACATATGTGTCAAGAGCGTTCCTCCCTTTAGGGAAGACTATAGTGACCATTTTTTTATAAGAGTGTAGACTACGGGGAACAACAGGAGGACGACGACGTCATGGGTATAATACGTTGAACGCGCAAGCGCATGGGGAGCGAGGCGGTACGCAAACTGAGCAAAGAGCTCCAGGTCAGGAAACAACTCGACTATGACATCGACGGCGAAGACGGCGACATCCTCAAGTACAGAGACACTCACATTTCAGAAGATTAGTGCAACCTAAAACAACTGAAGCAAACTTTCGAACTTAGAACAGTTCGAAAACTATATCTCCTTGAGATTTATCGCACTTCGTCTCGGGAGGATGTACAGAATCAAGAAGGACAAAGACGAAGCGAGGGATGAAGACAAAGCAGAAAGGCTACCCCAGCATCAAGTTGAATGCAGGCAATGATGTTCCACGCGCCACACGCGCACACCTTCCCCGTTTAAAAATTTCGAAGTAAATAACCAAAATAAAGCGTTGACGAACGCGAGTGCTAAAAGCCATTTGTTTTAGGTATCTGCTTTGGAAAAGTTACTACTGCTGAGGCCAGCACGTGCGGCGCGTGGAACACCAATCCCTGCATTCTCCTTGATGCTTGGGTAATATAGCAGTAGGTCTATTAAACGATGTATGAATCATTGCTTCGCCTCTTGACGCCCTACTTTTGAAACGAGAAAGATCCTCGACAGCAAGCATCATTTCTCAAATTCATCTCCAGCAAGTGAGGCTTTTATTGGATTGGGGATCTTGTGTACTGAACTGAACGTTGTAAACTGAAAGCGTGTAGTTGCTTGCCTTCCATGTTCCACACTTTTATCTTTAGGGTGGCTGAAGCTTGCACGAAACAGTACGAAATCTCGTCATCTGAACTTTAATCTTCGGAACAGTCATTGTTATTTCAGGTACCTATGGCTCAGGGGCAGAGATGGCAGTAATCACATTACTTATTGGAATTACAATAATTAAATTACCTTTTGTAGTAGTCAGTAATCTAATTAATTACTTCTCTAGGCTAGTAATTTAGTAATGTAATGAATTACTTTCAGGCAGTAATTTCGAGAAAATTACTCATTACTTTTGAAATTACTTTTGTCCTAAATTAGAAAGTTCGTTTGCAAGCTTAAAAAAGAAAAGAAAATGATTTTGCATGGTGAAATGTTGTGAAAGAGCATTGGAGGAAATAAACGACAGTCTCCTGAGCGCAAAGCCTTGTACGGAGAGCTGGACAGATGCACAAAGGAGGGCTGGAAAGGCGAAGGAGAAAAGCTTACGTATGGACATCACTGGAAGGCAACGGCTTACGAACTCCAGGCACAACAACTTCACGGCGTCGCGTCATCAGGACGATACTATACTTCGTTTATCCCTAAGCTGACAGTGCGGTGGGAGCTGCAAGCTAACAAAAAACAATCAAACACCTTCCTTCAATCACCTGTCCCGTCCCTTTCTATGTGCGTGGGTATGAACGAGAGCGTGGTTACGCGGCGAACGATAGACGTGTGACTGCTCCAACAAACACGTAGCTTCCACCGTTCATCCCTAAGCTGACAGTGAGTCAGCTTAGGGATGAAAGGCTCATAGGCTACAAGGCGACGGGCACATCACCAGTGAGTTAAACATAATTTACAACCTGAGAGGACAGGACAAACAGATTCCCAGCCTTGTACTTTCGTAAAGCAAGGTCAAACCGTAAGCTTCGACCAGTGTGAACAACAAACGACCGGAATAAATAGGTAATTCCGAAAACCTTGTCAAAGCCCCAGAACGTTTCGTGCGTCCTCGAGCAAAGCAGATGTCGCTCGCAGTATGCCTCGCTGCCTTTCCTTGGGAAGTTTATTCGGAAATAAGCCTACAGGCAGATATCACCCCCGGTTTGTTGGGAAAGACACAGTTTAGGAAGCTCGCGCCATTCCTCAACTGGCGACGCTTCTGCTTAGCAACTATCCAGGCCCTTTGCGTGAAAATGCACAAAATCTTGGGCTCTTCGGGTGTTTGGGAAAAATGCTCCTTGAAAGGAATGACCGAGAATAGTCTTTTGGAAGAATAAAATTAGATTCTGTCCGAGGGGGAAGGAAAACGTTTCACGTGATGACTAAGAACGAGCTGCCATTGCCCCACTTAAAAAAACTGACTCAGACTACAACTTCTAAATCAAGAAGACGAAAGAATATCACCCTTTTAGTAAGGACTTTCACCGCTGAATGAACAGCGAAACCGGTGAGTCGACTGTCTTTCTGAGTCACGTCTTAAAGAAGCTATTCATCATGTTTAACACTTATGTCGTGTGTGCCTGCAAACCCACTGTTCAGTATGGTTCACTTTCAGACGCATAAGGTTGTTGCGGTGTAAACAGGAAGATCAGAGTCTTGGTACATATAGACCAACTCAGCTGTTTGACGTCACATTACTGCGGTGGCGCTGCTTTCGACACTACGCGTGCGCAGCGCCTCGCTTCTCTCGGATCTGGTTCCTGCACACGCGCTGTGTAGGCAAACGAGGACTTGTTTTGTAAACACGGTGTTGGAGTATTCGCGACCCCAGCGAACTATAGAGGGCGCGCTGCTCAGGCAAAATGGCGGACGAAAGGAGGTCGTTTTCGTCGTTCAGCACGCGGACCACCACAAATTCCTGCACTGCAGTGCAAAATCAGTGTTACATTTGAAAGCAAAGCGATTTTTCGACGGTAGAAACCTTCTTCTAGTCAGTGGGTAGGAATGACACGGCGTAATCATAAAAATAATTACTGGAAACGAAGTTTGTTTCTATGCTGCCTACGACAACGAAGCAGCGACAGCAGACGACAGAGTCGAAACGACCTCCTCTCCTGAGCTTCTCAGCGCTGCCGCTACTCGGCGTCGATTTCCCTGGAGTCGCGAATACGGTAAATAAATTGAGCACGAATTACTGCGTTAAAGGGGTCATGAAACGATTTTCCTACTTCTTCCTCCTTAGTTTTAATCCTCAACTCAAATGCGAATTGTGAAATCACGTGGTCGTGACATTCTTCGGCACCGGTGCGATGACTCCTAGCTTCCACCGTGCTTTTTATGCACACCATCGAACTTGTCATTCCCCAGTGACGATAAGTTCCGTCAGGGCACTCATTGGCCACGAACGCGGATCCGAATATTCGTTGACGGATTGATTGTTGACGAGCGCATACGTCCGAGTGACGCAGTTCTCGTGTCCAATGCGTGAGCTGGGCTCGGCTGACGTCAGGTTGGAACCGCTGACGCGCTTTGGGAACCGCGGATGTATCGTAGTGAAAAGGCGGAGAGCTTTCGAACGAAATAAGGTACAAAATAGTTCGCTATACTTTTAAATGTTCGTACTGAAAAGCTGGCTGTTGACTTTCTACCCTCTTTCTTTTGGCCAACTAAACGATATTCGATTTGTAAAGTCCCAATTTAAAATCATTTATCCCAGCCCAAAATTCGTTTCATGGCCCCTTTAAGATATTCAAAAGTGATGTCAAAAGAATTTCAAAGTAATTTCATTACTTTTGGGAAGTAATTGTAATGTAATGTCATTATATTTAGTCTGCGATAATTTGTAAAGTAATTTAATTACATTTTTGCAGTTTTCAGGAAAGTAATTAGTAATGTAATTTAATTACTTTTCGAAAGAACTTTTGCCATCTCTGCTCAGGGGCGTAGCCAGGAGGAGGGGGAATGGGGCGGTGGGGCTTATGGAGCTTCAGCCGCCCCCCCCCCCCCCCCCCCCGAAATCCAGCCGACCCTCTAATATGCACATGTATTTTGACCCCCCTCCCCCATCTTCGCACCCGAAGTCATGGCTATCCCAGCCACCTCAGCCCCCCTTCCCCTCCCCCTCCTCCCCCCGAAAGCAATTCCTGGCTACGCCACTGCTTTGGCTACGCAATGATGGCGATTTCATGTCTTAAACCGAACGCTTTCGTTTATTATAGCAATCCGAACAGTGAGAAAAAATGCTGCTGCTAATTAACAATTTAAAAAACAAAAAAGCAAGAAAAAGTAGTTTGTTTGGCAGTCAAACATTTTTTTTTACTTACATAGCTGTCTATCGGCTATGTAAGAAAGAACTAGTTTCAGTGAAGACATGGCTTGTGAAGAGGGGAAAACGTGCTAATTGGGACAAAGTCGAATCGGGCCTTTCACCACACTGTATTTTTCAATCGATTTTATGCGAATACATTTTAAATACAGTGTCATTCATCACTGGACCATTGAGGTATATATATATATTTTTTTTTCCATGCAAACCAAATGATCTCGTTCGACAAGGTTTTTTTTGTGTTATCTTTTTTCGAATTCAAACAAAAACATTCCTTTATTCTAAAGAAAATACGATATTGAGTCAGCATGCATCCGCAAAATGCCGACCATAGCAGTACACTCAGTACAGCTTCAGGGAAAGCTTCAAAAGGGGGGATCGGTGGCCGAGTGGGCTAGCGCACACCAGCTCGGAGCACGTGGAGTGAAAGCTCGCACTGCGGAACCCAGGGATCCTGGGATCAATCCTCACCCCTGCCCGTTTCGATCTGGATGAGCATCGTACCGGCGTGCGGTCGTGTATCACTACTGCGTGGTGCACGTTAAAGACCCCAGGCTAGCGGTTGTACTGCACTGGCTAAATTGCTCATCTACAGCTGGGAGACTCGTCGCCCGTTGAGGCAGACCAAGTTCTAGGCTGTATAAACATACACGCAACCCAATTTTTTTTTAAGCTTCAAAGCTGCTTAATTTCTTTGTTTTCTCTATTTTTCGCCCTTTCTCTCTCTTTATCTCTCTCTAGTGGAAATGTTGACGCGCATCTGTGCACAAAGCGGAGCCCCTTAGACGGCATAGTAATTCGGGGTAACGACCCAACGACCGAGAGATTAGATGCAGCCGGAAAGGATGCGTAGTTAAGGCTCCCGGACTCTGTGGCGTACCCGTTTCACCTGCCGGTGGCGATCACCGCCGAGGATCTACACTCCGTCCAGCCCTGACAGTGCGGTGAGAGTACGCGCTCGCCGAACCAATCAGCCGCCTCGCTTTCATCGCCCGACCCCGCTCTCTGCACGTGAGATCACGTGGTGAAGGGTAAACGTGCGACTGGTCCATCGAGCTCGTAAAGCTTCCACCGCACTGGCAGCTTACGGTAGAACGCTGAAAACTGGCTGACCGCTCGCGTGGCGCGCACCTTGACTGTCCCGGGCCCTTGTTTTGATGATTCTCCAGACAGGTGGTGGTAAGGAAGTTCGGATGGCCAGCCAGCTGGCCATGGCGTCTCGCCGGTTTCTGTCCTTGTTGACTGGACGATTGTTTGTTGTTGTTGTTGATGACGCCCGTGTCACGACTGGCACAGGACGATTCTGATCGATACGCCCAAATTTCACCAGGGGAAAAAATAAAAATGAAAGGCATCATTGCCTTTCGAGAGAGTAACTATACACGCGGCGTGTGTTTGAAGCTGACCAGCGGACGCGTTGGAATTTGGAGCCACATATTGCACACAGTTGGCTGGAGAAACCATTGACCGTATATATGTCTCAGACAACAAATAGACGAGAAAATACGAATAATTACAAGACGGAAGGCGTCAATGGCGTCAGATTATACGTTAGCATTGCAACCTGCCGTACTATCCGTACGCATCCGGTGTGTACTCCGTGGTGGTGCACTGTGGACTGAGCACATATGTGCTGTTTTAATGCGCAAGCATTAGAATGCTCGTTTTGACGAAAATCCGGCGGTGTCTTTCGTTTGACAGAATTGTCGCGTACGACGCTCCCATTGGACCGATGCGCTAACGTCAGCACGCTTTAACCTCTCTCCCCGGCGCTGACAAACTGAGAGACACCGCCGGGTTTTCGTAAAAACGAGACCTTTCGTTTTCGGCAAAGTCACGCGCACAGCTGGCGCGGAGCCAGAGAGGAGGAGGATAGAGTTTAAGGAGGAGGAAGGAGGAAGGGGAGGAGGAGAAGGGAAAAGAGGAGGAGGAGGAATGAGGAGGAGGAGAGGGTACGGAGGAGGAGGAGGGGCATACCCTCCCCCCGTACCCTCCCTTCCTCCTCAAGAGGCTGCGCTCTAATTCGGCGTTACAGGAAGTTGTAAACGTCCTTAATTTTTTCGGTCGTGCACCAGTCACCTAGTTGTGTTTGGAGATTGGTGCTTTCTAGTGCTAACGCATTAAAATGAATTTATACAACCCGCACCTTCACATGCACACACACAAAGAAACAGAGAGAAAGAAAGAGAAAGAAACAGAAAGGAGCAAAAATGCTGGTTTTGGAGAGATTGGCAGCCTTGAAAGCGGAAAATGCGGTACTATAGATTTAAACGATGTATCATCCTCAGTCTACGTCTCTAAGGTGAAATTGAACCGCGAGCACAAGATCATTCTGGGGTCATTTTTAGGTTCATATTTTAGTTCACTGACAAGAATGTAGGTTTGAAGTTTTGGGTATTTACCTAAAGGTATCGATAAATGTGCATCGAGTAGGATTACTATTAAATAAAGAAACACGGGAAATACGTGATCCGGCGTTTATGTGCACGTTTTGACTCACTTAAATGCAGTATATATTTCACACTAATGTAGAAGCATTAATATTGATCCTTTTTATATATGGTCAGGAGTTGATCGAAACACAATTATTCGTTTCAAAACATTGCTGTATATTTTGCAGCACATTCGATGTAAGTACCGCATCATAAATAAACCTAACTAAAATGCACAAAAAACAGAAAAAAACGGGAAGCTAACTTGTTTGTTTTCCAAGTTTAGCATTTCATTTACTCATGTCTAATGTCGAATTAACTTCTCTGAATTCAATAGCCATCCGCAAAATACAAAAATTAGACTGCGAATCTTATTGCTTGCAAAGTGCACGCGCATTGGCGTTGGCGTTGACTGTATTCTTTTTAGTTTGCTGGTTTGCCGCTTTACCTGACTACCTCGCCCATTCTGTATGAATACATGAAACAAAAAGCCATAGATAAAGGACAATATATTATACGCCAAATCCTGTAAAAAAAAAATAATCCGTACATGAACGTTAGCAGAAAGAACTGCGTTCTAACCTTTTGTTGTCCCCCGACCACTCGTACACCTTTCAAATAATAGTTGCTGAGAAGAGCAAACCAGAAGGGCTCTGGAGCTAGGCATGTTGCAAGGTTTCAGCTTTCGTGTGCGTCTAAAAACGAATATATAAAACTGGGCACGAACATTGTGCCACGGTATTGTGCGCCAAACAATACCGTGGCAAAAGGGTGCTCCATCGACGAGATAGGTGATTATTACATTTTTCTTCTTCTTTTCTCCCAGTGACTTCGCGGTTTTCACCCCGGCGGAAGGGAGACTACCATGGCAGCACCACCTAATCACGGACCGCGGGAGACTCCAGAAGGCGCGCGCCGCTTTTCAAGCCACGGCGCATCCCGGCTCATCCCCAAGTTACGCGCATTGAACTCAATTCGTCCGTTTCCCCCCTTTATTTTTCCGCGCGCGAGGGGGCCTGCGTATAATGATAGTAATGATCGTATTTTGCTTTCGTTTTTTCGGGGCAGCTGCAAAATCTCTGACGAACCGTCTCCCCCCTCCACGGCTTTCACCACGGGCGAGGCTGCAGCGGTCGAAGACAGCTTTGCGACGGTCTGGGTCCAGGTTCGTCAGTCGGGGCAGCGTCCCCCACGGCAGCACCCGCCGACGACAGACACTTCTGGGAGACGGAACGGATAAACAAAAAAAAAAAAAAAAAAACGTGGCAAAAAAAAGCGAGAAAGTGTGGATAGGGAAAAAGATGCCCCGCTATTTTGGCGTGCACGGGTCGCTTGGGTGGATGTACGCCTTCTAGTGACCCCAGTGTACCGTAGCCGACTGGGACGGTAGCCTACAGATGTCCTCCGGTGGAATTGTCTCTTCCGGTTGTTGGACTCTCGGGTCGCGTGCGTGTGTGCGATCACACGGAATAGGCATTGGGCGGCCTTCTTCCCTCTCTCCCGTTTTTGCTCGGTGTCGTTTTTGTAGCTGGGAGTGTCTCGCGGCTCGCGTCGTGTAATTGTGGTCGCGTGCCGCGGTTTATTTTCGAGCGTCTCGGCTTCTTTTACGGGGGATTCCCGTGGTAATGTGTTCTTGTGATTCTTGGGAAGAGGTCAGCGGGAGAGCGCTCTTTTTCGGGATGCAGACCGTTCGTTGTAGTGGGGGAATTCTGTACTAAGTTCTGACTGGTGCGTGTACCACCTTTGGCGTTGGTACGTTTTTTTTTTTTGTGCGTTTTTGCTAATTCTTTAAAGCGAGGAGTACGCGCGTCTGCTGGGCTGTGAAGCTGCCTCATTTGGGTGAGGTTTAGCAAACGCTGAAGTCGTCTGTTGCTGTAAGAATTTGGCACAACTGCGAGAGCGCCCATGGGGTTTCGGTGTTAAACGACATGTGTCTCGTTAAAGAACGTATAAACGACGCGCCACGAAGATAAATAACCGAAAATAAACTCTGAAACGAAGAGAAAAAGGTAAAAATATAACAAAATGAAGTATTTATACACGTCAAACTGAATTATACTCGTCACCTAAAGAAAAAATAAACTAAGTTTTGCGTGTTGTTCACACGCCGCGCGAAGTATTTCTTCAAGTAGTAGAGTGGTAAGCTGGGCGAGTTGGTAAACGTTGAACATGGTTAAAATTCGCGCACAAAAAGACAAGGACAAACAAGAAAGGAACACAGAACACAGACAGGCGCGCACTCACAACTCTGTTATGTTAAGTAAAGAGAAGAAAGATGAAGCACGATTTTTACAGGGGAGCACGGCACCAGGGGGTGAACAGGTCAGTCACCGTCAAATGTTCGCAAGAAGGCAACTTCTCTTTCGCTCAAAGCTACCGACGGCTGACTAACGCAGCGATCGGCAAGGCTCAAGATGGTGAACGCCTCGAGCACCTCGCGCGTTTGTTTTTCTTTAAAGCGGCCAATGATTGATGTTTTTTTTTTTCCAAAGATGGTGTGCACGTACAGGTCTTACAATGCACCGAAAGGTGACCTCCTACAGTGGATGTTAAAGAAAGTTTTTGCTCTCGGAGCCGGTCATTTAGACACCGTCCGGTTTGTCCTACATAGCATCTTCCACAGGAAAGAGGAATGCTATATACAACGCCCGATGAACAGGGAACAAAAGGCCGCACATGTTTTTTGTGGCACGTGTTTTTTGATACATTTTCCGCTTTTTGACGAACCTTAGAACATATTTGTCGCATTTTTTTAGGGGCTGATACTAGTACTACAGGCACACCATACCTACTTGCCACTTGTTTTAGATTATGCGATATTTTGTGTAGGTATGGCATAACCACCACCCGGTTTTTGTCAACGGGACGCTTAGTTTTTTCACCACCTTTTACATTCTTTACCAGCGTACCTATCACTTCCATTAAGACCTGATTATGGAACCCTGAAGATTTTAGTCTTTCGATTTGGCCCAAGAAACTCCGATGGATGGCGTGGAAACATGACTTTTTTAGGGCTGAAGTGAGGCAAGAGATAGCAATGCCTCTCTTCACTACCTTGGAGTGCGAGGATGTGTAGTGAAGAATACCCTTTTTAGAACGTGGTGAGAATGACCAGCACAAGTGATCGGCGTGCAATGAGAGGAGAAGGTCTAAGAATTGCAACGTTCCTTCGTTGGGCTTCTCAAAAGTAAAAGTGAGCCCAAAACCGCACGTATGAAAAATGCCCATAATCATAGTAACTAAATCTTGATCCGCAGTCTTTTTGTACAGTAAAAGAAAATCATCTACATATCTGAAAACATTACATATCTGAAAACGTGGACTCGATAGCTAAAGCAATAGCACGGTCGATTGTCGCGAGCCTGTTTTCTGGACTGCCTTCTCGACCTGCGATCCTGACTGCCATTGACGCCACGCCACTGAAAAGCGCGGCTATGTTAGAATGTTGGTTTTGGTGTCGCCTTTATTTGCCGATTTCACAATAAAGATTCGAAATTTTTAGATACTAAACCAACGGTCAGAAAGGGCAAAGCCCGAGGATTAAGAAAATGTTGTTCGTTTAGGCATCTCAAAAAATCGCCGGGGTACGCCTTTAAACGTTTACATTCAGTTCTAAATACACCTGCTCTTTTTTTATTCGGCAAAAATATAAGCCCCCTTCCCCCCTTTCCCCCCGGCTGGCTACGTCACTGCATCTTACTAGTTTAAACAAGAATGGCTCTACATCGGCGATCGTCACTATACTTGGAAATAGAAACAGCGATAATGAACGATGGGCGAGCAAACACAGTATACATCTAAGTATTTCTAAGTATGCACCCTCCCATATGTCTACTGCAAGAAATCAGATCTTTTTTTATATTATACTTTGCCACAACGCTATCGCAATAATTAATTAATTAATACATATGTACTGCATTATCATCAAAATGTTACCCTTGGTCATAAACTAATTACTCCACCTTTCTACATACCTGCTCGCATTGATCATAGCCATAAGGTTGGTATTTCAAATTTTAGAACTTCGTTATTTAAATATAGTTTGTGCCTCAAACATCGATAGACTGAAACCACCTTCCCGCCTCGATTGCTAACATCACTGAGATTGTTTTGTTTAAACATGGTATTACTAATATGTGCACTTTATAGGTAATATTTTACACCCCCCCCCCCCTCCCTTTCAACGTATTTACATTAAGGGTATTCGAAATAAATAAATAAATAATTTGGGATGAAGATTTGTCTTGTATGGGGACAGGAGACGCGACATGGGGATGGGTGTCTTCCCACCTCGCTCCAACAATGGAGGTACGCCATACACTTTTGCAGTCGGATACGTGCACGTACCAACCACGACATCTAATCGCTGCGCAGACAAATCAGGAAAGACAGTAGCCGCGATCAGTTGGTTGACCCTGGACCCTGGTCAATCTTCACTAATTGACTAATGAAGATTGACCCTGGTCAATCTTCACTAATTGCATCACTTGAAGCCATACAAAACAGATCAGTACGTTTCATTCGCTCTAACTAACATTGAACCGCAAGTATATCTTTAATGAAGGCTAACCTTTCACTCCCACATCTCTCAGTACGCAGAAAAATCGCTCGGTAAGCCTATTTCACAAAATGTATTACACTAATGTTACACTGCGAGAAAGGCTTTTTGAACTTACTTTCTATGTTTCATCACGAGTCGATCATAAACATAAAGTTGGCATTCCTCATTCAAATTGCAATGGTTTTTACCATTCTTTTGTACCATGCACATCCCATGAATGGAACCACCTTCCGGCCCCCGTTGTTTCAATTGTAGACAGTGTTCTTTTCAAAAAGGCGTTGATTAGTATCTTTACTTGATTTTGTTAATCATGATTTTTATCAATTTTCCCACGTGAGTTTTTTTTTACTACCGACTCATTGTTCCCCCACTCCCCCTCTGTAATGCTTTATGCCCTGAGGGTAAATAAATGAAATGAAATGAAATGAAATGTTAGTCGCGCGACTTGTGGGCTCGTGTAAGAGAAAGGCGTTGGTGCGGTCAAACAGCGCGCGAAAGGGGGAAACACTCGATTGCTGGGCTTGCTCGGATAAAGGTGAGTTTTTTATGCCTCCAGCCTTCCTTGTTCTTCTTGCGGGTAAGCCAACGATCTTTCCAGACGTCAGGGGAATGTGAGCCTCAGACTATTTGCTCATTGAGGAGAAACGCTGGTTCGCGGTAAGGAGAGTGTGTGTGTGTGTGTGTAAGTCGAGGGGAGGGGGAGCTTAATTTTGGGGCACATTCTTAACTTCTATCTAGCTGTAGCCAAAATAAAAAAAATCTTCCAAAATAACAAGCACGCGTGCTAACGCGCGGACATTGTTTATTAGAGAAAAAACAATACCCCAAAAAACGACGTTGTAGCATTTCATTCACTTTTCCAAAACGCGTAAAATCAAAACATGCTTTTTTTTTTCTCTTGTTTGCAGAAGCTTCATTGAAGAAGAGACCCACAACTGCGAGAGGTCTCTACGTGCGCTCGTTAGATCGCTGATGCAGCGCCCCCAAGTGCCCGGTCAAGGAGAACACCTGCTCCCAGAGGAAGCGCCTCCATTCGTCTCTTCTTCTCCGCTCTGTTCAGCCGCCCTCTGGCGGAGCGTTCCTCACCTGCCGTCCAACCCAATTTTCCAACCCCACGGAAGCAACGCTATTCTCCGGACTTCTAGCAGCCCTACTCTTTTTTGTTTGTTTCAGGCCCCCAAAACGGGAGGGCGCCACGTGCCGACCGGTTTCGTAAATTTTAATGTTCGCAAAACAACAACAAAAAACGAACACAAAGCGTTTGTGGTCGCTGCTAGGTACCGCCGAGCAGACAAATTTCGGTTTAAATTTTAGCTTGTTGCTATTTCCGGGTTTGTTTTTATCTAGTATCCTCGTTGAAAGATAGAAACCGTCCGCTGTTGTTCTTTGGACGAAGAGCTTCAAACTCGTTTGAAAAGCCGGAAGCGCGAGTGTGTCCTTTTTGTGTGGAATGGAGCCGCGCTAGGGCAGTGCTTCCGAAGTTCTTTCAAAACCGCAAATTCAATTTTCTGCGCGCCAATTTATCTTTTTGTCCACCAATTTCGAACCGGCATGCCCATGTGGCTTTGAAAGCCGCCTGGCAATAAATGAACCGTGGCACGCTTTTCAGCTAAGAGTCGGAGCAATCGGAAGATGTGGGTTCGTACCTTGAGCCGACATGGGGAAGTTGGCTGCAAATACCCTGCAGGCCGTTGGTCGCTAAACTCTGTGCCATCTTCGAGAGCATATTGAAAGCGATATAAACGCAATCTTTAAGCGACTGCACTTGAATAAATTACGCCTGAAATATAAGTACAATTGCGAGTATTAGTGGCAGTTAGGAAAAAAAATGAAATCGCAATTATGGATTACTAGAAAGAGCGTTCCCATACCTCCGATAACGATACGCGATAACGATACGATGCATGCGCAAAGCCGTCGGCGGAGTATCGGGTTCAAAGTCTACGGAACGATCATTCGAATTGATAGCATTTTTTCCCGCACCGAGATTGATTTGTTCCTTCCTAGGATTCTTCGTCGCTTTACATTCTTCACATTTGGTGCCTTTGTCTCATCCGCTTCATTGATGGTGCAAAATGCGAACTGAACTTTGAGCACGATGAGTGTTTGTTGTTCCAGTATTTTGCAACACCACCAAGACTCTTTGTGTTCTTTCTATAACGGCAGTTCAAATAGAAGTAATCTTATACCCAAATCACACGGCAGCGTAAAGGTACCTTTAGCCGAGGTACCTGTCGTAAAGGGAGCTGGAGATCGTGATCACACGGCGCATAAAGGTCCCTTTCGCTAAGGGAGTTCCTGTGTTAAACGGAGCTCGCCAAGCTCCCTTTACAGCTACAGGGAGTAGCCTCGGACCCACGAACTCAGAATAAGAATCAAAGATATATAAATATATCTTCTTTAATGGAGTATAACAAATTGAATATAAATAAGTGGCAAATTATGAAATGATTGTCAACACAAATGTGATGGAATAATATATTATCGAGGAACGCATACTCTAGCTAGCAGGTAGCAGCGGCGGCACGTGGAAAACAATGTCTGCTACGAACCCGAACACGATGGACCAGTGCGAGCTCTTTTTCAAGGTTGTAGACGAGTCGCCCAACTCTTTCGCCCAGGACCCTTTATCTTCGTCGTCGTCCATCCCTTTCAATCGCGTGACTGGCGTAACCGTGAGACTCCATCGTGGTTCGTTTCTGCCGGGCACTATTTAGCTACTTCAGTGAGAACTTTGCTGGAAAATGGAGCTGCTAAAGATAAAAAGGTCGCCCACCTCGCAATGGAAGTTTGTAAACGCAGATGATTTAGGGCCAGTGTGGCCAGACGGTTCGGACGTTTTAAAGCAAGACTCATTTAGGTGCGCCCTTAGACAAAGAGACAAAAATAATGTGCAGCAAAAGCAGACAGAAATATTATTTAGGTTTTATATGTGATATTTCACACACAATAATGATAAAAAAAACTGCGCGTCAAACCGATTTCGAGTAATAATTGTTTATCACGTGATCCTCTCGCGGTTAAGCAAGAATGCAATCGACATCAACTTAAAGTGCTCCGTTTATTTATCGTGTGATCAAGAACGCCGTTTACAACAGGTACCTTCAGCTAAGGGACCTAAGCTAAAGGTACCTTTACGCTGCCGTGTGAATGGGGTATTATACCCAAATCACACGGCAGCGTAAAGGTACCTTTAGCCCAGGTACCTGTCGTAAAGGGAGCTGGAGATCGTGATCACACGGCGCATAAAGGTCCCTTTCGCTAAGGGAGGTCCTGTGTTAAACGGAGCTCGCCGAGCTCCCTTATTAAAGGGCCCCTGAAAAGAAAAAAAAAAGTTTTTTTAAAAACAGTCTGGTTGGGACACGCGTGTCAAAAAATAAATTCTACGCGAAAAAAAAATTTGTTAGAGCAATATTGACTGCGCCAGACGCAATTTCAGTCGGCAGTCACCTCCTTTCCACTTGTTTTCTCTCTCGGCATTTCGGGCGCGTGGAGGAGAGGTACTCCCCGCCTCTTCGTAGTGGAACGGCTTGGCTGCTTGCCTGGCTTGGCTGCGCCCCGTACGAGAGCCATTCCTACTTCCTGTGTCTGCCGGTCGCACGTCGTACCCAACGAGCTTGAGTATCACTTAGAGCGGTAAACCGCCACCCAGAGCCTGCAGCGGAAATGGCACCCCCCCGGTTGCCGCCATCTTGCCCGTTTGCCACATTAGTGATCACGTGACGTCAAGATGGCTGCGCCCAGAGGTGGGCCAGATCAGATTGGCCAGATCACGGTAAGCAGAGGGGCCCTCTGAGGCTGCGTTCGAATCTTACTCGAATGGATCCGCGTTACTCCGGTGGGTCATGTCACGTGACAAGACTGATAGTGCAACTGGACACGGGTAGGTTATCGAACGCCAAGGTACAGAAAATTTACTTTAGAGTGAGATCAAGTAAATTTTGGACCGCGGCCCTGCTTACCATAATCTGGCCAATCTGATCTGGCACACCTATGGGTGCAGCCATCTTAAAGTAACGTGATCACTAATGTGGCAAACGGTCAAGATGGCGGCAACCGGGGGGGTGCCATTTTTGGCCGCTGGTTTACCGCTCTAAGTTTACTCAAGCTCGTTGGTCGTACCGCGTCGTAAAGCCGATTCACACGACGGACCGAATCGCGATTTTCGTCCGCAGACCGTGTACAAAGTGACCGGCACGTCACCGATTCCTGCGATCCGCGCCTCGTCCACGGACGCGCGGACTGATCCTTTTTCACGCGCGGGTTTTTGGCGGGAGATTGACTTGAAAAGTGTTTAGTCTGGCAACGGTACATTGTTTTCTTGTTTTGTTTTTTGTTTCTGGGCGATGAAAATAAAAGTGGGGCATCGTTGTGTTTTGTGCGTTCGCTGGTTCATTTCGTCGGGCGTTTCTTCGTTCCACGTGTGAAAGGAACTGCAGAAACTTTGTCTGGCTGACGCGACGCAGGTTCCGGTACTCCTCCGAGTCCGCGTCAAGAAGCTTCCGTCAAAACTCGTCTAGCACGCCGCGATAATTCTTGCACGTCCAATCAGGACTTCACCGAGCAAGACCTCTCTTGTGGCTGTGATGAACTTGAGTGTTGTGCACGAGCGCGGAGTGCGTGAAGGCATCTCCAAACGCCCCTTCGCGAGCCCAAAAGTTCGTCGCTTCTACGCGGAACCCTTCTCGCGCAGGACCATGCCTGTGTCACTCTCATGCTTTGGGTTAGTAAAGCTAGTGGCGCTTCGCACGAAGCCTATCGCGGTGTTTTGTCTCGATCTGTACGTAACAGCGGCGTACGATTCATTCTCGCGGTAGCGAACGTCGATTTCTCTCTTGGACAACGGTGCCACGGTGCGATGTTGGAGTTTCGCGGCACTGTGGTGTGGCGACCAGGTTCCGTCCGTCCTCGCTGGCGTCTGCTCGTCGTCTCCTTCGTGTGGATGCGCTTGGGAGACAGACGAACCGCGGACATGTCGTCACGTGATCAATCCGTCCGCGGATCAGTCCGTGTGTCTTCGGAGGTCTTCACATATAAACGCGATAAAACTATAAAACCACCCGAGTACGCGAGACGCGTTGCAAGACGGCGGCCATGACAGAAAAAAAAAATGGCGAAGCTTTTGTTTGTTGTTTTATCCGAACGGAAGTTACGATTTTGTAAAACGTTTGTAAACAATTACGACGTTCATTCGATGGATTCTTTCTTAAACCTATAAAAATGTAATTCAAAAGGCGATTTCAAGAGATCACGAAGATTTTATAACCAACATCTAAGCTGTCACTCATTCTATTGGCCAATGAGAAGCTGATTTGAATGACCATCGTGACCAATGAGAAGCCGAGCTGAATGACCATGGAATTTGCGCGAAAAATTTAAAATAAATCTCTCGCCGTCAATATTGCTCTAAAAATTAATTTTTTTCGCGTACAATTCATTTTTCGACACGCGTGTCCCAACCAGACTGTTCAAAAAAAAAAAATTTTTTTCTTTTCAGGGGCCCTTTAACAGCTACAGGGAGTAGCCTCGGACCCACGAACTCAAAATAATATCACAGATATATAAATATATCTTGTTTAATGCATTATAACAAATTGAATACATATAAGTATCAAATCATGAAATGATTGTGAGCACAAATGTGATGGAATAATACAATAATGATGAACGCATACTCTAGCTAGCAGGTAGCGGCGGCGGCACGTGGAAAACAATGTCTGCTACGAACCCGAACGCGATGGACCACTGCGAGCTCATTTTCGAGGTTGTAGACGAGTCGCCCGACTCTCCCGCCCAGGACCTTTTATCTTCGTCGTCGTCCATCCCTTTCGATCGCGTGACTGGCGTAACCGTGAGACTCCGTCGTGGTTTGTTTCTGCCGGGCACTATTTAGCTACTTTAATGAGAACTTTGCAAGAAAATGGAGCTGCTAAACATAAAAAGGTCGCCCACCTCGCAATGAAAACTCGTAAGCGCAGATGATTTAGGGCCAGTGTGGCCAGACGGGTCGGACGTTTTAAAGCAAGACTCATTTAGGTGCGCCCTTAGACTTAGAGAAAAAAGTAAAGTGCCGCAAAAGCAGACAGAAATTATATTTCGGTTTTAAATGTGATATTTCACATCCAATGATAAAAAAAAAAAAAAAAAAAAAAAAACCGCGGGTCAAACCGATTTCGAGGAATACTTTTTATCCCGTGCTCCTCTCGCGGTTAAGCTGGAACGCAATCGACATCAACCTAAAGTGCTTTGTTTATTTATCGTGTGATCAAGAACGCCGTTTACTACAGGTACCTTCAGCTAAGGGGCCTAAGCTAAAGGTACCTTTACGCTGCCGTGTGAATTGGGTTGTAGGAACTGAAATAACCTAATAAAGAGGCTCGAACTCCCAATTTTGTTTGGAAACGGTTCACAGGATGTCGTGATAATATATTCAATGTACACATCACACAGTCATAGATGTCCGCAAAACACTTGTAAAAAGAAAATAAAAGAAAGAGAAAAAAAAAGGGGGGGCTCATATTTTGTTTTAGAATGGGACAAGTCGGGAATTTCGGAGGCAGCGCTCTCCATTCGGGACATTTTTTTTTCTTTCCTTTTTTTTTTTATCCTGACACTGAAGGTATACTCGTTTTTGTGGGGCACCCAGCGTGCGTCTATGTGGATGCCGTGGATTTTGGGTAATTGCTCAGCTGTTCATCAAGTCTGCACCCGGGTACAGACTTGGCCCCTTCAAAGTGCCATTACTCGACACAAGGACGACTGCCCCTCAGTGACCTTATAGAACGATGCTACACCGTGGCAAAGTCAAAAAGAAGTTGTCATTGAAATTAAATTTTTGCAAATACCAAAGTTAAAACGGAACGAAAACAAAACACGATTACTTTTAGTCCAAAGTAATAAATTCCAATTGCAAAGTACTTGAAATGTAATTAAATTACACTAATTCAGTTGCCGTATACCCAAGCATGGGAACGACCCATGACCGATATGGTATCTAGAGGCAAGCTCCTCGCCCCACCCAGAGGCCCATATATTTCGGTGTTTCCTTGAATTTAATCATCTTCAAAATCTTTTTCAGGCTGACGAATACTTCTACTCCGAAAGTCACTTTTTTGCAGCGTAGTAGTAGGCAATCCTTGTTTTCAGTCGCCACAAAAGGATTCAAATCAAATTCATGTGGGCGCATTTATGCAAGGGTTGTCCATCTTGAATAACTAAAATAGCGAACGCGTTTCCGTTATGGAGGGGCAGTTTCGGTGGCAGTCAGTTCGTCGCTCGACGTTTCATCGACAGATTGTGTCGTCAGCAATGTTACGTTTCATCCACGGTCCGACACCTTAATGAAACATCGCGCAAAGCTAGCCAACGGCACCTTTTACACTTCGGTCCCATTGGCTGGCGCGCGTCGACGAGGCTCCCACTGGTCGCTGCGCGTAAGTTTGTGTGGTGTCATCCTGACTGTGTTATCACACTGTTGTGTTATCAATGATCACTGCGTTCGCTCGCCTCTTATCGGTTGTATGGCGCGTGGCAATATATACGGCGCATGGAATAAACCAAGGGGTTCGTTCTGCTGGGAACTACGTTGCTGTCTGTTCTTTCCTCGCGCCGGAACGCACACGACAGTTTGAACGATCGCTCCTCCGATGGCGCTGCGTGTCCGCGAGGCAACGGCTCCACCGTTCCACGCCCAAGGTCAGCGCAGATTAAAGAAGGGAGCAAAGAGCGGCGTGCGTGCTTTCGCATTCACAACTCATAAGAAGCGCTTAGGTGTACCTCGAGCCTTTGTTTCTCTCCACTTTTATATATAGGACTAAGGGACAACTTTGGCTACTGTTCAATCTTGAGGAACGTCACAAGTTTTTTCCGTGCACATCGGCTTGGTCGCTGGCATCCCGTTTCCGTGTTCCGTGATACGCACTGGCGTCGAACCAGGGGGTCATTTCGTACATTTTACTTCATTTCAGACACATAAGATATTCGATAGAAAGAGAACAATTCCCCTCCGACTCTCCTCCCGGTCATTTCCGACGCCACCGCTGATATAATAGCCTAGCATGCCGAACACTTGGCGGAATTCCGACGAGGCTTGCCGTAAGCTTTAGCGTCCGATTATTAATAATTTTTAATTCATTCTTTTCAAGCGCAGCGAGGCTTGACGGCTCGTATATAAGTTCAGCGCGGTCTGATTGGACGTCGCGCGAGTGTGCTTATGGTTAACGAAACCAGTTTCCTCAAGATACGTGTCTACGAAACGTGTGTCTATTAGGAGTTTTCCACGAACCGTATTTCCGTGTAACGTTTCCACAAAACGTGTCTCGACGAAACGATACGGACCCGGACCGTTTGGCCAGTGCAATCATTCGGGGTCTTTAAAAATAGCGGTAATAACGAGACGCACAAAGAGACGAAAGATCGCTGATCCTCGGCACCACCGATATATCATGATGCTTTGCCGGAAACATCAAGTCGTTTTGTGCGTACCAGAGCCATATATCTCGCCATCGTTTCGTAAACTTGAGGTGGTGGCTAGACTGAGCTTACTGGGACCATACACCATTTAGACATTTACACATCCGCTGCCCAGCTTGCAATCTTCCCAGCCCGCGCCAAGCCCAACACGCGCGCCGGGCGCACGTTCGTTTTTTCGGAAAGTGAGCATAGAGAAAAAGAGAGAGAGAGGGATAGAGAAATAGAGAAAGACAAAGAGAGCAAGTGATGGCTATGGAGAAATTGGCAGCCTTAGAAGTGGCACTGGCTGCTCCATAACTTGAAAATTAAAAGAAGAAACTTAATTCTGACCATTGTTGGTATCAGATGGGGTGAAGGGGTAGGAAAGAAAATGAATAAGAAAAGGGATAATCACAAATGTGCCAGTCACAGTGGCAGAAACAGATTGCGGGTGGCTATACAGTATCATAAAGCCCATGCTAAAAGGGACCCACCTCACAAGAACTGGTAATATACAAAAGTTGTTCTTCTGCATTGTACATATCTTCGTTGACTGTCGTTTGCGAAATATACATATAACTCCTTCCACACGCGGCACACTGCTGCGTTTAATCTTTCGTACAGGTGTTCATGAACATACACAATGATGTATGGGTAAATGTCTTGGCGCGTAATCTACTGGGTGTTTAAAGGAGCGGCCAGGCTCTTTAAATCGACCGCAAAATTCGGTTTGTTAACATATATAGCGCTACGACTTTGTGCAGCGTTGCCCACAGATGGTGCATATTTTTTTTTTGTAAAATTTGCAAAGAGCGAACTTACCTGAGGAAAAAATAAATAAAGAAAAAGGCTTAGCTCCTATGGAAACGCAGCGAAGCCACCGGTCTTCAAACAATACGGCGCCGCTTCGCACGCGAGACGAGAGATGGCGCAAGCGATCGCGACGCCAACTGCCGCCAACGAACGAGCCTACGGCGCCGAGAGCCGGCGTCATTAGCAGACGATCTTTTCGACTCAAAAGCGGCGCGCCTTCCGCAGCGGCGACAGTCGCAGAACCAAACACAGGCGCGGTAACAACAAGGAACTGCAAAGCAGACGACATAAGTACCCAGAAAAAAACAAAAACAGTCAAAATATCCCGACAAACCATTTCTTAATCGATTATGTGTCCATTCAATGTGTTTTATTAGAAAGGATAATAAAATAATGCATTGTCAACTGCTATCAAAAAAGCTCGAGCTGCTTTTGAGTCGCAAATATCGTCTGCTAAAGACGCCGGCTCTCAGCGCTGTATGTTCGTTCGTTGGCGGCAGTTGGCGTCGCGACCGCTTGCGCCATCTCTTGTCTCTCATGCGAAACGGCGCCGTATTGTTTGAAGACCGGTGGCGTTGCTGCGTTTCCATAGGAACTAAGCCTTTTACTTTTCTTACTTTTTCCTCAGGTAAATTCGCTCTTTGTAAATTTTACAAAAAAAAAAATGCACCATCCGTGGGCAACGCTGCACAAAGTCGTAGCGCGATAGGTTAAGAAACCGAATTTCGCGGTCGATTTAAAGAGCTTGGCCGCTCCTTGAAACACCCAGTAGTTATATGAAAGAGCGCTCTTTTAAAGCAAAACAGCTATGAAGCGTACCCAATATTTTCGTTATGAGACAGACGTGCGGCCCGTGCCAAGGTCAGACCTTTTAAAGGGGCGGTGCAACGATATTCGATTGGAATGTTTTTCACTTTACACGAGCTTACTGGCACTAGTGCGACTCAAGGATACTCGCACGCAACGCCACTGGCCAAGAAACTCCTTTGTTGCGCTGTAATTTCAAGGACAAAAGCCATCATTTTCATTCAATCTCTCCTTTGCAAAATTTGATGACGTAAAGTACACCCATATGACGATATTTGAATGCTGTTCATAGATTGGACCCGAGCATTACGTGGGCACTCGATTTGGGCTCGTGATAATTACTAGCTCGAGAAGCATTCGGGTAGTGGCCCGTGTCCAATCGCTGCAACGACGACAATAGCCGAACCATAACAATGACTGGAACTCAGCGCGTGTCCTGTGCTTTGCCAACCCCAGCGCGTGGCTATGATCAACATTGGCGGCATATAATCGGCTCCAGATCACGTGGCCGCTTGTTCTGGCTGCGAGTTGAGGGGGTGAACGCTGCTCGTTTTTCTTTTATTTTTTACTGGGACTTCTATTGCATGGGGTGAAAAACGAAAGCGTGTTTCATAGGTCATTAACGTCAGGGATACGTTCTAAGCGGTATTTGCGCAAAGTACAAAAATTGTTGCATCGCCCCTTTAAGGACTCGTATGACAGTACCAAATTTGCGTAGTCCGTTGCAGGCTAAGAATGTAAAAACAAGTGCATCCCACGAAACTATCCAATGTTCTTCGTCTGCTGATGTGGAAAAAGGAGGGAGACTTCTGGGATCGAGCCAACATAAAAAAGAAAGAAGAAATGGATTAATGTTATAGAAAAAGATCCCATTCATCTTAGCCAGAGGCAGTATAAAGGGCTCTGAGCCCAACACGTGGACGCCACAGAATTTCGTGCTCTTGAAATCTTCGGGTGTGCAGTGATGTGATCAGTTTGATTAAGTTTGAAGCACATAGGAACAGTCGTATGTCTGTTTCGGAGCGGTAAGACACACTTTTGGAGCAAAAGCATATATCTTCAGTCCTGCTCATTCTATTGAGAACACCACGTGATATAAGTCATTGTCACGCTCTTGGAGTGACAACGGGTTAGAGAAGTAAAAAAAAAAAAGGAAAAGAAGAAGAAGGGCTGAAGACAAGCGGAGGGCACGAGGTGTGTGCCTCGAGCGGGGACATTCGACGACTGAACCTGAAAGGCGGCAGTTGACCCGCCAACGCTCCCGGCCGACCAGGCTTCGCACCTGGTGAACCCTGGCTTCGCTCCAGGTCTTTTCGCCACCATCGAGCCGGAGCGGCTTCGTGCTTGCTGCTCGCATCAGAAGCTCGGAGCACTGGATTTTGAGCTCGAAGACGGACACGAAGAGGCGGCCTCGCAACGTTCCTGTCAACCCAGGCCGCGTACCTGGTTGGTCAAGCGACATCATCGAATCGGTGCTGGGCGGCCCAGAGCTCCTAGCAAGATTGGACCCACACCCGTGACATCGAAGAACAAAGCCCGGTTCCGTCCCAAGCAAGATCGACGCTCGAGACTGTGAGTGTTCTCAGCTCTCATTTAAAGACGACCGAAACTGACTGTAGTGACTGTAGATATTTAATCACTCTATTTTATTTTCATTCTCTTCTTCTTTTTTTTTTGTGCTTGTGAGTAAATTAATTTTCATTCGTCTACTTATGTGTCGCTTCGTCTTTCGACCTGCCCTCGTCCCCTCGGAGGAACATGACAATTGGCGAGCCTGCCAGGATTCGTGGCCCATTTCTGACGTCTTGTTCTTCTGAGAGGTAGAGAAGCGTCGGAGGGCGGAAGGCATCCAGGGTCATGGAGGTAGAGAGATTAACGGCGGTCGGAAAGGAACTGGGCTATGCTGGGCCAGAGTTGAGAAAATGGGTGGACGACGAAAGAGCGCGATTAAGAGAGGAGAGAGCTCACGAGCGCGAGTTGGCAAGGGAAAACCGTGAGGGGGAACTAGCTAAGCAAGCTACCCTCCACGAGGGGGAACTAGCTAAGCAAGCTACCCTAGATAAAGAAAGGGAGATATTGCAGTTGAGAATCGCTGCGCGAGGGGGTCACCAGGAACGGGCTGATGAAAGACTCGGAGACGCGCCAATCCAAGATTTGCGAGGGAGTCCTCACAAGTTGATCCCGCAGTTCAACGAGCGGAGGGACGACCTCGATGCATACCTGCAGCGTTTTGAGCGCACGGCGACAGGGTTGGGGTGGCCTCAGGACAAATGGGCGACGACATTAGGCCTGTGTCTGACAGGAGAAGCGCTCACGGTGGTTGGTCGCATGACACCCACGGACGCGTTGGACTATCCTAAAGTACAACTGGCTCTGCTCCAGAGATTTAGGTACACAAAGGAAGGATACCGTGAGAGATTTCGGGATGCTAAACCCGAGGAGGGTGAAACTGGGGGCAGTTCGCCGCTAGGCTAGCAGGTTACTTTGATCGGTGGGTTGAGGTGTCAGAAATCGAAAAGACCTTCGAAGCGCTACGAGACACGGTTCTGGTGGAACAGTTTCTTGGGACCTGCTCAAGCAAGCTAGCTGTATTCCTTAAAGAGAGGGACTGCCGAACTTTGGATGAAGTGGCATCAAAAGCTGACCTATTTTTAGAGGCGCAAGTGCAATCGAGCACAGGTGGCAAACAGAAAGAAGAGACTGGAAAGAAACTGAGTGTAGGAGATCCAGCTAATAATGATAAAGGCGACACCAGGAGAAACAGCCGCTGTTTTCTCTGTGGGAAAGCGGGTCACAAAGCAGAAAATTGCCGGAGCAAAGCTCAAGGGTTTAAATCACCCGCGTGTTGGAACTGTGGACGCACGGGTCACAGGGCTAATCAGTGCAAGGCGGGACAGGACGGAAGACACCAGGCCTCATGCCTGTGGACAAGGCCTCCAGCTACCACGGACGAGCCAGAGGAACCCTTCGTCACGCTGAGGAATGGAGACAAGATTCCGGTGGTGAATGCAGCCTGTGGGAGAGCTCCAAAGTTTCTGGCAGAGAATATGCCCGTGGTTGAAGGACGCATAGGGAACAGGCGAATAAAAGTGCTCAGGGACACGGGGTGTAATAGAGTAGTGGTCAGGAAGGACCTGGTCCCTCCGGAGAATTTCACCGGAAGATCGAGTGCCGTTTTCCTATTGGACCGGACAGTCAAGAACCTACCAGAGGCGAAGATTTCGATTCAGACGCCATTTTATACCGGAACGGTTCTAGCGAAATGTATCAGTGACCCACTATACGATCTGGTGTTGGGGAGTATTCCGCAGGTCCGAAGTGCGGATGATCCAGACCCTGGATGGGAAAACGCAAGTGAAGTGGAAGAAGACAGTCCTGTTGACGGCGCAGCGGTAAACCAAGGATCGGAGGTACGGGCGGACGCCCACGAGATGTCCGGTGCAGGCAAATACAACGATGACTCACGTCACGCGAATTAGGTGGAAGTTGCTGCAACCCATGACACAAGCGTGCCACGAAGGGGAGAAAAGAAAAACGAAGAGTTAGGCCTGAACGTGCCGCAGGTATCAATGATCGATACGACTCCAGAGGCACTCGCTAGGGAGCAGAGAGAAGACGACTCGCTAAGAAGGTGTTTTGATGAAGTTGGGCAAATCATGAGAAGGCCGAAATCTAGGACGAAGTTCCAGTTCTTTGTCAAAAACAGCCTGCTATGCAGGTCTGTTGAGTATTCGTCGGGGAGAAAGACGATTCAACTGGTACTCCCGAAGAAGTTCAGACCGGCGGTGATGACACTCGCGCATGATGGCATCATGTCCGGGCACCAAGGCATAAAGAACACGCTGGGCCTGGTGGCAGAGGAGTTCTTCCGGCCGGAGATCCAAAGCGAGATCAAAATATACGTCAGATCATGCGACGTCTGTCAACGCACGGTGCCGAAGGGTAAAGTGGGTAGGGCTCCCTTAGGGAATATGCCCACGGTCGAGACGCCTTTCCAGAAAGTAGCCATCGACATTATTGGACCCATCACGCCGATGTCGAGTGCGGGAAACGAGTACATCCTGACCATGGTAGACATGGCTACAAGATATCCAGACGCAGTAGCGCTGCGGGCCGTTGGATCTCAGCAGGTAGCAGAAGCTCTGGTCGAGATGTTTACACGTTATGGCGTGCCAACAGAGATACTCAGCGACCGCGGGACTAACTTTACATCAGACCTGATGAAAGAGGTAAGCCATTTATTATCAATGAAGCATATGCTTACCACGCCCTACCATCCCATGTGCAATGGATTGGTCGAGAGGTTTAACGGCACTATAAAACAAATGCTAAGAAGGATGTGTCAAGAGAGGCCCAAGGACTGGGACAGGTACCTCCCAGCGCTGCTCTTCGCATACAGGGAGGCTCCGAAATCAAGTCTGAAGTTTTCTCCTTTTGAGCTGCTGTACGGCAGGAGAGTGCGAGGGCCTCTGGCCATTCTGAAAGAAATGTGGTCAAGCGAAAAGGTGGGAAATGAGGCGAAGACATCGTACAGCTACGTGCTAGAACTGAGAGAGAAATTAGAGAACACGTGCGAGTTGGCGCACAAATGCTTGGAGGAGGCGAAAGCTAAATATAAGGGCTATTATGACAGAAGGTCTTCGAAGCACGAAATGAAGCAAGGTGACTTGGCTTTGATCCTTCTTCCAACAGATGCCAACAAAATGATCATGCAATGGAAAGGACCCTTCGCGGTGACGGCAAGAAAGAACGAGGTCGATTACGAGTTGGACGTGGGAGGGAAGACGAAGGTCTTTCACGTCAACATGCTAAAAAAGTACGAGGAGAGGGAGACGACTCGACAAGAGCAGACTGCCTGTCATGTCGCAGCTGAGATCAAGGATGAAGCTCTAGGAGAGCGAAGCTTCGAAGATTCTGTAGAGATCCCCACACCGAGCTGGACGAAGCAACAAGGATGGAAGGACGTTAATGTAAACAAGAATTTGGACGCGAAAAGGAGTGCCGAAGTGCGTGCGCTGATCGAAGACTTAAGTGAGATCTTCTCCGATGTACCGGGAAGAACAAATCTCTTGACTTGCGACCTGGAGGTCACCACGACGCGCCCGGTATACGTAAAACAATATCCGCTGCCTCTTTCAGTTCAAGAGGTGGTCGAGCAAGAGATCGCAGAGATGCTGGCACTAGGAGTAATCGAGAGATGCTCCTCACCATACAACGCACCGGTGGTGATCGTGAAAAAAAAGGACGGATCGAATAGATTTTGCATCGACTACAGGAGATTGAATGATGTCATTAAACCCGATGCAGAGCCTATACCAAGGATCGACGTCACATTTGCCAAAACGGGGCAGAAGCGCTTTTTCTTGAAGCTGGATGTGGCCAAAGGTTATTGGCAAATTCCCATGGAGGAAAGCGCCAAAGAAAAGACAGCCTTCTCATCGACGAGCGGGCTTTTCCAGTTCAACTTTATGCCCTTTGGAATAAAAACTGCTTCAGCTACATTCACAAAGCTGATGCGAAAGTTGTTGGACGGAATAACAGACGCGCATCACTACATAGATGACGTCCTCATCGCTACAAATTCGTGGAGGGAGCATATAGAGACGCTTAGCCGTATCTTTCAACGTCTGCGAGAGACCAACATCACGATTAAGCCGACGAAGTGTGAAATAGGATTCTTGGAAATCAGCTTCCTAGGACACGACATCGGAATGGGCAAGATATCGCCGGACCCTAAAATAATAGAAAGAATCCAAGATGTTCCGAGACCTCGAACAAAAAGACAAGTCAGGTCCTTCCTTGGTCTCACGGGATTCTACCGAGAGTTTCTAGAAGACTCTGCTCACCTGACTGCACCCCTAGTAGAATTAACCAAAAAGGGAGCCCGGAATGAGGTCGAGTGGGGGCCAGAGCAAGAAAAGGCGTTCAAGGAGCTGAAGAGCAGACTGGGACAGCCCCCCATCTTGTTGGCGCCAAACCCAGAGAAGGAGTTTGTGCTAAGGACTGATGCTTCTGACGTAAGCGTGGGGGCGGTGTTGCTTCAAGAACAAGCCGATAGATTACATCCCGTAGCGTATGCGAGCAGAAAACTCAACGGAGCAGAAAAGAAGTTTGCTACGGTTGAAAAAGAGTGCCTCGCGTTGGTATGGGCCGTCGCCAGATTCAAGTTGTTTCTGTACGGGAGAACTTTCAAGGTACAGACCGACCATCAGCCGTTAGAGTTTTTGAACAGAACCAAACATACTAACAGCAGAGTTATGAGATGGAGCATGGCATTACAGGATCAGAGTTTTCATGTTGAATCATTAAGGGAAGAGACAACGTAGGAGCGGACTTCATGAGTCGAGTATAAAGAGCCAACCGACGGGTGGTTGGGTTTCTAAATAGTGTAACATTTTGTACTCCAGGGGGCTAGAGACTCTAGTTATGCTCTACGAATATCGAAACAAAGTTAAGAGTGCGGAAAGGGTTCCGCTGAAGGCCAGCGCGAACTTTAGAGAAATTTAGATAAAAATAAAATGAACTATCTAGCGCGAGGGGACGGACTGTGACGACGAGCAGGACGTTCTCTGTTGCTGAAGGAAACCTTGTGTGCAAGAAGTGGTTTGAACAGGAGGACACGACTGTAAATATTATCCGAACTTTTGTATTTTATTTCATGGTGCCTTTTGTGCGCGGATGTGTGTGTGTGAGTGCGGCTATGGTGCTCGCCGATGCGAAGGGCTCCTCTTCGACATCTCAGCAGCACAACGATACTACGCCTCGTAAATCGAGGCGTAGTATCGCCTCGTAAATCGCTCTTGGAGTGACAACGGGTTAAAGAAGTAAAAAAAAAAGAAAAAGAAGAAGAAGGGCTGAAGACAAGCGGAGGGCACGAGGTGTGTGCCTCGAGCGGGGACATTCGACGACTGAACCTGAAAGGTGGCAGTTGACCCGCCAACGCTCCCGGCAGACCAGGCTTCGCACCTGGTGAACCCTGGCTTCGCTCCAGGTCTTTTCGCCACCATCGAGCCGGAGCGGCGTCGTGCTTGCTGCTCGCATCAAAAGCTCGGAGCACAGGATTTTGAGCTCGAAGACGGACACGAAGGGGCGGCCTCGCAACGTTCCTGTCAACCCAGGCCGCGTACCTGGTTGGTCAAGCGACATCATCGAATCGGTGCTGGGCGGCCCAGAGCTCCTAGCAAGATTGGACCCACACCCGTGACATCGAAGATCAAAGCCCGGTTCCGTCCCAAGCAAGATCGACGCTCGTCATTCGTCTACTTTGGTGTCGCTTCGTCTTTCGACCTGCCCTCGTCCCCTCGGAGGAACATGACACCCACGTACTTTATTCTTTATTTGAATTTTTTTATCCGCTCATGCACGACGGGGTCATTTTCATATAGTGACAGGACTGGCACATTATGAATATATAAGCGCCACCGGGATGCTGGCGAGCCTTGAACTCACTCTATATTTTTTTCGATTGTTATTTTGTTTTGAATCGTCGCTTGTTTTTACACACCTGCTGCGGAACACACGTTTGGTACTGAAATGTAGCGAAGTTAAACATCGTTCACTGATGAAGAAAAATGCGCTAACAAAAGCAATTACACTTCTACAATGTTAATTAAGGTACATACTATTCGGTATGACCCAAATAACCAAAGTGTTTCGTGTTATTTCCCGGCGAAGAGACAAAACGCACGCGCGTTTTTCCATAGGAATGCACAGGAGCACCGCAAAAGTAGAGGTTGCTGTCTGCTTCAATTTGCTTCACGGAAGTCGCATAGACACTAGCGCCAGTTGAACCTCTAGCGTACATTATAATAACTCTATGGTTTGGATACATAGTGTGGTTAGTCTCGTATTTAATTTTTTGCTACCTGTTCAGGATCGTATTTCTAATAGTGTGGCAATGTTGACATGCTCAATAGTTTATTATTACTGTGTCTCCTAATAGTTTTTTTTTTTTTTTAATGCGCTTTGCTGATCGTTTTATTGCAAGCGTGTTGAAGATACGCGAACATAGATAGCCTCCGTCAAGTCGCTAGGCATCCATAATAGCCAACGAATGCAATCCAATCCAATCTACAACCTTGTTTTGCACGTTTCGCCGGTCGTGTTGGCCGTGTGTTTTTCATATATATCTTCAGGTAAATTTACCGATTAGTTGTGATGCGTGGAGTTCACCTTAGTTTCAAATGTGTCCGAAAAAGAAGGAAGCGACTGTGAGCCGTGGAACTACGTCGAATCTGCTCAACAGTCAAGATCTGTGAAGGCCGGTTCAGACACTTGCGGTTGAGTGCGTTTGACTGCGTTGCGGCGAGAACCGAAAGCCAGTCACCGGCACATCTGTGCTTCGTATGAAGCGTGGAACCCAATTTAAGGAATCTCTTGGCGCGCGCTATGAGCAGCAGGGATGTCCTGGTTCCTCGCTGTCGCAACGCAGTCAAACGCAACTGTCTGAACCAGGCTTGAGTGTTCTCAGCTTCCATTTAAAGACGACCGAAACTGACTGTAGTGACTGTAGATATTTAATCACTCTATTTTATTTTCATTCGCTTCTTCTTTTTTTTTTGTGCTTGTGAGTAAATTAATTTTCATTCGTCTACTTATGTGTCGCTTCGTCTTTCGACCTGCCCTCGTACCCTCGGAGGAACATGACAGTCATGTATTAGCCTGTCCAACTAAAAGACAGAGCTTCTTTGGTTTCCCACTTTTGTGCAGCAAAGCATAATTAAATGCAAAGGCAATTTAATTTTCTATACCAATGAAAGCTTTCATGTATATGTTTACGATGCCGCGGTCAGCATGGGGACAATAAATTCTCCCGCCAAGCCCAGCTCAACACGTTAATAAACTAATTTTATATTAGGGGTGGAACTAAAGCTTGGGGGTTTAATATTAACTTAATATTAAACCCCCAAGCTTTAGTTCCACCCCTAATATAAAATTAGTTTCAATGGAAATTTTATTCAACCGCGTCCAGAAACAGTTCGGGGACCAACTAGTGGTGTTACGCATGAAAATAATACTTATACCGGTGTCAGACGGCGTTTTAAAGGTCCTTTTCACTAAGCTCCTTTAAAAAAATCGGCCAATCAGCTCGCGATGTGGAGTGCGCACGTGCTCTGTGGCACGCGCACGTGCTCTACGGCGTGCGCTGGTTCGCCGATTTTATAAAGGAGCTTAGTGAAAAGGACCTTTAAAACGCCGTCTGACAGGGGTATTACGTCGTAGCCCAGATACACCAAATCAGGGTGATTCATCAATATTTGCCCCATAACTAAGTGTAAACTATGTCCAACTTTAATTCTAAAAAAAAAAAAGAAAACCCACGATTTTGTTTGCGACCGACGATGCATGCAACTTGTCAAATGTCACACTAGCATATAAGCTAGGCTTAATTTATTCGCGGAAAATTAATTTCAACATTTACCAAGGTTCTTTTATTATTTCTTTTATTTAACATGCAGTCGTGCACCATTCTAGCCTGGAGGAAGCGATATACACAGAACCGCGATGTGAACCCCGCGGCCGTAGCTTCTCTGCAGTGCACCAAAGCGTGATAAGAAGCGCACTTAAAGGTGTATCCACACGACGGACCGGGCCGCGGACCGATTGATCACGTGATGCGCGGCCCGCGGGCCGCCCGGCTGCTATGAGCATCCACACGGCGGACCAAAAGAGCAGACGACAAAGCGAACGGGCCGGTCTAACCCTCGACCTCCCAGCTCCGCCAAACACATGCAGCGAGCTTCTTTGAGGCTATTTGGAGGTGCGTTGAACCTCCAAGATGGAGGTTCAACGAAAGAGACGTTTGGCCGCGGTGGCCCTGGCGTTGACTATTGAGGACGAGGAGAACTTAAGTGAACCGAAAAGGGCAATCCCACAGAGCGAGGAATTGCTCCACGAGCGCGATGAAGTAAAAAGTTGCATCGTCGCACCATGCCGCCATCGTCGCACAACAAAAGGTTCGTCTTCTTCGTCTTCAACAGTTGGCGTGAAAAGAAAACGACTTTGGATTTGGATTCCAATTTAAACAACAAAAGTCAGCTTGTTGCCAGACTTAGCGCTTCAATTGTACTAAAAACGCCGCGGTCCGCCGCCAAGGTCCGGGCAAGAAAAGTCGCTTGGCATTTCTCAGAAGCGCGGGCCGCGGACCGCCGGCGGACCTCGAATACCGGTGACGTAAGATCACGTGATGCACGGCCCGCGGACCAAAACAGCAATTTGGTCCGTCGTGTGGATACACTTTAACGAAGCTGATAAAACCATTCTAACCGGACTCGAATAAAAATTGCGGTGGCTTAGCTCGGCTATGCCAGGATATACGTAGCGTGAGCTTATGCGCACAAAACGAGAGGCGCTATCAAGCGGCTCCGGTGCAGCGTCAGACTTGGCTACTGCGCAACGGAGGCGCACAGCTGGGCACGCGGCGGCGCCAGTGCGTCTGCCGCGGCTATGACGTCACTCCTCTGGAATGCGCAGACCGGCGAGGCGCGCGCGGTGGCGGCGGCTCCGGCGCGCCAGCAGTGCGTCGTGTGACGTCACTGCTCCTCGCGCTTGCGCAGCACGGCTCTTTGAAAGCCACGCAAAACTGCTCAACCTCAGCCAGTGTAGCTCACGCTACAATAAGAAATTTTAGTGGACTTCGTCATGTTCAACACGAAGATCAAATAAAATAACACATTACACAAAGGGGTAACAGAAAGTTCGGAAAATGCATGCAAAACAATACGGCAGTGCAACGGCGCCTGAACTAAAATTTCTGTATTGATAAATTGAAATGACCTTTTGACGGAATGCTGACGCAAGTTCCTAACAGTTTTGCGAAATGGAGCTGGATGTAGCAGGGTAGGTACTGTGACGCAGTATAGCGCAAATGGCGCAGCAATCACATCACTCGGTGTGTTTACCTCTTTATCTAAAACCACGGTGATCGAAAATAAACCGATGTTTCATTACGTGCAATCGGTAAACCCCATTTACGCTTAATAAGCTTGAATGGGGGATATGATGACGTCAATTTCGTTGCGTGTGCTCGCGGGCACCGGCAGCTGCTGGCTCGAGGAAAGATCGTGAGCCACTTATTATAGTCACTGAAATGTTTGGTTCAGCATCCCTTTGACGTGCACCACGCAGTAGTGATCACGACCGCACGCCGGTACAATGCTCATCCAGATCGAAACGGGCAGGGGTGGGGATTGAACCCAGAATCCCGAAGCACGAGCATTCTTTCCGTGCGCTCCGAGCTGGTGTGCGCTAGCCTACACGGCCACCGATCCCTCTAACACGTGGCTGCAGATCGGAAAATAATGCGTTTTTTTTTTTTGTTTTTTTTTTGCAATTAGGCAGCGCAATGGCAGTTTTTCGGGGCAAGGTGGCGAATTTTTTTTTTTGTCCCTTGTGCCTAGATAAACAATATAAAAATACAAATTGCAAATTCGTTTACCATTAGAATCGTTGCACTCCTTTTTTAAGCTCACGGAGAGCTGTGTACAGCTCTGCGTGAGACAGCGAAACAGTGGCAGCGCCACTGTTTCGACCGCTTCCTCAGCGGCCCGCGCTCCTCCGGTGAATGACGCTCGAGTTCCCAACTTGACCCCCTGTAGTAACGTTGCTCTAGTAGTACTCGCACATTAGGAGCGGGGGGATCCGTGGTCGAGTGGGCTAACGCTCTCGGCTCGGAGCGTGAAGCGAAGGCTTGCCCTGCAGAATCTCCTGGGTTCGATCCCCACCCCCTGCCCGTTTCGATCTGGATGAGTTTTGTACCGGCACGCGTTCGTGTATCACTGAAGAGCTTTAGGGAACCGTTTTTGCGCATCCGATACGATACGATGGGCCCTTCGGTACGAACTGCGCATGTGCTACCGCGGAAGACTCGCGCATGCGCAGTTCGAACCAGAGGGTCCATCGTACCGTATCGGATTTGCAAAAACGGTTCCCTAAAACTCCCTATACTGCGTGGTGCACGCTAAAGACCCCGGTTTGCGGTAGCTAAATGTCTCGTCTACAGCTAAGAGACATGACACCCGTGGAGGCGGGTGACTTGTCTCTTAACATACAAGTAAATTAACACAATAGCTCTAGACATAGAAGCGATACAATAGACCTCTTGGCGAATATGTGCTGCCACCTAGACACGCGAATCGGTTCGAGACTAGGTGACTGGAAAACAACGCGCGCCCAAGGCCTCTCCCACCCGTTCCACACCCAAAACGTCAGCTACATCCTGTTCACCCATTGAGGCGATGTGACCTAGATACGGCTCCCCCAAGCTCACCTTTGTCCCCATCGTGCGTAATCTTCCGCCCCGAGGACGCCACAACGAAACCGCTCAAAGGCGAAAAATGCAAGATGGCGGATTGTTTGGAACTAGATACTCTCGAACCCAGGCGCATGAAATACTCCGCGCATGCGCACCGCGTATTTCTACAAAAGGTCCATTGTTTACAAGGGGCGAGCCCCTAATTTTTTTCTGGTGCGGAAGTTCGTCTGCTTCTTGCACAGAAAATGCGATGATGTCAGAACACCGAGCTCTTATTGGTTGATTGAACAAAATAGTGGGTAGACCTCTAGGCATCTAGCATTCAGGCCTACCCCTCATCCTTTCAATCAAAGCCGATCAGAGCTCGGCATCGGCATCAGACTGACATCCCCGCAACTCCTGCGCAAAAAGCAGACGACTTGTTCTCCGCATTGACAGTGCTACAGCGGCATTTAAATTTCGCAAGTGGAGCGAAAGCTCGCACTGCAGAACTCAGGGATCCTGGGTTCAAACCCCACCCCTGCCCGCTTTGATCTAGATGAGCGTCGATACCGGCGTGCGGTCGTGTATCACTACTTTGTCGTGATGCACGTTAGCACCAGGCTAGCGGTTGTCTGCACTCGCTAAATTTCTCATCTACACCTGGGCGACAAGTCCCACGTTGAACCAGACAAAGTTCACCCTAACCAATTTTTTTTTTTAATTTGGGAGATTTTTTTGGTATTTTTACAGCGAGCGCGTGCTGATGGCATCGAATACTACGAAGAAAGGCATCACCCCAAACAAAAAGATGTTAGGGATTTTTAGTATGCATCGTTTCGTTATCGGGGGTGGAGGTATCGAAACGGTCAACTAAAACTCCATTATATAGGATATATTATAATCAGAGGTATCAGAACAATCTACTAAAACTCTCTATTAAGGCACCCTACGTGGTATAATTTGTAAGTTGACAACACTGTCACAACGGTAAAGACTCCAGGCAAGTTTTGAGATACAGCAAAGAGGTGTGGGTAGGTTGGCATTGGGGGCACACGGGAATGCACCGAATGAGGGAGTACATAGGGATATGGGGTGGGCATCTTTCGAGAGTAAAGAAGCGATCAGTAAAGTAAAATTTGAACAAAGACTAGCTGAAATCGAGGATACACGGTGGGCAGCGAAAGTGTACAAGTATATATATATATGAAAAGTCCAAACACTAAGTGGACAAACCGAACCCGCAAGCTGAGGTTTAAATACATTCAACCAGATAAGGCCGATCAAAGCATATCAGTAAAAAGGGAGAAAAGAAAACAGAGAGGAAATTGTGGGAAGAGAGAATCCAAGGGAAATCAGCATTTAACAATATACAGGGCACAAGAACAAGAAATAAAGAAGGAACAGTTTTATGATAATTCAATGGGGAGCTCATTGCTGTTTGAAGCTAGAACGGGGTCTGCTAAGAACGAAAACATATAGGGCTAAATTCCAGGAAACTGACACTCTATGCGACATATGCAACCGAGAAAGGGAAACTATAGAACAGGGGTGGCCAGGCTGACCCGGCCTAAGAGCCGCAAACAAAACCACGAAACTTCCGCCACGGGAGAGAGGGGGGGGGGGGGGGTAAACTTTTGTCCAGAGTAATAAACGAAACTCGAGCTATGTGTACTTTCAAAGTTTCAATCTATCCGAGTAAAAAGCAATCCAATTGTACCTAAGGTAGCAGTAGCACAACACTAGCGAACCGCAACCTGTCTTTCGATTTAAAACGCGTTCCATTTCTCTTTTTGGGGAAGTGCTCGTGTGACCGGGAGGGAGGTGGAGGAGGGAAGGGGGTGTAGGGGAGGGAGCCGCGAGCCGCACTTCAACACGCGAAGAGCCGCATGCGACTCATGTAATTTTAAGGTGCACGGGCATCGTCACAATAAATCAAAGTGCCCCCCCCCCCCCCCTCCCTCGATCAAAAAAAAAAAAAAAGTTTTTTTTTTCTTTTTTGCAAAAATGAACTTTGCATTGCCGAATGCTCTATCTCCGCCCAAAAGTAGCGATGGAGGTTTGAACCCGGTGCCAAAGTTTCAGCCCGAACCGATGTCTTATTCAAAAGTTATAAATGATTTTATGAAAATTTCAATGGGACAATGACGGCCGATGAATCTCTCGAATGTATGTAGTTCTACGGCGCCAGAAACCGAAAAGTGAGCCCCATTTTCCCATTGAAATTTTCGGAATATATCACAACTTTTGAATAAAAATTCGGTTCAGACTGAAACTTTGGCACCGGGTTCAGACCTCTAGCGCTCTTTAAGCAGAGAGTGAGCGTTCGGTGACGCGTAATTCCTTTTTGCTGTGAAAAAAAAAAAAAAAACCTGTAAATATTTTTGGGTGCACCCTGTACATTAATTGAATAAGATGTCTTAATTAACTTTTTCGTTATTGGTCTTAAGGGGGATTCAACCGCTATTTATTTGTACCCTTTTCCTCATAGATGGCGCAGAATTTTTCCGGAACAAACGAGTTGCATGTTCGCAGCTGCGCATGCAGGTCGGGCGCTCGGGGTGGGCTCGTGCCACGGGCTGTTCGCCGCCGATCTCGAGCTATATCTTCTTCGCTCTGCGTCCGCCGCTGGAGGAAGCGGCCAACAGGCGGCGCGAGATACGAGCCAGTACATGCGTAGATTGCAGTGGCTTACAAAACGTAGAATAAGCTCTGATTTCCGAATTAATTCGAAGTTCCATCCACGTTTGAAATTATCGAAAGCACAAGGTGCGGCGTTGCGGCCGTTTGGACAACCACAATTACCACGCAAAAGTTGTTTTGCAAAAAAAAAAAAAAAAAAAAAAAGAAAGAGCTTAATTTAAAGCTAGAAAAAAAAAAGAAATAAAGTGGCAGTTTTGCACTTCCTATGTCGTATATCGGCCTGCTCTTCGTCTCAATACTGGTTTGCAAACCCGCTTTCAGGTTGTTTGGAGTAAAGCCCATTTATCATGGGAAAAGTGGCGCCAATCACTTTTGTGAAAATGCTTGAGACACGTGCCGTGCGCCACTTCTGGCAAGAACTAGAGCCACTAAATGAGCTGCGCTTAGAGTATCGGCACTCTGTTTGCCAACATTGTTGTGGGCGCCGGCATTTTGGTGCTTATGCAGAGTAGACGCAACTGCCGATCGTCATGATTCAAAAGTGCGACTTCCTCAGCATTAGATTTGGTGTTAGGAAGCTCATATAAAATTGCTTTGCTCTCTCGCCAACTGTTTAAACATTTGTGGAGGACGGAAAAGCGTTTCCTGCAATTTCGGTAAATTCTTCAGATAACTGGGAACCATGATTTTAAGCCACAATATGAACAAGTGTAGTTACTCTGAAGCGTAGCTTATTTAGTGGCACTATATATAGAAGAGCATGGCGTCTGTAATCTAGCTCAGTGCGGCGCTGTTGCGCCATGATCTTCCCTAGTGCCACTAAATAAGCTACGCCTCAGGGTAACAACACTTGTCCATATTGTGGCTTAAAATCATGGCTGCCAGTTATCTGAAAAGTTATCTGAAATCACAGGAAACGCTTTTACGTCCTCCACAAATGTTTAAACGCTCAGCGACAGAGCAAAGCAATATTACATGAGCTTCCTAACACCGAATCAAATGCCGAGGAAGTTGCACTTTTGAATCATGACGATCGGCAGTTGCGTCTGCTCTGTACAAGCACCAAGATGGCGGCGCCCACAGCAATATTGGGGAACAGAGTGCCAACCCTAGGCATCGCTCATTTAGTGGCGAGGTCCACACTTCTGCACGTCCAGAGGTGTGGGCCTCGTCGAAGAGGTCCACATTTCTGCGCGTCGAGTCAAAAGCAACAAGAAGCAACCGTTTCCCACCCGTAAACTGTACCAAGGAGTTCTGTCCAAGCAAGTGGCGCGGCTCTACTGCTCGTCCACAATCGCGCGCCAAGTGCACAGCAGCTGACAAGATTGGCAACGGGTATGGCAAGAAAGGACTCTTTCCGTCTGTCTGCCTGTCAGCGAAAAAGAACCACCCAAATACACAAAGCCATGTTGCACTTGAGTTATCCTCGTAAATTCCATGAGCTGAAGGCGCTGCCGGCAAGTGCAGTCTAAATTCATTTGATAAAAATCACGCTTTCAAGTACCGCGAACCATTGTTGTGGAAACGCGCAAGAAACGTGCGAGGAGCGGGTGCTCCGCTGCCATTCGCTTCCAAGGGCCGCTCATTTCAGTACTGCGCCGACAACTGCAGACTAAATTCATTTGATAAAATTCAGGCTTTCAAGTACCGCCAACCATTGTTGCGGAAACGCGCAAGACACGTGCGAGGAGCGGGTGCTCCTCTGCCATTCGCTTCCAAGGGCCGCTCATTTCAGTACTGCACCGACTAGGGTGCCTTCATGTGCGCTTTGCTTGGGGTGATGACATCTGGCCATTTTGTTTCGAACGGTTATTTTTATTTTTTGTTCTAAAGCGCGTGAAAGAGCGTGTCCCTGCACGCGCTCGTGGCGCTGACTGTGCTACGGCGACATTTTGTTTCCTGCGATTTCTTTGTATTTTCTCTGTGAGCGCGTGCTGTCGGCATCGGGTACTACAAACGATGGCATCACACTGAGCTGAAGGACATTAAGGCACACTAGATAAAGAGAGATCGGTGGCCAAGTGCAATAAAAAAAAAAAAAAGGATCGGTGGCCGAGTGGGCTAGAGCACACCAGCTCGGAGCACGTGGAGCGAAAGCTCGCGCTGTATAACCCAGGAATCCTGGGTTCAATCCCCACCCCTGCCCGTTTCGATCTAGATGAACATCGTACCGGCGTGCGGTCGTGTATTATTACTATTGCGTGATGCACGTTAAAGAATCCGGGCTACCGGTTGTACTGCACTGGCTAAATTGATCACCTACAGCTGGGAGACAAGTCGCCCGTTGAAGCAGACTATGTTCTAGGCTGTATAAGCAAACACACACCCCAATTTGTTTCCAGACAGGTAAGGTAGCACCGCTTCGTTCCACCGTGACATAGTAAGATCACTGTTGAAAGAGGTGTTCGTAACAAACAATAGCATAGTGAACTCCCGAGGTTACATATGAAGGCACTAAAGTTATTTAGAGGTTCATTTGATTTTGCCTAAAAATTAGAAAGGTGAAGAGAAAAAAAAAAGAAACGTACGCCTCACTTTAGGTAGAAACGAATTTTCTAGCTATTGATGGCCCGTTTGGTTTTCTTAGTAATCCGCAAAACGAGAAGAGTTAAATTTACAACAAAAAAAAATTGTTTTGGGCGCCAAAACGCTAACGTCAAAATTCAATTTGCATCTCAGAGTAAGCACCTGTTTGTTGGTTAAGAAAATATATTGTAATTGTTCAAAATAATAGAATTCATGCTTTTTTTTTTGTTTTTCATATCCACTAGCCACCAAACAACGTCTGCAGAGAATGAGAATATCTGAAATAATGTTTCATAAAATGAATGTTGTTCGGAATAAGTATTTTAGCCTTCTTTGCAACTCATTCAACTATTTTTTTTTTATTTCCAAATGCATATTAGTAGGGTGCCTTCATGTGCGCTTTGCTTAGGGTGGTAGCATCTCGCCATTTTGTCCCACACGTTTATTTTTATTTTTTGTTCAGAAGCGCGTAAAAGAGCGTGTCCCTGCATACGTTTGTGGCGCTGACTGTGCTATGGCGACATTTTGTTTTTGTCGATTTCTTTGTATTTTCCCCATGAGAGTGTGCTGTCGGTAACGGGTACTACAAACGGTGGCATCACCCAAAAAAAGAAAGGACATTGACCATCCTAGGATATCTCTGCTCAACCCTGCACAATCTTAGGGTGCTTACGAGCCACGCTTGTAGCGTATGCAAGCGTTTGACCACGCGCGCTAACATAGCACACACAAAAAAATAGAATCAACAAAAGTATCGCCTTCACAGCCTTATCAGGCCTTCGCTAGAAGTCTGTTGATGACTATACTTTGTTTCAACTTGTGTTGTACCGCAGGAAAGGCTACAAGCGCGAGCTCCTTGCTCTAGGGCACATCTCGGCGGCACAAGCTCTCGTGCACCAAGGGCAGCAGCCAACGCTATAAGCTCGCGCTTCTAGCCTTCGCTGCAGTACAACATAAGGTGAAACGGAGTATAGTTACACTTTTTTTTGCAACTTTCAAAAAGTGCGGACCAACGGAGCCATCAATTGTAATTCTGTTGTGTCTATGTTTATACAGCGGGAAGTTAGTCAGCTCTGAGGGCATCTGGTGTCTTCGTTGGAGATGAAAGACAGTGCAGTATACCACTGCTTGTCTGACATCTTAAACGTGCATCACGCAATAGTGATACATGCAGACTTGTACCGTACGCATTACAAGTAATCAAATTACTTGTAATTAGGGCTGGGCGTCGATTAAAAATTTTAACCCGATTAATCGCCACCCTTTAATCGATTAATTATTCGATTAATCGGTCTCGTTCATTTCCATGCATAATATTAATTGATTAAAATTAAAAATTGCATCTATTTATATATATATTTTTTTTCTGAATATGTGTTAAACGACGCAATAATTTTAATTATGAGTCAGCTTCGATATACAGTTGAGAACAGTTAAAAAACACTCACATTCACACACTATTACTTCAGCTCCATGAGGCAAAAATGTTCGTTGATATTCTCCGAGAAGGGCGACCTCCTTTGATTGCTCACAGTAGTCTCTGCTGCGCTAAACGGACACTCGCACGGCGTTGAAGTCGCTGGGACATCTGTAACCTTCTGCACATGTCTGGAGTTTCAAATCACCCCCTTACAGTTTACCTTTTAATACTTCACCTAAATTTTTCACTTCATATAGGTGTGCTCATCCATGTCTGCATGGTGAAAGCATTTCATTTTTATTTTAATTTTGGTTCGTCAAAATTTTACCGATTAACTGGTTAAACAAATTAATCGCGATTAAAGCATTAGTCGATTAATCGGTAGGTTAATCAATCAATTGCCCAGCCCTACTTGTAATCGAATACTTTTTGAATTAATTTTGTAATCAGTTGATTACTTTGATTAGGCAGTAATCACAAGAGTAATCTGATTACTTTTTGAAGTAATAAAAATCACTTCTAACCCCCTGCACACACCTTCTTTTCCTGAAACGAAAAAAAAAAAAAAGATTTGCTTCTTTTTTCGAACAGAAAAAAGAATGATTTTTGCGGAGCTGTAGGAAGCCAGGTCAACCCCTTTGTATGTACAATTTCTGTGGAATGTTCGTTTTTTTTTTTTTTTTTTTTTTTTTTGCGCTGGAACTAGGACTGGGAAGACCCAGGGAAGCATCAGTGCGTGACAAAGGCCATTCAGGGCGAAGTTTGAGGGAGCAGAATGTAGCTTTGTAAGTCCTTCGTTCAAACTAGCCCCCTCACGCACACACACACAGAAATAATAAAAAAAACAATCCTGCTTACGGTACCTATCGCAGCCCGTAGGAGAACCTGAAACGAAGAATGTCTAAAGCGGATGCAAAATATAACAAAGCCTGTTCAAATATTTCCCTATTTCCCCTACGTAGTCTCTGTGACAAGCATGGTTTCGAGCTGAGAACTGGTCGGGGCGATCTCTTCCGCTAATGGATACTACACATGATCCGTTTCAAATCCCGGAGCTGCTGCTCTTTTGTATAAGGAGTATTCACTGGGCGCCATATTTGTGGGTGCTGTCTAGAGCGCATGCTCAGAACGAGCCCTCATTAATAGGCTGCTAAGACCGGCCATTTTAACGGTGTGGAATGCACGTTGCAAAAGAACCCTGGAAGCTAGCCATCAGCACGCGCTCAGCAGTCGCGCTCACAGCTATGGCCGCCAGTGAATACTTCCTATAACATGGCGAGTTCATTCACATGTGAATAGTAAAATGAGCAACAATCAAGATCTATACTTCGTTTCAATTTATCTGCGAGCGGAGCCAAAGCTAGAAGCGCGAGACCAGCGCTTTGTGCGTTTCTCCCCAGCTTGCGCGCTCGAGCAAAGCCTGAACGCACGGACCTTCCGTGCTCCTTCGCTCGCACGTAAGGTGAAACGAAGTATAGAACCCCCTCCGCTTCCCCCCCCCCCCCCCCCCCCCCCACCCCAAACTGGCGAACGCCCAAATCATTAAACTTCTTCAAACGAATTCTATGCTTGTGTCCGCGTTGTGATGGTGCAACGACCACGAAGAGGGAACCCGTTTTTTCTTCTTAAATACTTGTGAAAATGTGAAATATAGGTTCGAAGTAGTTCATTGTTATGAGCGCTAAACATGTAAGTCTTCACACAATAAAATAATCAGAAAAGTAACGGTTACTTCTTGTCCAATTACTTTTGCTGTCGAGTAATCAAGTAATCTAATCGAATACTTTTTAGCCAAGAGTGATAGTAATTGTAATCGATTACGTTTTTTTTAGTAACGTGTACAAGACTGGATACATGACAGCACGCCGGTACGATGCTCATCCAGATTGAAACGGGCAGAGGCGGTGGATTGAATCCACGATCAGTGAGCTTTACAGCGTGAGCTTTCGCTACAGGTGCTACCGATCCACGAGCAACGAGACATCGCGGTAGAATTGGAGCTCGAGAGAAAAACAACAACAGCAACAGCAAGACAATCTCCGGTTTGAGGCATTTAGTACTTGTGTCGCCATCTCGTTTATTATGTTGGAAATAAAATTAACAGGGTGATTTTATTTACACAAATACGCAAATACAACAATATTTTGCTTTCTCGTCATGGTCTTAAAATTAAGATTATAGGCACCCCTAGTACGTACGGCCAAGCGTTTTGTCACGTTTGTCTTCTAAATACTTGTATCTTCAAAAATGCCTCAAAACGCGCTAAAAACAGTCAAAACGGTCATATTTCTGGATTTTATTAAAAATCTCCAGCGCTCTAAACGAAAAATCTAAGGGCCGCACAACCTTCATTTCGTTATCATAAGAAACCCCCAAAAGAATGAATACTATCGTGCATTCCTGAAACTCAGGTTTGTGTAGCGCAATTTGCCCATTGAGTGACGAGCGGTTGAATCCCCCTTAAAGGGTTACTACAACGAAATTTCGGCGCTTATGTTTTGGTCTATACGTGTTCAAAGGAGCAGTGTCACATCGGACACATCAATATCTTGTTAAAGACATGAAAAGGAATTTTAAAACGAAAAAAAACTTTCAGCCTTTCCACTCTGTTGAAGACGGAAGAACAGCGGAGCTGTACTATGTGCCGCCATGTATGAGCGACGGCGGCAACCAGACAACCCGTTTGCCAGTTGTCTGGTTGCCGCCGTCGCTCGTACATGGCGGTAGTTGTCCAGAGGGTTGTGTTGAGATTTATTTGTCCACCGGCAGGAAAGTGGGGAAACTAGCCCTTAACAGTTCCGTTGTAACCCTCGCCTAGGACTATACATGCTTTGAACCTGACGTCATCCCGACAGCTCTACGGCCAGCACAAGAGAAGAGGGAAGGAACTCCCCACCCAACGGGACTCTCCTTTGTGTGTACCCGACGCCGCTATTCTCCCTTCACGTTTGCAAGTCCGGTCTCAGGGCGCCGCCATCTTGCTCAGTGGGGTGCGCTTGGGCGCGGCCATACTCCGATTACGACGCGTCCAAGCTCACCCCAACCTAGCAAGATGGCGGCGCCCTGAAGCCGGACTTGCAAACGTGTAAAGACCTTTTCATTTTAGTAGTTGCCTCACCGGCGGACAGAGGGCGCTGACGCACTCGGCGCCATTAGGTTGCTTCAATTTGGTTGGTTTCGGTTTCAACGTGAACGCGGCTATGTTGCTGTTTTACATTGTTTTTGCTTAATTTTGTGATACGAATATTTTACTTCTAGCACAATACCAATGAAACAGCGGTATTGAGCCACTTTGAGAACTACGAGGTGTATTTTAGCCTAAGGTTTTTTTACCAACCCTTTTGATGTATCTCATTATGGTCGGTTGCGAAACGCCTGACTGATGTACAGGGGAGATTACCATCGTCTACGGCCGTACTCGATGACACCATATTCCAGAAAAACAAACTAACGAAGAGACTAACACGTGAATGTAAAGAAGCATATCGACAGCTTGATAAGCAATGTGCTGAATCGGCCAGAACCGATGAACTTGCGAGTTTACTACTCACTGTTTGGTTTTCGTGGGCACCCAACCTTTAGTGAACTTCGCAGACTAAAAACGTATCGTGTAATGACGGAGATAATTGATACAAACAAACAGTATCGTCTGAGGCTCTTTTTGTTTTATTCAGTACTCGAGCATGTTTTGACAGGCCGAGTAGGAAATTTATTAAATTATCAACCCTGCTAAAGTATTCATAAGCAGCATCTCGCGATATTGGCCCTAGGAAATCAATTATTTTTATATGAACATTTGCTTACTTAAGATATGATATAAGTGACAGACGTGTCAAATGAAATCTAACATTTGTCTTCCGTAAAATTGGCCATATAAAATTAAAGGGCGCAGGAGGAGAAATACCTCGGAAAGTTTGGCTGAATTCAAGCACTAGGTGTTACATCTCTGCCTAAGAAACGCCAGGTAAGAGGCACAATCCAAAGAGCACTTTATGAAAGGAACATGACGGCTTTTTACAGATGGCTGCTCGAGCGAACACCGCGAGATCCCCCCCCCCCCCCCTTCCCCCCGAGTTTGTTGATGATGATTATATGGCCTCGCGGATATTTACAGCATTTCTCCCCCCTAAAGATCTAAACGCTCAGGAGGTCGTCATTCTCTGGTCGATCTTCTCAGAATCGGAACCGGTGAGGTGGTCCCTTGGTCATCCGCTGCACTCGAAGGCGTAGAAGGTGTAAGACCTGTCGCAGGCTGGCCCGTTGGCGAAGGAACCCGTGTCCGGAGCTGATCAGCATGCCGCCACTGCTCCCCTTGTGAAGTATCCACCGTTGCCATCCGTGCACCCTCGGACGACCGGATGACTTCAGGAACCCAGCGATGTCTTACGCCAAAATTGCGTGACCACACTGTCCTACCAGCGAATAAAGGACGGCTGCTGCTCTTGGACGGGCGTGAGTGCGAGTAGTCTGGAAGACAGCAGTCAATCCGGGACCGAATGCGGTAGCCGAGTAACAACTCGGATGGACACTTCCCATCTTTTGTGGGGGTCCTCCGGTAGCGGAAGAGAAATCTGGCAAGCCTTGTTCTAAGATTGTCAGGCAATACTTTGTGAATGCCCTCCTTAACTGTGCGCACCGCACGCTCGGCTAGTCCGTTTGACTGTGGATGGTATGGAGCCGAAGTCAGGTGCTGTACGTGGTTGTGTTGCAAAAACTGTTTAAAAACAGCGCTGGTAAACTGTGGTCCATTATCTGACACCAACGTTCTTGACAGCCCGAACCGCGCAAAAATAACGCGGAGTGCTTCCACTGTGGTCTCGGCCGATGCCGTCTTCAACGGTACCGCCTCTATCCACCTGGTGCTTGAATCGACTACAATTAGTATCATCTGACCCTCCAGCGGACCAGCATAGTCTACATGAAGGCGTGACCACGGCTGGTTGGTGTCCGGCCAACTGATGGGAACTTCAGCTGGGGGCATTGAAGAGGACTGGATGCAAGTCTCGCTCCTTCTTACAATATCTTCGATGTCTCGATCAACTCCAGGGTACCGGAAGACGGTTCGAGCCACACTTTTCATGGCTGACATTCCTGGATGGGTGTCATGGAGGGCCGATAACATCCTGGAGCATGCGGCTTGGGGCAGAACCACTCGATGTCCCCAGTAGACAAGGTCGTGACTGACAGTCAGTTCATCTCTCTTGCTGAAATAGGGCTGGAACCTCTTCTCTGTTTAGCAAGGTGCCCTGGCCACCCTTGCTGAATCCAGATCTTCACTTGACGAGGCGAATGGTTTTGCTCTGTCATGTCTGCTAGCTGCCTAGCCGTTAAGACACCAACATCCGGACTCTGGGTGTACAACATGTATTCCGCGGGCTCGTTATCATTGCGACACGGCGTCTGGTCAGAAACTGGCAGCCGACTAAGGGTATTTGAATTGGCATTGTCCTTCCCCTGGCGAAACAGCAGGTCGTACTGGAAAGATCCCAGGAGTAAGGCCCAGCGCTGCAGTGGATTCTTGCCGCAGCCATTTGTGGTGTTGCCTTGCCTGAGTGAAACAAACCTGTCAGAAGTTTGTGGTCTGTGACAAGTGTGAACTTATGTCCATACACATAATCTCGGAACAGTGACACTCCAAAGATAGAGCAAGGGCCTCTTTCTCAAGCTGTAAATAGTTCTGTTCGGCCGGCGTTAGTGCCCTCGACCGGAAACCAATTGGATAATCTGTGCCATTGGTGCAATGTGACAACACTGCCCCTACCCCTTTTGGAGAGGCATCGCACTCCAACTTCAAGGGCGTGTTTGGGTCGAAATGCACTAGGAACCACGCGGTCTCCAACGCCTTCTTTGTCCCGGTGAACGATTTTTCTTGTTCTTTTTCCCACTGCCATTTTGCACCTTTAGCTAGCAGCTGGTACAGAGGCGCCAACTTCGTGGACATGTTAGCTCGGTCACAGAAGTTGACCTTGGCGCCTGGGACACTGCTGACGAGTTGTCTCCTGTGGGGTGCAGTCCTCTGGCGTCAATGCGATGGGCTAAAAATGTCACCTCCTCTTGTCGAAACTTGCACTTTTCTCGGTTGACTTTCAGTCCACCGTCTCGCAATCGCTCAAGCACTCGGCGGAGGGGAGTGTCATCATTTTTCTTTTCTGCGACAATGATATCGTCTAGATACACTTGTACTCCCGGCAGGTCATTCAACAGAGATTCAATGTGACACTGAAATAGAGCAGGCGCGGACGCAATCCCAAATGGAAGCCTGTTGAAGCAAAACATCCCTTTGTGGGTGTTGAGCACCGTCATCTTGCGAGATTCCTCGTCCAAGACCAGCTGGTTGTAGGCATTCCTAAGGTCGAGGGTGCTGAAGACTTCCCCGCCGTTCAACGCAGCAAAAATATCTTCCACCCTGGGCAGAGGATACTTTTCCGTCTTCGTAGCGGCGTTGACTGTTAGTTCGAAGTCTCCACAGAGCCTCATGACCCCGTTCTTGTTCACCACCGGCATGACGGGTGTAGCCCAGTCGGAAACCGTCACCGATGACAGTACACCCTCCTTTACCAGTCGGTCGGCTTCGTTGGACACTTTCTCACGAAGGGCATAGGGCACTGTACGTGCCTTGAAAGAACGAGGAGTGGCTCCATCTTTTATGTTCAGGTGAACTGGAGGTCCCTTGCAAAGACCTAGAGTTGGCTCAAACACGTCAGCAAAGTTGTGCAGCAGGATCTTCAATGTGTCCGGTTTGGGCTCAGCAGGCTTAGCTACATGGAAGTTTGGCAGTGTTTCCCGAGGAAAGCACAGGCGTGCCAGCTGGTTAAATGCTTTGATCGTGTCTCTGCAACAAAGGATAGGCCCCGTGCAAACCACCACCGTTAGCGATCCTGCCACTGCGTCCCCCGAACTTCACTGTCATCTCTATGTTCCCCGCGATAGAAATAGGTCCGAGGTAACACGAAAGTCTCAGCTCTGTTTTCCTAATGTAGAAGTATGGGCTAGTTGGTATTTCATGATTAAAAATTAAAACAGCGCAGGGACACGGACAAGAACAAGAAGGCAGACGAACAAGGCGCTGACTTACAACTAAAGTTTATTCATGCTAACATGAAGTATAAATACTATAACGTCATGACACACATTTTATTTTATTTTATCTTTATTTTATCTTTATTGTGTGTCATGACGTTATAGTATTTATACTTCATGTTAGCATGAATAAACTTTAGTTGTAAGTCAGCGCCTTGTTCGTCTACCTTCTTGTTCTTGTCCGTGTCCCTGCGCTGTTTTAATTTTTAATCTGTTTTCCTCAGAGTGGGCCACTCGGACTTGTGCTTCTCGTACACGTCTCGCGGTATAACGCTTACCGGGGATCCAGTGTCAATTAGCATCACGAGTGGTACGCTGTTCCAGGTCATTATTCTATGAGTGGGCCTCACTGTACTGGTGCTGGATGACTTGTGCGCCACCAGCGTAACCAGCGTATCCGGCTCATCGAAATCGGAAGCGTAATCCTCGTGCAGTGCGTTAGTCTTGTGCGTGTAGCGAGGCTCCTTCTTGGCACCCCGGCAGGCCCTGGCGAGATGTCCGCGGTTTCCACACTTATGTGGAGTCTTGTGACAGGTGGAACTCATTACCGCATCTTCCGCAGGGTCCTCGGCTATCCCCGGTTTTGTTTCCAGGTTTCGGCCTGTTTTTCGGGTAGCGTCCCGACTGAACAAGGCGAGCGCCCTCTTCCACGCTAGCCTCCTGCTTCTTCACACGCCGTGAGCTTTCTGCAGCCTTCTCGGATGCAATGGCGAAATCTTCAGCCTCTTGAAGGGTGATTGTCCGCCTGGTGAGCATATGTCTGCGTACGTCGTCATCACGAAGCCCACAAACCAGACGATCTCGTGTCATGCAGCATTTCGGCAAAATTGCAGTCTCCGTCCTCTTGGTTTCGCACGAAGAAATTGAAATGCGATCTCGTTTACTTGCGGGGCATAGTACTCTTCCAGATACTTTACGACGTCTTCGTAGCTTAGCTCTTTAACCTTGTTGGGGTGACAACGGCCTAGAAGCACCTTCACCACGTTGTCGCTGAGGGCAGCCACCAATAATGCCCGCCGTTTCGGTTTCTCGATGCTGTGGCCTTCGAAGTAGGCCTCCAGCCGTACCTTGTAAGTGTTCCATGAGCCCGTTGTCTCATCAAACTGCGGTGGACGGGCCGTCATGGCTGGAACTGCGAAAGATTGCAGGCTGGCTTCACCGTCTCGTCGCCAACTGTTACATCTCTGCCTAAGTAACGCCGGGTAAGAGACACAATTCATAGACTTTATGAAAGGAACATGACGGCTTTGTACAGATGGCTGCTCGAGCGAACACCGCGAGATCCCCCCCTAGTTTGTTGATGATGGTTATATGGCCTCGCGGATACATGCAGCACTAGGCACCACTTCACGGACCTGTGTGAACAAATATTTATTTGCTTGAACAGATTCGCTTTGTAAATAGCGGCGTCGCCAGCCACCAAAAGTAGACCTTTATTCGCCATCGACAATCCTGGACCCAAGTAGCTGCTATGCAGACGGCTTTTTTTTTCTTTTTTGTTTCGGCGTCAAATATTGCAGATTTTAGATACTGGCAAAAGTAAAAACAGCATACGCAAAAAAAAAGCGTCGTCATTATTGCGCATGCGCCGAACCCAAACTGCGTTTTGGATTTGCAAATAGAAACGACGTTATTTCTTTGTGCACGCTATTCTAAAACTCGCTACTGTTACGTTGCCGGTGGCAGTTTCTTACGCGGAAAGTCCCAACCTTTGTGTTAAAATAAACTAAGTGGATGACGTTGCTTATCTAAAAATAATCAATAAATCACTTAAATGACTGTCGAAATGGGAGCGAGCACGGTATACAATTTCTTAAACTTCATAAGTAATCGACCAACCGAATGTTTACGTCGCAAAAAAAGATTGAGAACCTCATACACATGTAGGTGTGATATTATAAACAAACAAATCGCCTGAAGTTGACGTACCATTACTTCTAGCCTGGGATAAAATACAAGCTAAACGTTCGTTGTCTATCTCCTCAGCGAGCTTCCTCACATAATCAAAAGAAATTGTTTTTGATGTATTATGAATACAAAGGACGCTACTTTCAGGAAATACAGATAGTCTCCTTGCGCTGACTATTCTTCACGCCTTTCGATCCTAAATGTGCGATATAAATATACGCGCTTCTTACTGAGAATGTTTCGCCACTATTAGTAAACAAACCTCAGTTGCCATAAGGAACTTTGAACCCTAGTGATATCTTAGTCGTCGAGTAGACATATCGGACAACAGTTTCCGTAGTAAGGCAAGAAAGCGCGGTGAAACGCGACGAAAAATACGAATACAACGCATCCGCCAAGGCGCAGAGGGGAAAGCGGAGCAGCAAGTTGAAGCAACCTAATGGTTGCCACGTCACGTGATTCCAAGATGGCAGTGCCTATGCGGGGGAACCCGTCACTCAACATTCACACAAAAACAGCTTTGCAGTAAGTTGCGGTGACCCGATCGTTGGCGTGCTCCGACCGCTTTGGTGGCTGGAACGGCGTCAGCCCCGCCGCAGCTTTGCTCATCCCGAGACAGACTACGTCACGATTGTGCCGGATGTGAGGCTGTCTGCTGGTTGCTCTCCGAGCGCTTGCCAGAGTGGACTGTTTATAACAAAAAATGCAGCCATCAGGCTGGAAGTACGAACGTGTGATTGTCATTTACGGATATTGTGGATCATATTCAGTCTATTTCTGAAAACGACGGGTGTATTTCAAATTTCGTTTGAGTGTCCCTTTAAGGGCCATGCTGAAATTGCCGTATTGACGGCAATTAATGTTAGGGACCAGACCAATTTAAGGAATTTGCGGAAATGAAATGTTTCTTCTTTTTTTTTAGAGCGCAGCTCTTAGGCGCCCGTTTCCGGCTTGAGCGGCGTCGGCGTCGCCGTCGGCGTAACCGCGCGTAACCCTCGTGAGGGTTACCCTCACGAGGGTTACTCTCACGAGGGTTAGGAGGGTAACCCTCGTGAGGGTAACAACCCTCGTAACCCTCACGAGGGTTACGAGGGTTACCCTCACGAGGGTTATGAGTTACCCTCACGAGGGTCACGGACTTAACCTCACAAGAGTTACTAGGATTATGAGAGTTACCCTCACGAGGGTCACGAGGGTTACCCCAGAGCCGGATTAGGGCATTTCGGGGCCCTGCGCTAAGGACGCTTCAGGGGCCCTAATGATGATGATGATGGCGATGATAATGATGATAATGATGTCTGATTAAGGCAATGAACCTGGGAAATACTCCAGTTTCCTTTATTTTTTAATCAATAGAAAGTAGCCTCAAAATACAAAAAAATTACCATTCCCGTCTGGTTTCAACTAGGGAGCACCCCGGCAAGACCACCGCGGAGGCGGCATGCAGCTTTGTTCCCTTCCCTAGCAGCGTCGAAGGCCGCACTTTCAAAGTGTAAGCGCTGCTCAAAAACACGTGTTTGCGCGCACGAGACACGAGCCCGAGTAGGGTGAAGGGGGAGGTGTTTATGACATTTCCTTTCCTGAAAAAAAAAGAAAAAAAAGCCAAAAATGAAAGCCGTTTACAACTCCCTGTAACGCCGAATTAGAGTGCAGCTCTTGAGGAGGAGGAGGGAAGGGTACTGGGGGTCAGGTGACCTCGGGAGGGGGGGGTCACGTGACATGGGGGATCACGTGACCTGGGGGGTCACGTGACGATGACGTCATCAGTGACGTCATTAGTGATGATGACGTCATCAGCATCCGCATCGTCATCGTGATCATCACTGATGACGTCATCAGTGACGTCACTGATGACGTCATCGGCATCCGCATTGTCATCATTACTGATGACGTCATCGTCACGTGACCCCCCCCCCCCCCCCCCCCCCCCGAGGTCCTCCCGAAGGAACCCGAGGTCCTTCGGGAGGACCTGGGTTCCTTCGGGAAAATTTACCCATAATGCACCGCGCGGTTACGCCGACGGCGACGGCGACGCCGACGCCGCTCAAGCCGGAAACGGGCGCCTAAAGGCTGAACTCTATGGGGCGAATATGCTGCGAATAACCGACGAATTTTGGCCGGCGGCTTTTGCTCTGCGCGTGGAATCAGCACAGTGGCTGCTACGTCGCGCGCAAAACGAGCGTGCCGTCGGGCGGCGTTCGCCAGTTATTCGTCACATAATGGACCTCTTGGCGAATATGTGCTGCCACCTAGACACGCGAATCGGTTCGAGACTAGGTGACTGGAAAACAACGCGCGCCCAAGGCCTCTCTCACCCGTTCCACACCCAAAACGTCAGCTAACTCCTGTTCACCCATTGGGGCGATGTGACCTAGATATGGCTCCCCCAAGCTCACCTTTGTCCCCATCGTGCGTAATCTTCCGCCCCGAGGTCGACACAACGAAACCGCTCAAAGGCGAGAAATGCAAGATGGCGGATTGTTTGGAACTAGATACTCTCGAACCCAGGCGCATGAAATACTCCGCGCATGCGCACCGCGTATTTCTACAAAAGGTCCATTCGTTCCATGGAGTTCAGCCTTAAGAGCTAACCCCAGATCGTGGGGCCCCTCGCGTGTTTTCTTCGTTTGCTCGAAGCCGCTTTCAAAAGAAAGCGGACAAGCACCCTAAGGGGCCGGTCACCCACCCAAAGGGTCGGCTTTGTACAGGGATAGGAGTGTGCTACGCGAAGTGCGCGTTTGGCCTCGCTGACAACGCCATTATCTTTGTATATCCCTCGTCTCAAATGCTGCGGCAAAGCAACGTCGGTTTCCGAAATATTTTTAGGTTTCTTTTTTTTTTTTTTCTACGAGCTGCGTCAATCAACCTTCCGTCATGGGGGCCCCCAGAGAGTCGGGGGCCCTAGGCTGCAGCCCCCTTATCCCGTACCTTAATCCGGCCCTGGGTTACCCTCACGAGGGTCATGAGGGTTACCCCCTGAGGTCGCGTGACCCCCCCTCAGGTCACGTGACCCCAGGGAGTCACCTATCCCTCAGTACCCTTCCATCCTCCTCCTCAAGAGCTGCGTTCTAGCCCGGCGTTACAGGGAGCTGTAAACGGCTTTCATTTCTTTCATATTATTCTAATTTTCGCGGTTTTTTTGCATGATTTCAATATTACGTTTAAAAAGAGCATCGCTAGCCCTGCCCACAATAACATCTGGACGAGGGACGCCGTCGTTTTAATGATCTCACTATCTCGACAGCATATCATTGGCGGGTGCGCCAACCACACGTAATAACGTAATCTAAACGACTACGGTCACTCCTCCAAGAGTCATTCTGGACAGTGCTTGATGAGCTCTTTTTGCCCTAAAATTTGAAATCAGGTGAAAAATCACGAACACTGATCGACTAACATCTAAGAAAACATTAGCTGTTCGCAAATTCTTTAAATTGGTTTGGACTTTAATAACATTACCCCTAAAACCAATAATTATAAAGTTAACACATTTTAGTTAATTATTCAACTTCGCTTGACAATTATCCACTCCGAGCCTGATAAATTTAAGGTGAAGAAAGCATTCGTCTTCCAATTAAAATATTAATTGGGGTTGTGTGGATATTTATACAGCGAGTCGTTGGTCAGCCATTTTTAATGTTGCGACGAGTCACTCGCTGTAGATGAGCAATTTAGCCAGTGCAGTACAACCGCTAGCCTGGGGTTTTTAACGTGCACCACGCAGTAGTGATACACGACCGCTCGCCGGTACGATGCTCATCCAGATCGAAACGGGCAGGGGTGGGGATTGACCAATTAAAATTGAACACGCACCCTGTATATAAAGGCAGCGTTTACGGTTAGAGGGAAAAAAAAGTTCCTAGAGTTAAAGGGATACTGAACCAAAGAATTTAGTGCCCATAATAAGTGGCGCACGTTCTTTCCACGAGCCAACAGCCGCCGGTGTGCGCGAGCACACGCAACGAAAATGACGTCAAAGATCTCCATTCGCGCTTATGAGGACAGTGAAATGCATGGGCTTCGGGCCAAAGAAGAATAAAGACAGGCTTTTCATCTCTACAAGTGAAAGCTACGTGCTCGTTAGACCAATTAATCGCATACCTTTTACACCAGACACCACTGTGTAGATGAAAAACTTGTCTTTATTCTCCTTTGGCCCGAAGCCCATACATTTCACTGTCATCTTAACCGCGAATGGGGGTCTTTGACGTCATTTTTGTTGCGTGTGCTCGCGCACACCGGCGGCTGCTGGCTCGTGGAAAGAACGTGCGCCACTTATTATGGACACTAAATTCCTTGGTTCAGTATCCCTTTAAGTTTAATGCTTGATACTCCCTTTTTTTGTGAGCAATTTCTTATCTTCTAGTCCTGGAGTGCAAGTTGGCTCTGCTTCCAGCACACAGGTCTATACAGATCATGCTGCGCACCGGGCTTGGATCGCAGACCGCTCTTGCCCATCGCAATAGCGCCTTTTCAAAATTCAACGCCAACACCTGCCCTCTATCGCTTGCTCACATACTCGGAGCATTTATTGGAGAGGAGGCTTGCGTCAGCGTTCGGCGAGGACTTGAATCCCATCACGCGCTTCTTGAGCAATGGACGGATGGATGGATATTGGCTGTTCCCTTTACACCAGGCGGTAGCTTGCGCCACCTGCCAATCTTGCTTGAGTTACTGGACATTCTCAAGGCCACTTTGACAAGAATAGGTTGGAATTGCCACCAAAGGGACGTCGCACGCGAACCCGCCGAGGTTCGAGTTCCACTTCTTCCAACTCCAAGTTCACGAGTTCAAGTAGAACTATTATAAGCAATCACATAAAAAAGAAAAAAAAAGCTGGCGTTTTTTGCTTGAGGATGGACACGGCATTTTCAGACTAACGCTGCTGCAGGTTAAGAAAATGAGGACAAGCCCCTCCTGCGAAGCCCTCCACCCTTTACACTTAGCAGAGCAAACACCGGAAAGGAGGTGAGTCCCTCTTTTCCTCCTCTCGCTTTCTCTATGGTGCTGCCCTGCTAAGTGGGAAGGGCGGAGGGCTTCCCGGCAGGGTATAGTTAAATTATTACAAATTATGCCCGCTTCAAGATTGTGTAATCGTCGGAAATCATTCTCTAACATTGTAAGCTGGCTATTGTATAAACAATTTTCTCCCAAACTTTGAATGTATAGAAACACAACACTGATCAAGACGTCGAACTTTGTCAAATTTTACCCACAACTGAAGGTTAACCAGTTTGAACCTCGAAGCTCGACAAATGCTTGCAACATCCCTAACCACCAGTATAATGCAGCGATGTCACATTTCAGCCATTTGAAGATCAATGCATGCAAACGCTTCATGTTGCAGATCTGGTGCCTGTGGATGTGCAGTGCCAACCGCTCATGTAGGCAGTCTGCTTGTAAACAGTGCATCGATATACAGGTGGCAACACCTTCTAACTGAAAGGGGATAAAAACCGCTGTCATAACATGATCTAAATGTGAAGACGAAGAAAAGGATAGCTTTCAGACCATGAATTATATAGTGACCCGTCCTTTGAAATGCATCTGCCACTCTGAGAAATGTTTTGGCTGCTTGCATTAACATTGCATTCCCTACACCGTAAAGGCTATGCATAACCCAGTAAAAAAACCAGCTGGTTCGAACTCTCTATTGCACTTAAGTATGCCAACACAGACAAGTAACTTTGCAGCACCATTTGATGAGTGATGGAAAAAACAGTGCAAACGTAATGTTTCTCTCGGCATTCAAAGGCACGTTCCTGACAAAGAACACTCAGATGAACATTCCTGAAAAAAGCCCTAGCTTCCTTAAACAGTAACGGCCTAATTAGAATCTACAGAAGGGTTTTCCACTCCTGCAATCTCGAGTAAAAGGCGGAACACGTGTAAACAAAATGAGATGAAAATCAAACAAATTTGAATCTGTATGCAAAAATAGTTACACTATTTCTTAAAAATTAACCACATGCGGGATTTACTGTAAGGATATCGCAATCATGCTCTTTACGAAAACATATTTCTGATTTCCCTTTGGTAAATTCTCTTGTGTAGCTGTTTTCCAAAAATAGTGTGGAGCCACTTTTTTCCGTTCAGCTCAATGTTTTGGGCAATGACATATGCCACCGTAGCACCCAAGTGCTACAGTGGCATTTGTCATAGGTTGCAAATTTTCATTGTAGTTGCGGCAAACCTGTAACAAAAGCTGGATGATCACATACATGTTTTGAGAAAAAATGATGTGGAACTGAAATGGCAATGAACTCTATAGTCAGTTGCAGGTTAAGAAACCAAGAGAAGCTCCTCCCACAAAGAACTCACCTTTCTTTTTTTAGCAGAGCGAACGCCGAAGAACAGACGGGGAAAGACTCGTCTCTTCTCCAGTGTTTGCACCTTTAAAATGGAGAAAGTGAAGGGCTCTGCAGGACGAGCTTGTTCTGGTTTTCTAACCTGAAACAGTCTATAAGCATGTAATGTTCAAGAGTAAGGAAACTACAAACCACAATTTAATCTTGCATAGGTATGTAAAGACACATTCTATCCATCCATGTAGTGGATTAAGCGAGTAACACAAAACAAACGCTGCAGCTCAAATGGGACAACAGATGTGCTGCCAATACTAAGATTTGCAAAACTGATTGCAATGACCAAAATACATATTAAGAAACAGCTGTAGTTGCAAAAAAAAAAATAAAATCCATTCTTGAATAAAATTAGAATGTGACGCAATTTCAGTCAAATTATTTCACGCACCGAGAAAAATGACAAAGCATGCAGGTCACTTTGAAGGCAACAAAGTTGTGTGCCTCAGCGGCTTAGGTGGCACAGTTGCTTTGGGTGGCGAATGAGGCTCTTCAGTCGGAACTGCCGGATACTGCAGTTCCCCTTCGGAGACCTGGCTGGTGTCCTGGGGCTCTTCTGTGGAGTCGCTCAGAATTTGGTTCAGCTCAGCCTCCAGGTCGTCCACGTCCAAATCGCTAGAGACGGCCGCTGCGCCCATGAGACGACTCAGTTCCTGCTGCTCTTCGATCGAACCGTGGATCTCCGACACCACGTCATCCACGTCGTCTGCCTCGATGCCACCGTGGGCCACCTTGAGTGCCTGCGCCGCAGTCCTGTAGCCATCATAGACAGCCTCGATGTCTTTCTTCTCAGCAAGGTTCATCTCGAGCGAGTGGATGTTGTCCAGCATCGCAAACTGTTTGTCCAGGACTTGCTGTGCCCTGCGCCTCTTCTTGAGGATGTAAAGCGCCTTGTTCTGGAAGCCCTGCTTTTTCGCGTCCAGCGCCTCGCGGGTACAGCGGTCGATGTCTTGCTGCAAGACCTCGACCTTCTGGTTGAGGTCTTGCTTCGCCTTTTCCAGCTTTAGAAGCGCCCTGTCCTGCTCATTGAGCGGACTGCGGTGGTGAAAGAACTGAACCGCTTTCTTACCGTCCTTTAAGAACACGCGCAGGTGCTTGGAACGCTCCAGGCTGGTGAGGACGTAAGCGAACGACCTCTCGTCCCTGCATATCCCCTGGCAGACCTTCCACACGTCGGAGTAGGTCACGACGTCTTCGACGAATTTCTCGTCTTCGCAGCGTTTGAGGACTTCTTTCTGGAGTTGCTTGATGATGTCCACGTTGACGAAAAGCTCGTCACAATCGACGGGGGCTTCACCCGCGGCGCCCCATCCCCACATCCAGTTCAGCGGCTTCTTGACCAGCACGTCGAAACCCCACTTGACCCAACCGTCGTTGGCGAAGTATTCGCCCGCAGCACTCAAGTCCCCCGAACGTTTCATGTGGGCAAGTACCGTGTTCAGACAGGCCGGCTGGGCTCGGTTCCTTTCGAACGCGGACCCGATGTCGAACGCCGAGAACACTGGGGTTCGCGTCTCGCGGCTCCACTGTAGGATGAGAGACACCCAAAAGTCCATCTTGTCCTGCCAGCCTTCCGGGTTTGCTTCTTTGGCTCGGAACTCGGAGAAGAGAGCTCGCATACGCACGTCGTCTTTCCAGCAGACTGGCAGGCTGAAGGGACGAGCGTCCATTTCGGCCTCCGTGAAATATCGAAGGTGGTATTTTCTCTACGTACCCTGATAAGAACGTGAAATCAACGCACGCAAGTAAAAGCCACGAGAGCTACGCACAATCATAAACGCTTCATGAGCGTGCACGGCAGTTTGAATAGCTGCTACAGGGTGGCAGCACCAATCAGGCGACTATTGAGTGCTCCCTGGTGAGGCTTTAGGGAACTACACGAATCGTTTTATTGCTAGTTTCGAAATCAGATATTTTGTGTTTTGTGTATTTTAGACGAAATTTACCTGCGCGTCGGCTCGATACCTGGTACCGTTTAGCATTTAAGTTAGTGAACAATATTATAGCGTACTAAAACACAATAACTAACCGCTTCATAATCTATACCTTGTGATTAGGGGAAATTTAGGTAAATCTACTAACAATTTACTACACGACGCACCGATATGTTTGCGTTTGTCTTTTCAAGCAACGTCAAATGCGCCAGTGCCCGAGGTCCGTGTCTCGAGCGGTCCTTGAAAGCAAAAGCGGAGCAGCACTGAAATGATCGGCTCTTGGAAGCGAATGGCGGCGGAGCACCCACTCGTGGCACGATGTCTAGCCCATTTCCGCAAAAATGATTGGCGGTACGTGTGAGGGGGAATTTTATCAAGAGACTTTAGTTAAACTGACCATCGTTTCTGAGCAAGATGCCGACAAAGCGTGAGATGAGTACTGCTCCGAACAAATAGTGCTGCGTCAAACCTCACACGTAGCCTCCGCTGTGCCAGTCTTTGCCTCATAAATACTAAAAGGATACATTTTTACCAGGGATGAATAAAGTTTCAAATACAAATATTTTAAATATGTATTTAAAATACCTTTGGTGTTTCACATTTCGGATTTAATTACGCATTGGGGAATATATTTGTCAACTCTGTTTAAATACTTAAATTTAGTATTTCAAAGCATGTATTTCAAATACAGCCACAAGTACAATTTTGGGCACTGCTCTTCGCAATCAAATGTGATTGTGGGCACTCTTTGCAAAGGGGGTTATATGCAAGGATCATAAAACTTGGTGCGCCTTGCGCAGTATAAACATTGATAAAAAAAGGAAGAGTAATTAACAGGTGATTAATGGAATTAGTACAATTCTTGCCTTTTGGGTCGTGTGATCTAATCTTCAGCACGTCGAATTAACGACACGTTGTTTAAAAAGGTTTCGATGCATCAACCCTGCATTTTAAAAGTATAATGTTACACCGAATACACTTTGTTTAATGTTGTATCCGCATATCCAGTAACGACAAACAAGTTTCGGTGCGGATAAAGATTGGAGAGAGAGAGAACAAACATCTTTATTGCATCCAGTCCGATGCTTGCTTTGGTCACCACTCCTCGTCCAGGGTGCTTTTCACGTGCTGGACCAGGAGGGGCCAACGGGTAGGCTCATACTCAGGAGGGGGGTTAATCCAATCCTCCCAGCTCTGGGGACGATGTGCAGGTGGCAACCTGCTTATGATGGCGTTTCTGGCTGGTATGACGCCTGTGCAAGCCCATAATTGGTGCTCATTGTTCGGGTAGCCTCCACAACTTCTGCATCTGGGCGTACCTGGCGCTCCTGAGATATGGTGCTTGTGGTGTAGCGTAAGGAGCGTGTCGGTTTGTGCTCTACGTATGATGGTGGCATCCTCTCTGTTGAGCATACGCGATGGAGATCTTAGTGATGTGTTATTATGCCTGAGTTCTTTAAGTGCACGGGTGCGCTCCTTGTGTAGGATCTTTCTATGATCGTACGGGTCGTAGTCCTGCGGCCAGGGAGTCGGAGGGCCCCGGGGGGCATGGTCGCGGGCAAGCTCGTGGGCTAGAGCGTTCCCTTCGATCCCTTGGTGACCTGGTATCCACTCTAGGAAAACGTGGAGTTTGGGGTGCTCGTACATATGCTTGACTAGTACAGCTCTGATGTGAACCGGTAGCGTGTTCTGACTGAAGTGGCGTATGGCGCTTTGACTATCTGTGCGTATGGTGATGTGGTCGGTACCATTGTGCTGCTGGATGGCTTCTGCGATGGCCTGGATCTCAAGTGATGTTGACGTAGGGGCGTTGGAGTGGTGATGGGCCTTCTTGAATTCTGGGCCAACAACAGCTGTGTTGCCTAGTTTTGTCTCGTTGTTGTAGCTGGCGTCCGTGTAGTAGTATGTGGTGGTAGTGTGATGTGAAAGGTGGAATGTGCGGTGGTCCCGCCGGGCCTTGTTCTCGATGCGGTGCATGTTCTTTGGTATTGGCCTGATCTCTATTCTTGGCACACTGTCCCATGGCGGTTCCAGTGGCGGGATGTCCGGCATGTTGGATATGTCGAAATGAAGACTTCTGAGGATGTTCCTGCCCTGTGTGGATGTTTGGAGGCGCTGGTACTGGGCGGAGTGGTGGAAGCTGATGCGCTCCTCAAGGGTGTTAAAGAGGCCTGTTTCTTGTAATTTCTTGATCGGTGCAAAACGGGGCACCCCAAGGGCAAGTCGTGTTGCCTTGCGCAGTTGTGTTTCTAAATGTTTGTGCTGCGTCCTTGTAAGGCGCATGTAGGGCGCCGCATACATCACTCTGGAGGTAATTAGGGCTTCGATGGTTTTCCGGAGTTCGTGCTCGCGGAGGCCTCGCTTTTTGCGAGTGATTCGCCCGAGTATGTGGATGATTTGATTGATCTGTTTGGTGACTAATTTAAGCCAGTGGTCGGCTTTACCGTTTTGGCTCAGATAGAGCCCAAGGATCCTGATATGCTGTCTCCGTGGGATACTTGCCCCGTTGAGTTCGAGACGGATGAGGTCCCTAGTCTTCTCGGCATCTTTAGTATTGGAATCTAGGATAACTACGTACTCCGACTTTTCGGGTGAGCAACTGAGTCCAATACTTTGTACATAATCGTGGATAACATTGAGGCCCTGCTGTATGGTTGCTTCTTGTTCTGCCAGTGATCCGCGGTGACACCACAGAGTGATGTCGTCGGCGTAAAGCCCAAAGTGGAGGTCGGAGATAGTGCCGAGTAATGTGGGCAGGTCCTTCAATGCGAGATTGAAAAGGGTTGGGGAGAGTATCGAGCCTTGAGGGACACCGGCGTGCAGGGGAAATTTGGGGCTGGTATAGTCGTCAATCTTGATTTCTATCGTTCTGTCGGTTAAGAAATTTCGAACGTAGTTATAGAGGCGTTTGCCTGGCTTGATGTCAATTAGCTTTTGGAGTACCGCATGGTGCATGACATTGTCGAACGCCTTGTGAATGTCGACGCCGGCGACGACTCTGATTTGTGCGGTGCTGGATTGAATGAGCACGTCGTGCTGTATTCGGAGCATTGTGTCCTGTGTAGAAACATGCCGCCTGAATCCGGTCATAGAGTGATGAAAGACGTGGTGCTCTTCTAAGTGCCACTCCAAGCGTTGTAGCACCATCTTCTCTGTCAGCTTGCTTAGGCAAGAGGTGAGTGAGATGGGCCTAAGGTTGGTGATGCGGTCTGGTGGCTTGCTGGGTTTGGGGATGGGAATTATAATCGCTTCTTTCCACGATGGTGGGATGATGCCGGTTGTCCATGCTTGGTTTATCTGATCAAGAAGTGCGTCGAGGTAGTTTTCGGGGAGATTCTTGATGATGGTATATGTGATGCCGTCCTTCCCAGGTGTTGTGTTCCTCGTAATGCTGTGGAGGGCCGTAGCAAATTCTTCTTTACTAAATGGAGAGTTGATGCCGGTGTCTTCATCCTCGGTTTCCGTCGTTTAAAGATTGGAGATAATAAACATGTAGGACGAACACAACATAACCACACCTCTTATTTATTTTTTTTAATTTCATCTTTAGAGTTGCTTTCTAAGCACTTGAATCTTAGTATATATAAACTTCACTCTTTATTTGGACACGATCTTATTTATCTGGGTTAAATGTCAATCTTTGAGAACAAAATATATTTGAAAAAAAAAATAAAAGTACTCGAAAATGATCAAATACGCTCGTTATATAATTTGTATCTTGGATGTAAATACCTTTTTTAAAAGTGTAATTGAATTTGTAATAAATATTTGTTGTCGAAGTACATTGTATTTGTATTTAAATATATATATTTAAAAGTATTTTGCCCATCCCCGATTGCCCCTGACAGCATTCAAACTAAACCGTCCTTCTCACCGATTCCATATTTTTCGAGATATTTAGTTTTTGGTAAAATAAAAGAGGCAGAACTTAATATAAAGTTTCGGAAAGCGTATCTAGTACTTCTTCAACACATCGGGCGTAATGTGATGCGTCATACCTTCGAGCAAAAAAGAGGGAAAAAAAAAAGAAGTGTTTTTTGCACACTCCAAGTAAACTACTCGACGCTGAAAGTCAATGATGCACCCGATTGTGGCTTTAGCGTTTGGGAAATGATGCCAAAGCTTAGAACTCCGGGTCATCTGTATATTCCCCACTTAAAAAGAGTTTCTGAGAAATTTTGTGAGAAGCTCTTGAACAGCCCAAGGAGAGGAAGAGTATCCTTTTCTTTCATTTCCTGTCCAAGGAGGCAGGGCGGAAATAAATCACGATTTCTTCTTAAAAGGGCCCTGCAAGGACTTTTTTACTGGTTTTTAGTTTGCACCGGACCTGAGCGCACTGAACGTAGTAACTTAATTAAACTTTTCTTTTCTCAACGTTCGCTTTATTTTAAAAAGTTATAGTCAAATTGAATTTACAGAAACAAGCGAAAAATGACCTCCTTCATGACGTTCTTGGTCGCTTGAGTGGCCGTGAACTAGAGGAGAGGTCGGCATTTTAGGTCGCCCTCACTCACCCTCACCCGCACAGCCACACTCACCTAAGCCTTTCACTCACCCTCACCCTCACAGCTACGCTCACCTTCAGCCCCTCACTCACCCTCCTCCTCACAGTCACACTCACCTTCAGCCCTTCACTCACCCTCACTGAACCTCACGGCCCTCACGCACTCATACCCCTCACGCCCCTCACGGCCCTCACGCCACTCACGCACTCACCCCCCTTCCCCTCATACAGCATTTTGTCATGGGCGGCCTCCCCCCCCGAAACAAAATCCTGGCTATGTGCCTGCCCTCACGCACTCATGGCCCTCACGCCACTCACCGCCCCTAACGCACTCATGGCGCTCACACCCCTCATGCACTCATAACCCTCAAGCCACTCACCGCCCTCATGGCCCTCACACTCCTCACGCCCCTCACCCATTTACCGCCCTCATGTACAGCTGCAACGGAAAAAGAGTAGCACAAGTGACCGACGACCGGAGCGGCAAAATCGCGACACGCGGCGCTATTGTTCCCGAGCACGCCGATAGCGAGAGTAACAGTCACGTTCCATGTCTCAACGCGGGGGCGGCCGGCAGAAAGCAGCCCATCCTAAAGCCCGCATTTTGAAAGCTATCATATCCCCCAACTTTCTGCCGGCCACCCCCGCATTGAGACATGCAACATGACTGGCACTCTGGCTATCGGCGTGCTCGGGAACAATAGCGCCGCGTGTCGCGATTTTGCCGCTCCGGTCATCGGTGACTTGTGCTACTCTTTTTCCATTGCAGCTGTACTCACGGTCCTCACAGCCCTCACAGCCCTCAAGGCTGTCACTCACCCTCACACTCGTGAATTTTCCTGGTTCAGAAACTCACTCACCCTCACCTCACCTGTGAAGATGAGGGCGAGTGAGGGTGAGTGAGGGCCCTCATGAGTGAGGTTTGCCGAGGTACGGAGGGATAGCGAGCTCAGCGAGCGCTCACGGCTGTCGCACTCGTGTCGACGGCTCGAGAGTGCGCCACTAAAGCATGTTCTGGATAGGCTGTGTGAAGCGGGCAGCAAGGGCGGCTCGCGTTGCATTTGCTGCGTGATTAAACATTAATTCGACATGACACTTCATTGGCCACAAACGACAGCAAACACGGGGTAAAGATAAGTTCAGAACGGGAGCCACTTTGCGCTGCCATTAGTGATGAAAACTATCGATAAATCGACTATCGATACTATCGATATTTTTTGAAAAACTATCGATAGTGTCGCAGAACTATCGATAGTCGACTATCGATAGTACTATCGATAGTTTCTTACAGTCGACTATCGATAGTACTATCGATAGTTTTTCGATAGTCGACTATCGATAGTACTATCGATAGTTTTTCGATAGTCGACTATCGATAGTACTATCGATAGTTTTTCGATAGTTTCTTATAGTCGACTATCGATAGTACTATCGATAGTTTTTCGATAGTCGACTGTCGATAGTACTATCGATAGTGTTTCGATAGTCGACTATCGATAATACTATCGATAATTTTCCGATAGCTTTAGAGTGCAGCTCTTAGGCGCCCGTTTCCGGCTTGAGCGGCGTCGCCGTTGCCGTCGGCGTCTGCGTAACCGCGCGGTGGTTTATGGGTAAATTTCCCCGCTAAATTTAGCGGAAAATTTTCCCGGCTAAAGTTAGCGGAATCTTTTCCCCGCCAAAATTAGCGGAAAAAAATTTCCCTGCTAAATTTTGCAGAAAAATTTTTCCCGCTAACTTTAGCGAAAAAATTTCCCCGCTAAATTTAGCGGGCAAAATTCCCCGCTAAATTTAGCGGCCAATTTTTCCTTAAATGGAAGGTGAGCAGAAGAGGAGGAGGGGCATAGCCTCCTCTCCGTACCTTCCCCTCCTCCTCCTCAAGAGCTGCGCTCTATTTCGGCGTTACAGGGGATTGTAGATGTCTTTCATTTTTTCGATAGTCGACTATCGATAGTACTATCAATAGTTTTTTGATAGTCGACTACCGATAGTACTATCGGTAGTTTTTCGACAGTCGACTATCAATAGTTCTGCGATATTATCGATAGTCAGATTTCTGGCGACTATCGATACTATCGATAGTTTTGCACCACAAGTAGTGTCGCAAAACTATCGATAGTAAACCATCAACAGTACTATCGATAGGCTTACGATAGTCGACTATCGATAGTACTATCAATAGTTTTACGATAGTCGACTATCGATAGTTATATCGATAGTCGTCTATCAATAGTACTATTGATAGTTTTTCGATAGTCGACTATCAATAGTACTATCGATAGTGTTTCGATAGTCGACTATCGTTAGTACTATCGATAGTTTTTCGATAGTCGACTATCGATACTACTATCGATAGTTTTTCGATAGTCGACTATCGATAGTTTTTCGATAGTCGACTATCGATAGTTTTTCGATAGTCGACTATCGATAGTACTATCGATAGTTTTTTTACTATCGATAGTCAGATTTCTGGCGACTATCGATACTATCGATAGCACAATCGATAGTTTTTCACCACTAGCTGCCATACCGTTACGACGTGCCATGCGGGGAAGCAAACACATGGCTTGGAACAGCAGTGGAGCGGCTTGATTTCATTTATTTACTCTCAAGGCCGAAGCATTACAGAGAGGAGTGGTGAAAAAAATACAACATGAACATAAACACAGCAGGGGGATTACAAAAATGGTTGCAAATGGCACTTTTGAAACGGTCGGTGTCAGTGATTGAAGCGATGGAGGCGGGGAGGTGGTTCCAGTCTGTGCAGGTTTTTGGAATGAATGAGTGGAAGTGCAAATTGGTGCGGCTGCTCGGGACGCCAACCTTGAACTGATGGTCGCTGCGGGAAGAAATGTACGATGGTGGCAGAAAGAGAGAGTCACTGAGTACAGAATTGAAATGATAAACCTTATGAAAGAGACAAAGACGAGATAGTTTACGACGCAATGAAAGATCGGTTAAGTTAAGATTAGATTTCATAGAAGTTACACTGGCAGTTCGAAAGTAATTTGAGAAGATGAAACGCGCGGAACGGTTTTGAATGGCTTCTATTTGAAGAATAAGGGAGTTAATATGAGAGTCCCAGATTGATGATGCATATTCAAGCTTTGACCTCACTAAAGTGTTATGAAGTATGAGTTTCAAGTTAGTTGGGGCTAAAGAAAAATTACGCCGTAGATAACCGAGTGCGCGATTAGCATTACTTGTGATGTAGTCGACGTGATCTTGCCATGAAAGGTTAGCAGAAATGATAATGCCAAGATATTTGTAGGACGAACCTTGCGTTAGGCGAACACCGTTAAGTAAGTAGTCACATGGTAGGATGTAATTTGAATGACGTGAAATTCTCATTGACTTACATTTGGCAGGGTTAAGTTTCATTAGCCAGGTGTCACACCAAAATGAAATGTTATCGAGGTCAGACTGAAGAGCAGAATGATCAGCAGGTTCCAGAATTTTGCGATAAACAACACAGTCGTCGGCAAAAAGTTTTATAGATGAAGAAATGCAGCTAGGTAAGTCGTTAATATAAATAAGAAAAAGCAAGGGCCCTAGCACTGACCCCTGTGGGACACCGGACGTTACAGGACAGTGAGGGGAGTTATGGTCATTGGCGGTTACATATTGCGTGCGATTAGACAAGAAGCATTCTATCCATTTAAAAATATTAGGGTCAATGTTAAGTTTACTTAATTTATAGAGGAGCAGACTATGACAGACACTATCGAATGCTTTAGAAAAGTCGATGAAAATGCAGTCAACAGTGACTAAGTGATCTGCAGCAGAGAATAAGTCGTCAGTAAAGGCGAGTAGTTGAGTTTCACATGAGTAATTTTTTCTGAAGCCGTGTTGATGCATACTAAAAAAAGAATTAGTTTCGAGGAAGGATACCATATGACAGTATATGACGTGTTCCATGAGTTTGCACGGTATACTGGTTAATGAAATGGGTCTATAATTATTGGGACAGTGAGTGTTACCTGATTTGTGCAGAGGAACCACCTTTCCCACCTTCCAGTCGTTCGGGAGCGTACAGGATTCTAATGACTGTGCAAAAATCTTCGACAATATTATAGATGAATACACTTCGGTGTTCTTCAAAAATTTGGGGTTAATGCCATCATCACCTGGAGAAGAGGAAAGCTTCATATTTTTAATTAATTTCATTACGCCTGCCCAGTCAATAACTATTGGATCCATCGGAATAAAATCATAAACCGGAACATCGGGAAACATACATGGCGTGCTGTTAACAAACGACGATGAGAATGCAGAGTTCAAAACAACGCAGCAGTTTTCCCTAGGAACGACCGATTCACTATCCGTAGCAAGTTCAATTGGTTTCTTTTCATTTCCGTTCACAACGTGCCAAAACTTACGCAGATTAGTTTCCAGTAGCGATGGAAGGGTTTGATTAAAAAATGTATGTTTGGCGAGAGACAGTGCACGTGCGTACTCATCCTCTGCACAATGATAAGCTGCCCATCTCTCTGGGATCATTGATATCTTGGCTCGTCGGAAAAGGCGCTTTTTTTGTTTGTTTGATAACCGTTTTAATGTTGGTGTATACCAAGGTGACTGTGTATTTCTAATTTTGCGAAGGGGTAAGTAACGGCTAGTAAGCTCAGTTATTTTCGATTTAAACATACACCAATTATCTTCCAATGATTGCTCAGAAAATGTCTGAAGAAAATCTGATAAAAATATCTCGAGTTCATTATTAATCCCGGTGTAGTCAGCCCTACTATAGAGTCTATTCACATGACGTCAGACCGCCTTTTAATGTCGAGTCACTACACACAAGCATGGCCGCCGAAGGCCATAGCGGTTTGCCGATAGGCGAGTTTGCTTTGCCTTCTTTTATTTTTCACCAAGCTCACGAATAAAAGTTCCGCTTTATCGCTCGGCGGCCATGTTTGTGGGTGATGACTCAGCAAGTGAATAGACCCTATAGTCTCTAAATACCTTTGAAGCTGCACATTTGCGAGGCGAACTGTTCGGAATATTAAAGTGAATGACGGAATGATCGCTTACACCTGGGAAAACTGAAAGTGATTGTACAAGATTTGGATGGGTAGTGAATACTAGGTCAAGGACAGTGGCACTTGTCGGGGTTGTACGGGTTGGACATTTAACGAGCTGAGTCAAGTTAAAATCCGAGCATGTAGTAAGAAAGGAATTGCACTCAAGAGAGCCGGAGCTTGCTACGGGAATAGGTGCGTCCCAGGAAACGTTGGGAAAATTAAAATCACCAAGAAGAAAAATGGGCGATGACGGATACCTTACGTGTAATGTATTCAAAGCATCATGTAGATCAGAAGAAAATCCAGAAGGTGAATTAGGGGGGCGATAACAAGCGCAAAAAATTACGTCCTTGTGGTTCAGACGAATGCGCACAGAAGTTAATTCTAGAGGCGAGGCAAGCGACATTTATTGGTTTTCAAATAATTACGGCATGAGCGTTTACTTTTTAATAAGAGACTCATCCCCTGAGCCTTTCAAGGTACTTTCAGAAATATGACATTATTGAGAGAAAAAAAAATCAACATGCTGGGAATATTATTTATTGCTTAGGTCAGTAGTTCTCAACCGGAGATGTGTCGCGGACCCCTCATGGGTCGGCGGAGATGATGGACGACCACGTTCGTGGTGATGGAAAGGGAAACGTATAGGTTGATTATGAGAATGATCTAATAAATGAATATAACTAAGGGCTGTGTGAAGTACATTTCTCTTTTTTACAGATACACGAAAACACTCACCCGAAAAACTGGAACGTTTCTTCTCAATCTGAGAAAAGGCACCTCTTATCAATGAAAAAGGAAATAAACGCAGTAGCTGAGTTTTAGACGATCTTTTCCCCTGTCTTTTTTCTTCCACCAAGTTTCCCAGCTTTTACCACAGTCTCGGGTATTCTATTTCGTGATCACCTTTTATCGCCGGGTTTGACTGACGAGGCTGGGCTTCGCGGACTTCTGGAATGCCTTTGCGGACCCCAAAGTGTCCGCGGACCCCCATTTGAGAACCACTGGCTTAGGTGGTCATCGAGCAAATCCGTACCTTCAAAACGACCAGTATAAAAGGCGGAAACGCAGAGCTCGGAATTAGTGATTGGGTTAGTGTGCCGTTGTATTGATGTTTGTATGTATCGTGTATGCGCATGCGCTCAATGTATGTTCAGTTGATGCTAGTGCTATGCGTAATGTGTGTATAATAAAGGAGCCCAAACATATTTTTATTTGCTCACGCCACCATTGCGGTGGCGTGAGCAAATAAAAATATTTTTTTGCAGCACATGAATAGGGCGGTACCTAGCGCCACCTAGCCTAGCTACTTGCAATCACTCTGCCTGACCCTGCCATCTGGTAACAACCGATTTAACTTTCTTTCACGCTTCGACATAAATTCTTGTTACCGTGCAACAATCCCAGCAATGGGAAGCGAGCATGCCGGCTGCGTCGCGGCGGTCGCCTATTGTTTGCAGCATCAATTGTTGTGGCTTTCTGAGAGCGGAATAGCTACCTTGGAAATTACAGCGCTAACCCGCTACAACGCAGAACCAACGCAGCGACTGGCAGAAGTTCCCCGATGCAACGGACCCGTTTGCCGCTAGGGGCGCCCTGGTCGGGGCTTGAATTAGATCCGCACCTTTTCTATGCCAGCCGCGTCGCGGCGGTCGACTCTTGTTTGCCGCATCAATTGTTGTGGCTTTCTTAGTGCGTAATAGCTACCTTGGAAATTACAGCGCTAACCCGCTACAACGCACAACCAACACAGCGACTGGCAGAAGTTCCCCGATGCAACGGACCAGTTCGCCGCTAGGGGCGCCCTGGTCGGGGCCTGAATTAGATGTGCACGGTTCCTATTGACCCCGTAAGTGATGACGTCACAACAAGGCGTCTGGGTCCAAACAAACCGTTGCTAGGGACGTTGCTATGGACTAATGCATGGAGACTCCACATGAGGCTAGATTTTTGCTTACAAATAAGTAATTAATTTTTTGTAAGCAACCTATTTTCTTGATATCGAATTATGAAGATGTTCTTGTCGTCTCAGTGTCGTATCGCAACGATGAAAGCCATTTCTGAAGACTTACACTCCGCTTTGCTTTGGTAGCAGACAACACGATAGATTTGCTGGCCTCTGTTGCAGCGGGCGTCTTCATTGAATTGCGTCGGTAAACGAGCGACAAAAACAAGTGCATCACCATGGCCGTAGAGGCCTCCGCAATGTGCGTTTTTTTTTTTTTTTTTTTGTGAAGAACCTAGCTTAGTTACGAGGGGTGAAAATGCAGTAAAATCAAACCACGTCATGCAGATCAGTTACGACGACGACCTGAAGTGCATTACCGGCGAAGTGCAGGCCAGCATGAGAAACAAGTCGTACGCCGTCGAGGTAAGTCGTTTGTTATTATTATTATTGTGGTTGTCAGGTTATTAAAGAATTGCATGTCTATCGCAATTTCGCAGTATTTTGCTTTTTTTTTTTTTCCCCTTGGTATACATAAAATTCCGTGGATGTGCTCTTTTAGTGAAGGTCTCCATCAAAGCCGCGATGCGAGTACAATCTGTAATAAACTCACCTTATGTTTTTTATCCAGTTCTTTCGCGCTTTGGGGTCGTGCGGAAATCTGAAGAAACTGCAAGGGTCTTTCACCACGCGATGGTTACAACCAGGTATACGAAGCACTCTCGCATAGCGCGAGCCTGCAAACAAAATTTGGGATCTCAACCGATCGCCTGAAGTGCTTTTCTTACGGGTGCAATGCGATCTTTTAGCAGACGATCATCTCGATCGACGCCCGGACTTTCGATAAACCATATTTTGCATCGCACCCCACTATGAATTCTTATATGTGTCTGAAACTCATTATATTTCAAACAAATGCGATGCCAGAATATCGTCTTTATTCACACGATTCAAACGACGGCCCCAGTTTCGCCGGCCGGCGTGCGGCAGACGGCATACTTCTTGCATTGGTCGTCTGCTGCAGGCATCTTGAGGACCGGAAGTTGCAGTCGTAAATATTTCAGAAACGAGCGATTACCGGCACACTTCTGTCGAAACATATATGACATTCAAGCTTTCTACATTTGTGATTTTTAGAAGTTTAAATCCTACTCCTGATTTTTGAACGGTCGGGTTTTCGTAGCGAAACCGAGCCACATGTATTCGTTCATAACAACGACCCTAGCAATGGTTTGTTTGGACCCATGACGTCACACTTACGGAGTCAATAGTCATGAACTATGAACCCAGCGACTTTGTTTCGCAGTGATTTTGTAATATTATCCCTCGTATATGATTGGTGAGGATGCCAAATGATAGATGCATACTCTAGTTGGGATCTCACACGAGCAGTGTAGGCCATAAGTTTTGTTTCTGGGTTTGCCTGGAAGAGAGTTTTGTTGAGGAAGCCAAGAGTTTTCGACGCTTTGTTGGTAATATGCTGAATGTGAGTGTTCCAGGTAAGATCAGATGAGTGATGAGCGCCAAGATATTTAAACACACATTCGACGGGATAATTACCGATTAAGTGTGTGTGCGGAGCGGAATGTCGTATTGTGGTGAATGGTATAGCCTTCGTTTTGTTAGTATTTATTTTTATGAACCACGTGGCGCACCCGTCTGATTTAATACGCCAGCCGTCCTGCAAAATTGTATAATGCAGAGGGCGCATTGTTGGACGATGAATGACACAATCATCTGCGAACACGCGAGTGCAAGAATGGATGTTAGAACGAAAATCACTGATACGATACCGTATTTTCCTGGCTATAGTCCGCAAGGGCAAATTTAGGCCGAAAAAAAAAAAAAAAGGTTTTGCTTAGATAGCCCGCATTCGGTGCATAGCCCGCACGCCGTGCATAGTCCGCCCATAGTGCTTAGTCGACGCGAAAATCTTCTCATACACTGTAAAAGCTTGGTCTGCTGGGCAAGTTGGTAATGGACATTCATATTAAAATAGCGCAAAAAAAACGGGACAAAAAGACGAAGAAGCACACAGGACAAGCGCTAACTGGCAACCAACGTTTATTGAATGCTTCCAATTCTGCTGTCGCCGTGCACGCGCTTAGTCTCGTCTCAACAAAAACATGGCGTACAGCCAAATCAGCAGATACATAGGGCAAACGGGACGTTGCTTAAATGATAGACTTCGAGAGCATGCGGCTTCTCTTGGCAACATTTACGGTTCCCACTTGCCGGGGCATTGTAAAACTTGTGGTTGTTCCCCCACGCTGGACGGTGCGCAGGTGGAGGGACGCAACAAAGGAAGGATAGAACGAGACTTGCTGGAGGCGGCAAAAATACATGCTTGTGACAAAGACGTTTGCATAAGCGTCGCATCGGTGTATATGCAGCCGAAAAAGTACAGTTTCATTAACACTATCTAACTTGTAAATATTCAAGCGGCGTTTTTCTATTCCTTTCCTCGTTCGGATTGTGCAGCGGGGTGATGTAGGTTTTTTGCTGACTTTTGGAACAGCCGGTGGGCGGGCTGTATCTGCTGATTTGGCGGTACGCCGTGTTTTTGTTGAGACGAGACTAAGCGCGTGCACGGCGATAGCAAAATTGGAAGCATTCAATAAACTTTAATTGCCAGTTAGCGCTTGCTCTGTGTGCTTCTTCGTCTGTTTGTCCCGTCCTTTTTGCGCTATTTTAATATGAATTCTCATACACCGCACACCTTGACAGATCTCTGCTCTCTTAGCTCACGAGGAAGCTTGTATTATACAAAAATAAAAAATAACATAATCTTTCATTTACAAAATCCGTCACGCCTCGTCATAATGAACAATCTCGAAAAACTAAATTCCTGTATGGTCCGCAGAGCCTAAACTTTCAACTTCTAAACATGTATGGTGCGCGGACTATAGCCCGGAAAATACGGTACATATCAGGAATAGCACAGGACCAAGTACCGACCCCTGCGGAACACCGGACTTCACAGAAAGGGAGGAGGAAAGGCCTTGACCAATTACAACAGACTGGTGTCGGTTAGTTAACAAGTTTGTGATGCATTTAACGAAGTGGATAAATTGCATTTCAGGGCTGGAACTCATGAAATGTATACTTGCGTTACTTCAATGGAATACAAAAAAGACACACTTTCTACTGCGTGTTCGAAGGGGAAACTTTTGGGCCTCATCAAAATTAAAACAGAAATAAACATATTCATTACTTTCTACCCAATATTGTAGGTCAGGCACGTATCCAGGGCGGGGGGGGGGGGGGGGGGGGGCATGGGGCCCGGGCCCCCCCCGAAATCTTCCGTTTTGCTGGGACCTCCTCTCCCCCCTCCCCCTTATACAGCATTTTGTCATGGCGGGGCCCCCCCCCCCCCCCCCCCCGAAACAAAATCCTGGCTACGTGCCTGTTGTAGGTTAATAATTTTTGGAGAACGAATCTATAAAGTTTTAAAGAACTTGAACAGGTGCTCAAGGTAAGCGAGCCTTGCGCTGTCCAACCGGGACAGAACTAAATCCTATGAACATGCGACGAATGCACTTGGGCGGTGGAGGCACGCATGCACACCATTCAAATAAATCCGAGTTTGGCGTCGGCGAGCTTCATAACACGATTTCCCTGAAAATATGTTTTTTCTATGTTTGCTGCATGTTGCCTAAGTAGGGGTTAGTTTACCTAATAAAACGGAATAGCTGTGAGACCAAGATGCGGTACTTGCCTCTGGGAACATTTCAAAGACTCCTCCTTGATGAAGGTTGTTCTCCGACCGAATGACCCACTTGATCTTCTTTCTCGATCACCAAACTTATCAGAGCCAAGACTTCACACGAAATATTATTGCACAATCTCTCAGCTGAACTGACTTTCCAGTCTAGAAATGATTAAAAACAGGCCAATTTTCAGTGAACAGCACGCTTCATGTCTTTCACACGTTTACAGGCGGCTTCACAACTCCAGTCTCCAAGTGAGTCACCGTTTATTCTCAGAAAACTCGGGCTATGTTTCCTTTCCCTAAAATTTCGGTCTAAGTTCCCGCAGGCCCAATCCGCTGACGAGAACCCTAGCATTCTCGTTTCTGAGAATACGGGCTCAGCTTGTATGTCCCAAGCCGTTTTGTTATGCTCCCCAACCAGCTTATTGCCTGCTGTCGAAAGTTACTGTTTAAACTGACAGCAGGGTTGATGCTAGATTTTTCTTTGTTCCAATGAACTGCCACCATCGCATTCCTCCTGTTTTTGGCCTACGTATCCGCTAGTGTGAAGTCAAGCAACAGGAGCCACATAGCTGGTTGGCCCAGCCAGTATTCAGCTTTCACAGCGCTGTCAAGGATGAGCAGGGTCAAGGTCTCATTAGAGCTGCCTCTCTGTTTGCGGGGTGAGCGTGTGTATAGGCGGAAACATCAACAAGCAAAGCACGGTTTCGTTAAAAAAAATTGTTTTGGGGGAACAAGGCGCGGAGGAGTGGGGAGGGAGGAAGGAGGGTAGAGGAGGGGGGGGGGGAGGAAGGGAGCGGACGTACGCGGCACGGTCACTCTCTCCACGGTCCCACTCGACGCGAACCCCACGCCGGGGTTTTATGGTCACTTCGTGTTCTGCTCTTTTGTAACCTCGCAGAGTACTGGAGTTGGAAGCAGCCACTGGAGCAGCTGAAACAGCTGTTTTGGAGCTGGTTGGGAGCAGCTAAAACTGCATTCTGGAGCAGGATAGGAGCAGCTCTAATCAGTTTTCATTGCACTTCAGCTTGTGTCTTAGACGAGCTCGGGAGCAATTTCAATTGTGCTTAGCAGCACAGATGAACATGAGTGGTTAGGAACCTAGGTAGGCGAGATAACAGTGTAACAGATGCGAAAACTTGAAACGTTGTGAGCCTTAATGAGAACCAAAAAGCAAGTACCTTATGTTTCTGAAAATAGTGTCCTTGATATTTTCTGAGTGGCTTTCAGCTGCTCAAAATGCAAACTAGCACTGCTTATAGCACAACCCACACGTGTTTGACATAGTAATTAAATGTGCGAACCACGTGACGTGCGTAAGCAACGGACGTGCAGTTGCGCGGAGGAACAGGGCAACAGATTTTGAGTTTATCCTATTGTACAACTCAATATTGAAGCAGCAGACTACGATTAACGGAGTTATCATATTCGAAGCGATAAGCCGGAGCAAGGTGAAAGTACGCCGAGCAGTACACCGCTCGCGTGAAAGATGCTGCCTGGCAAGGTTTCGGATCGGACCGCGTTTCAGTTCAGTCAATTCACGATTTATCTTGCAGGAATGCGGTTCCAACTTCTAACGATGAAGTACTAAAAGGAATCTTTTGCTAATGTGTTTTCAACTGGCTGACGTCCGGATCCCGGGCCGCAGAGCCTCAGGCAATCTGACGCTTAACGACTCGACCTCACCCCGGCCGACTCCCTTATCCGCTTATGGTTTAAGAATAACAATCCAGTCGCAGGTGGTGTAGCGCTTGGAATACGACCCCCGAGTTTTTTTTAGCGCGCTTCCGACTCGGGATACACAGGGAAAATTAACAGAACAAAGAATTGCAAGACAGACCAAGCTGAACGCGCTCATTGTTGCCAATCGAGTCGATAAAAACCAAAACCAAGGCAAAATACAAATTTCTTTTTTTTTTTTTTTTGGCGGACGTTGCGCGATTTGGAGCATAATGGCGCGAGGTATTGGCTGTGGCGCAGTTTCCGCAAAATGGCGCAGGATGGCGGAGACAAATGCGTCTGGCGCAAAATGGCGCAGCCGTTCCACCCCTGCATTTAGTCAGTTTTTGTATGTATCAACCGGCGAAGTAAAAAACAAAAAAAAGCTTTGTAAAAAAAAAAAAAAAATCATCGGAGCAAACGCAAGCGTTGTGCGTTTACGTTAGCGTTGCGTGCTCCACGCTGGGCATGCGCGTCGTCACCATTCGACGATCGGAGACGCAGTTGGGGGCTCCGCACAGGCCAAGTGTGGAAGACGCAACGCAAACGCACAGTGGTTGCGTTTGCTCGTATACGCATTACTAAAACTAATTCCGCGACAAGTGCTACGTCGTGACTTTATGGTGTTCTAAATCTGGCGCACGAGATCGCACCTTTGAAAGGGCTTTTGTAGAAGGAGGGCTCGCACTGGAAAGGCATGTTTGGAAGCAATGAGCGTGGGGTACCTCGCGCTCCTTGGAAGCCACACCTTGTGAGCTCATAGGTTTTGCAGGCTCCCCACTGCCCCCCCGCCCCCCCCCCCCCCCCCCCCCGCCCCGTCCATTATTTTTTTTTCTTCACATTTGCACTTGCATTTTTTTTTTTTTTTTTGCACAGCGGCGTTAGGTTTAAAGGCCGGTTCAGACACTTGCGTTTGAGTGCGTTTGACCGCGATGCGTCGAGAACCGAAAGCGAGTCACCGGCACATCTGTGCTTCGTATGAAGCGTGGAATCCAATTCAAGGAATCGTCTTGGCACGCGATATAAGCAGCAGGGATGTCCTGGTTTCTCGCAGCCGCAACGCAGTCAAACGCAACTGTCTGAACCAGGCTTAAGGCCCGTTCACACTCTTGCGACCTCTTAAACCTGGGTTCCTTAAAACTTCTTAAACCAGAGGACACACTGGCGCCATCTATTGGGTATAGCAGTGTAAACTCGGCGGTCCGGCATATTTTTTTATTTCTCTCGCGCATTATCCTTTCTTTCTTGGCTCGAAAAACTTTTGTCAATGTCATAAACGAGCCTTTCTATGGGTATTACGCACATTTGACCTCGGAAATCCCGCAAAACCTTCGCTCTTGTGAAATGCAGTTCCAGGGTCACCGCATAGATGGCGCCACAATGCCAGTGTGTTCCCTCGTTCTAAAAAAAAAAAAATTAAGTTTTAAGAGATCTCGTCTCTCTCAGTCCTACTCGGTCGCAAGAGTGTGAACGGGCCTTTAATCGTAACTGGCTGGGAAGAAGTGCGATGACGGCGCCCTTGGCTTTAGTCTGACAGCGAGCGAAACTTGAGGAGCGAGGTTGTGTGCAAGATTCGTTTGGACTCCCTCCCCCGATAGACTTCGCTCGTGCAGAGACGTGCCGCCCGGCTTGCACTGACGTCAGATCAGCAGCCACTGGGATGGCCTTTCGGCGAGAGCAACTAGGAATGACCACCAGCAGGACACGATGACGCCACGTGCAAGCCATGTATTGGAGGGGAGCCTCACTTTGCAGCTTCTCACACGATGTCGGAAGTGGTGACGATCACTTGGCGAGATTTGGCCTTTTCTCTCGTTCTGAAAGGGGAGTTCAAGGGACTCGCCCGGGGTCCGCGACAGGGTTTGGACGTGTTGGCGGTGTCTCCTCCGACGCTTCCCCGAACTTGGCTATCGGGACCCCTTACCTTGTTGACGCGAGCTGCAATTTAGATGGGGAATGTTGTAGTCCTTTTTGGGAGTGTCCATGCACCAACGCGTGGCTTTGACGTCACGCTGCTGTACGTGCGCGGCGCATGCGTAGATACATCACGCGAATCTGGTTTCTACGCATGTGCAGTGCCCACACCTGTGTGGGTAAATGAGCACCTATTTGTAAACCAAGTGTTAATCTAACCCCCTTCCCCCGTGCTCCCACAGGTCCCCGAAGAGAAGGTATTTTCTTTCCTGACGAGCATCCTGTAAAGGAGGAGGGGGAGGGGGGGGGGTGTTTCTTGAGACCCCCGTGGTACGTTTCTTTTGGCACGCCAGACGTTTTATCGAAACGACCGGCCTTTTTGCGGTCTAAACGTCGCCAACCGTCAACCCTGCCGTGGAGATGTGGGACCACGCGCTATAATCTTGAGGCCCACAGATTGGAGATCGCTGCTGTTGCTGCTGCTGCTGTAGAACCATTTCTTTAGTACTACTCCAGGACATCAGTTGGTAGCACAGTTTTGCCACAAGGTCAGCCAACCAAGCCTTTAGACGAACTCGAGGCTTCATGAGCTTGCAGCAGATTGCGAGTTTACTCACTAAAGCAAGGAAGCCACAGTGTTCGTAAGAATAATTGTCAGAATTTATTGCTGCTTTTGTTCGAAGGTGTCCAAGCAAATTCTTGATCTTCGTCAGTGCAACACTCACATGCAGACTGGTAAAGAAACAAATGAGAACACCAAAGACACGGGAGACTTTGCTGGCAAGTTCTTAAGAATCGTCGATGCAAACTCCTGTGCCACGCTCTCTTCCTCTCTCCAAGAGGAGGTACATCAGTCCATGAGCACACGAAAACGTTCACACACACACACACACGCACACCACGAGCTCGGAAACTAACAAAAAAAAAAAAAAAAAGCAAAACACGACTCTGGCGCGCACCGAGAATTTCCACGAAATCTAATTTCTGGTGACCTTAACGAGGTTGGCAACCTTGGCTAATTTACTCGCGATATTGATAGCGACACAATCGCGCGAGTCCCTGATATGTCGACGTTGAAGCGCACAGGCTGAGACACCCGAGCTGTGCCATGCCCAGAGCCCGATGTCGTCGAGTTATCTTTAATATTGACCGTGAATGTGAAACGTGAAAGTGAATAAAAAAAAAAAAAATCTAAAAAAAGAAAAGAAAAAAAACTTGATGAGGCGGACTGAAAAAAAAAAAAGAGAGAAACTGCAGCTTTATTTGTATACACTGATGGAACCGTTATATGCAGAACTATCGTGTATTTTCGAAGCGTCGTTAAGCCGTTATAATTTGCCCATTTTTTTCTTCTTGCGACAGTACGGACGATGCGCAGACGCTCAGATTGGACAGAAAGGGGCGTCGTGTGGGGGATTCCTAGTAATTCTTAGCGCGCTGATACGCGACGCTATCGAACACGCGCAGTTCATGGCCGGTGCAGGCGTTTGGCCAGCGGCCAACTCTTACTGCCCTCCGCGTCCTTCAGACGACAACTACGCTTCAGACGACAAACTCTAAATCACCTTAAAAAAAAAAAAAAAATTGCTTGCGTTTACGAGTTTGAACTTTTTCGTGCCTCTAACTTCGTTTGCATAGCTGTCAAAACGAGGCACGTGCCACCTCTCAGACTTATAGGAGACGCTTAGTTTCTTCCATAAGCACTTATATGCAGACGACGAAACCACACGCTTGTTTACGAAAACGAGCCTCACACTACACCTGATATGCGTTTTCTCAACTTCACCACGTAAGCTATAGCTCACTTCTCATTTGCGGCTGGCAGCGCAAACCCCCTCGTTTGGACAACCCGAGCGATGCCATCGTAGAATACTCGCTCGTGCCGCCTTGAAGAGGCGCGATCTCGCAGCTGATATGTACACATCAAGTCGGATGATTTCGGCCGACTGGGGCGAATGAATAGTTGCCCGCAATAAATAGCACTACGGCGAAGCGTGCGCAACAACCGGGCTAGCTCAATGTGAGCAGTGTCGGTGCCGGTCTTGTATTCAAGCAGCTTCTTGTTCAGTGTAGAAAGAACACGCATTTTTTCCTCTGAAAGAAAAAAAAAAAGTTTCATCGCAAAGCAACTATTTATAAAAAATAAAAGGTAATTCGCTGGCACGATTTGAAGATGGCGACACCCCCCGCTGCCCCGTTTACGGGGACAGCGGTGTTTTCTTTTCACTTTGTCTCTTGGTTTCGTTTCTGCCAAGCAGCAGGCAGCCCCGGCGACTATCTCTCCCGCTAATTCGAGAATGCCAGCGATTAGAGCTAGCTGTTTCAGCGGCACATCAACCCGTGGGCGCAGTTGACTCACCAAACCGGAAAGCGCGGCAACCTGTTTCTACTGACGTTTCCTCATTCAAACGAACGGTAGATTGTAAGCGTGATGTGGCCATTGCTGTACGCAGATGGGGCTTCGGTCATCCGAATCGAAATGCCAGCCGTGCACAATTCAACGCTCTTCGCATCTATATCATGCTACTAAGGCATCGACTGTCCACGAAACGGCAACACTATAGTCGCGTCAGCACGCTTGAGGCATTCGTCAGAACGCCTCGAGGGTAGACCGGGAACTAGGCAGGCGTAATGTGCGTTGCTCTACCCTGATGAAGAGGGAACTGTAATAAAGCGGACTAATTGCCTTCTGATGTCGCGAAGAGCCACGCTTTCCAACAGCAAAATGACGTCGAACAGACAAAAGGTCAGCTACTTCGCATACAAAATGTGAAATGCAGGAAACAGACCGGTAATGGTCAGTTTACTACTAGGCATGCATTCTCCACCTGAGGAAAGCCAGTGCACCAGAAGCGCATAGTGACACACTTCATAAACCCGCGTGAAATCGAAGGGGACATCGTGTTTCGGATCCAGCGACGATGAACTGGCGTCCAGGCGAGCACATCTAGCTGAGCCAAGCCAGGGACGGGCAGTGGCACAGAAAAGACTATGAGGAAGAAAAGAGGCGGGACAGGCCCCGCTAGCCTCGGACCGGCCGACTTCTCTCCGGAGGAAGTCAGGGCAGGTCCGGACACCGTCACACGGACGTCTCCGAGTTGAGCCTGAGCACGAAGCGGTTGGACTTCGGGTCGACGATCTCTTCGGTGACGTTGAAGTGCGGCAGAGCGTGCACGCTGACCAGGAGCGAGATCTCGCCCTGGCGCAACAAGAAGCTGACGCCCGGCTTGAGCGGCCTGGACAGCAGCACGTCGCACACCAGGGCCCAGGTCTGGACGGGGCGGACCTCCCGGTCGTCCTGGAGCACGGGCGCCGAGACCAGGTACTTCTCGAGGAAGGCCCTCGGGCTGAGGTCGTAGTGCAGGCACTCGGCCAGGTGGTCCAGGATGCCCTGCATCGTGTGCCGGGGCTGCTGCCGTGTGATGCGCAGGTACTTCTGCAGGGCCCGCGCCATGGACGGGAAGATGGCCTGGGCCGCCTCGGTCGGGTCCATCGGAATGGCGGGACCTGCGCCACAGAGCGCTCGTTAGCGAATGCCCGGCACTGCGGTTCACGCTATGGATTACGGAGAACGGTGCAGCATTGACAGACAATGGTAAATTATATTAAGCCAATATGGCCGCCTTCACGCTTTTGTTATAAGTTGAATTCTACCATTCAATAAGTGGGAAAGAAGAGTAGTCCGATATATTGCAGCGGGGGTCATTTTTCCGTAGTTGGGTTACTATACGTGTTCAAGTCTCGGCACGATGGCACCAATGACGGAGTCAACTCTGCTACAGACGAACAACCGTAGTGGCTATGTAACTGGATATAGACCAGGGGCCCTAATCTGGACACTTCTTCTTCTTGAGCGTTGTGAATAAGATGGGGAAGGGAGAGAGGGCCAATTGTGGATGCGCACCTGGCGCGTTTGTCACTGGCTCTAATCTGGACACTTGGCGAAAAAGACGGCGAGAAAGCCTGCGGCTCTGATTGGCCGGCGCCAAGGTCAAGTGCGGCGTTGTCCAATCACGGCCGCCAGATTTCTCGCCGACTTTTTCGCCAAGTGTCCAGATTAGGGCCCCAGAGCTGCGGAAATTGGAAGTGTAGCACGATGCCAGGACTCGTGGTAACGCTTTGGGTTGCGTCATCCGGTGTCATGTTTAATCACACGCTCATACGAATCACACCTAGGACGTCTGTTGTCCAGTGCATATATTTTTTAAAAACATGCAACTGGCGTAACACATATCGGTGCTTATTCACAAATAAAACGACGTGAATTGAACTGTATCACGTAATAAACGAGACAGCTGCAACACATCAAAACGGTGACAAAACGCCCTGAAAGAAGTAGACTGGCTTCTTGAGCCCCCCCATCGCTGTCCCTGTTCCACGTGAACGCCAACAAGGGGCACAACCCACGGGCAGCACAGCCCTGGATGCCACCAAAGTGGTGGATGATGAAATGCGCTTGAGTCAAAAACGGCGAACCGTTGCTACAAATTTCAATGTTGAAATTGTAATAAATAAAAAGAAAATGGCAGCGCGTCGCTGGATTAAGGGGGACCAATAGGAGACTGCACACTGCATGATTCTAAGTGTGGGGGTATCTGCATAAGTCGAAAAATCGATCCAGCGCTTTAAGACATGCAACTCTATCAAAACCACCAACTGTGGGACAACCGAAGTTTTCAAATTCATTTCCTAACCTGCAGGGGCTTCGGCCCCTCACATGCCTGTACAAAGCGCAAACTGCGAAGACCCTCAACTAATTGGCGGCGCCAGTGAACCATGTCCCGCTGCTACAAATGTACCAATTTCAACTCTCTGTTTTAGGGCTCGCCGGTCCGGTAGGGTACGCACCCATACACGACGGAAGGGCAGAAGTGACTCAAAACACAAGCAAGGGCAAAGCACATTACTCGCGCAGCGGGCGTATCGCTTGCTGCGCATTTCTGTCGCAACTGGGCGTTGCTTCTCCCGAAATTGAACGATATGGCAAGTCGCTTCTCGTCGAAATGCTTCTTCGTAAATGAGTGCACCCACCTCTTCGGTCATTCTTCGCTTCGATTGAACTGTTTATTTCGTAATGATCTTCCCATTTCTTACCAGCGATTCTCGTTTTTGCGACGGCATCGGATTCGGTAGCGTGCCGTAACGGTGCTTTAATACCGGCCACGTACATTATGTATGAGGCAACATAAAAGCTATGTAGTTTCTTTAAATGAATTTCACATAAGAAAAAAAAAAGAATAAATAGTAACAAAAACAGCAAGTGTATAATAGCACTCATCATGGACGGGTAGAAGGGAAGCCAGCATGGTGGCATGCAGAGTATACTGCGTTTTCTGTTCATTTGACAGTATGTTTTCTTTCCTAGAGGAGAAATCATCTGCTCACAAGTAATTCTAAAGCTGGTTTGAAGCCGTATTATACTTATTTACACGGTCAGTCTAAGGTACCCTTCGCAATCGGCGAATCAGAAAGCGCTCTTGGGTCGCGAGTATACGCTACGCCCGGATGATCGCGAACTGACTCGCCGCCGCCCATAAAGGACCCTTAGCTAAAGGCACCTTTATGATCGTGCGAATGGGGTATTAGCTTCGGTGAAACTAGTTAGCTTCCAGCAGCTTAGAAACTAGCAGCGATTCCAGCGTTCATTTATATCTTCTTTGCTGGTTATCCCGCGTCCAAATCGCCCACCATAAAACTTCCCAACGCGGTAGCTCGGTTACGCAACAGCACGCGGTTTCCCACACGCATGCGCTCACGCAAAGAAGAAGAAGAAAAAAATCAATTATACTTCCGCACAAAAATAAATAAATAAAGAAACTTGAAGTTCTTTTTAAAATTGAAACTGGTCACGGCGATTAATGAAATATGCAATAAATGACAGACTCGGAGGTAAGCGATGACGCTAGCTCGCGCAGCCATGCTCCGTTTCATCTTATACGATGGACCGCAATGGACGAGCCATCGCAGTCAATCCAGCGCCGTGGACGTGTCACGTGACAACGCTCCCCTCGCGTCGTTGCGCGTCTCCCGGCGGCCACGTGACGCTTGCGCCACATTGGATTTGCCTCGATGGCTCGTGGCGTTCTTTTGCGGTCCGTCGTACGATGAACCCGACTACAGGGACCGGCAACTCCCGGCGGGAACACACACGCTGCCGGGCGCTCCGCAGCAAGGCCGCGAGAACTTCGTTATTGCGCTTTTGTTTGACCGACGCACGGCACTGAAAAACCGCCTCTCTCTCTCTCTCTCTTCTTGACCGCCCAAGCTCATTTGTTCTCAGAAACTCATTACTCCGAAATCGAAACAAAGCCCGCTTTTCTACCAACTTTTTGTTCCCTCCCTGGACAATGGGTGCGCTAAAAACGCTCCGCCTTTCTGTTTTATCTTCATATCTACCTATGCGTATGCATACGTATACGCAGCGAAGAGTTATCTCTTCTTCGAGCCTTCCTCGAGATTGTCCGAAAGAAGCGGTGGAGGCTGGCTACATAACTAGACGTTACATAGTACTACATGCGCAGCTATAAAAAAATTATAACAGTTATCTCTTTTGTGAGCCTGTTTCGAAACGGGCTGCGGTGGAGGCTACACGGCCATCGATCCTCCCGAGGAGTCAACCGCGCTACGTCGCTACGTACGTTACTATGCAAGGTCATGTTTACAAATAAACCGGAGCGCCCCTAGCGGACGCCACCGGCGCCGCGCATGCGGGATGGAGTGTGGGCAAGAAGCTCGCCGTCGCCCAGAAACAAACCATTGAAATGCGATGTTGTCGGCGTCGGTGTGAGTCCCCCTGCCCCTTTTCGCGTTCGAATTGTTGATTCTACGTCTTCCTGGCAGTGTCTGACTGCCTGAGCGGCCTCAGTGAAATTACCGAGGCTCGTTACACGGCAAAACTTCACGTGAATAATGTGGCATGCGGCGATTCATTCCGCTTGGACGCCGCAGAATGTACGTTAAAGCCTGAATCGCATAATGAGATTTCGCTCGCAATTTTCAGTCGCGACGTCGCTCGGGCTGCAAAAGCGTGAACCGTAGCTGAGATGGTCGACGTCGATACTGAAATTCGCAAGCAGAATCGGACCAAGTGAATCAGGTATAACAATCGGTGATGGCCACTGGTAACAACATCTCCTTGTATCTACTGTTTACTTCCAGCCTACCAACCTTCAAACTTAAGTCTTTTGAAGCCTGCACTTACTTCTTATCGCAAGTACCGGGCCAACATTTGGTCTACGGGCCGGTGTCGTCTAAAAGAGCAATCGACAAGCAGAAGCGTTTGAAAGAGCAGACGACAGTTCGAACGATCAGGCGGGCGTTCGAACTTGAAGACGCACTGAACGTAGTCCGCAGGTGGTCCGTACAACTTGACGGTTTTCCAGCGTTCATGCTGGAACAAAACAGATAAATCTGATGACCACAAGTATTCGTGAATTCAACCCAAAGTGCTTCCCGCCCAAGCAATGGTGGTCCGACGGCGTCTGCTTTTCCATTTTCACGGCACATACCCACGTTCTCGGACGAACCGAGCAGGCAGAAGACACATGAAAACTGACCTTCAAACTTTTCTCGACTCTTTTGGTACAGCCCCAGTCGCGGCGTTTTGACGAGAAAGCAGGTTTTTGTCAGGTTACTTTCGAAACAACGCAGGAATACACGTCTCACATGGGGACTTTCGCCCACAGCCCCAGACCGGAAGTGCGCCCGACGCGCCACCACCGCGCCGTGACGTAAGAGACATATGAGTTCGTGTATACAGGCTCCTTGGCTCATTCCATCAGCACAAAAAGCGGCCTGCTCCCCGCCAAGACCAATCCGATTCTGTCATCGTTCCGCTCCAAATGCGGCCATGGAGATCGATTCTTTCGGAAGCGTCAAGATATATAGTAGTTTGATGATTACTCCGGAATGCATCGGGCGACCGACATGTTGGACTCCTGGACAAATATAATGTTATCTGAGCTCTAAAATCTAAGCGTTGGTTTATAGCGTCCCTCCAGGTAGATCTTCCCTCCAAGTAGATACCTTTCTTACGTGAAATTTCGTATATAGGAATCGGTAGAGTACTGCGCGTCATTCGGCGGTATAACACATGGTCCTTGCCTATAGCACCCAAAGCACTACGTTTTTTTGTGAGCTGTTTTTAATTTATATAAGCGAAGGTGAGCAACACTCGGCTATGAAGTGTCCCATTCTTTTGGTTTATCTCCAGAATACTTCTTAGAAGAAATCTATCGTTTTTCTAAGCTGAGAATTAAAGAAGCACCGAAAGGTCGAAATCATATTTTGTTTTATTATCCGAAACAACTGAAAACGATGGCTGGACATTACCCTCAAAATTAAAAAAAAAGACTTATAAAAAAACTTATTAATTGCAAAAAAAAAGCCCAATTCTAAGTTTTTACACGGTCCGCGCCAGTGCAGTGACGTCAAAGATTGAGTCGTCCTGCAACTCGAGTTTCTCTCACGCCTCCGTGTCGTGTCCTCACGCGTCCCGCGATCAACCGCTCCGTGCTGCATATCGCTGTGAGCAGACGGACGCTACACTTTCGAGTTGGAAGTTTTTTTAGGGCTCTTTCAGCGATCTCAAATTCTTTGAAACGGCGTGAGGTCGAAGAGAACGCGCAATGGACTTTTGTGAGCGACGTGAGGGGCCACGTGGCGCCGGTTCTGCGTGAAAGGCTGCCCCGGCGGAGTCACAACCGAAGCTACGGTACACACACACCAAACCCAGTTGTTTTGACCGTTTGACGATTTCCTTTTCGAAGTCTGAGAGGTCGCCGGGGGCCTAAATATGAGGAATTCGCCCGCTTCCCCGATCATTCTTAGTGCTACATGCGTCGAGAGCAGCCATGTTTTCCGAAGGAGGATAAAAAGCTTGGAGGCGACATCACTCCGGCCTCCGATTTTCGGTATTTCGAAAAGAAGGGCCGTAGTGCGTTCGCAAATGCGTTGTTAAGATGTTTTAAGAATGCCGTTATTAAATATTATAAAAAAAATTCGCTTACAAAGCTTCTAACTTTCATAATCGATTACGTCATAAATAAAAGAAAAAAGCGAGGATGTGAGGAGCGGGAGAGAAGAACGCCAAAAAATAAAAAGGTACGCGCGCGTGAAAAAATTTCTTTTCGCGTTCTGTTTTTTTTTTTTTTTTTGCGTGTCTATGACTACAACTTGCATCGTTTATGACAACAAAAACAAATGCGAACTTTAGAGTGTCAGTGCCCCTTTAAGGGTCATTCACACGACGCATCTTTTTTGACGCGCAAAGGTCTTGCGAAACTGAGATTTCGAGCAATCGGCTAAATGACAACTTTCGGTCGAAAGCGCAACGACGGTGACGGTGACGTATTGGCACGCGAGAGCACTTTGGTAGATGTTCATAGCACGGCAATCGAGCTAAAAGCCAGCCAATCGGTGCCCTTGTTTAGTCGATATGGCAACGGAACCGCGACGCGTACTTCCACCAGAATCAGATGCTCTACAGCAGGGTCGGTAAACTCGTAAAACACAAAGATTCTTCGTCTTATGACATAGTGGGGGGAGGAGCCGAAAGATTGCCGTGAAGATTTCTTTACTCACAAACCCGCAGATCCGTTTATCGTCGTGACGTTTCTCATTAGAGGGGCGAAAAATCCCTACCACTCCCTAGACGCCAAACAAGAGCAGCACAAGAGAGCGCACGGTGACGACCGTGCATGGTTCATAGGTGTAATGTCACAAGAGAGATTATCAACTGCGACCAACAGGTTGGATAGTCTCTAAAAAGCACGGCGGAGGGCTGAAATAATTGCACTCTAAAATCAACACCGTCGAAGTTGACAGCCTGATATCGTCATTATTTCCGCCGGTAAAGCAGGATTTTCTGAAAAACGTCCCTGCCGTTCCTTTCATTTTTCTCGGTGATCAAAGTGTAGCCCGAAGTGAATAGGTCAGAACCAGTAGAGTAGCGTTGTCCGCTTACCGGGCGGATTTCGCCTCCGGGCAGTTCTTTCGCCATCGGCGGGATAAAATCATTTTACTGCTTTTTTTCTACATAATGACTATTGGCCACTACCAAAAGCGTAGATGTGGTCGGCTTTCTAAGATTAGCCAGACTGAGATTAATTCTGCTTTCATCAACGGAAATAAAAGTAATGTCAGGTTGTGAATATTGGCGGTGATGTTTTAAGCACGCGACGACTCCAAGCTTCCATCATACACAATCAAACTTGTCACCGTCGATTCGAACACGCACCACTGAATCTGTCGTTCCCAACTAATAATCCTGATCCTGACGTCAGGGGTATAAAAACTCTAAAAGGGCGCTATCGAATGCGCCTGCACAGTACGAGTCCTAGCACGAGCCTCTCTCTTTAAAGTCTGCCATGGCCGCCCGTGAGTTCATGGAACGCGAACCACTTTAATTCCAGAACCTGTAGAATCATTACTTCCAAAAATCGCACGCTGTGCTGTTCCTCGTTTTCGCTCAGTTGGAACGCCTCTAAGCAGTGACGTCGAAACAGGGGGACGGGGAAAAAAGAGAGTCCCCCCCCCCCCCCCCTTTAGTGGCGTCGAAAGAGGAGGCAAGGGGCATAAAGGTGGAAGGAGGGGAGGCGATCGCACCAGCCCCAGATCCTAGCCTTTTATATAATGCCCATAGATTTCAGAAAGGTATACTAAAAACTTTGGGACAATGGATATCAGCCTTCTTCACTACCATCCCCACCTCTCTCCCAGAACTTGGGAAGTAATCCGTTACAAGTAACGGATTACTTGTAATCCGTTACTTTTTCAAGTAATTTTGTAATTGCCACGTTACTTTTTTTCGGAAGTAATTTGTAATGTAATTCCGTTACAAAATGTTGGTAACGAATTACTTTAATTACTCGTTACTTAAAAATATGAGCATGATACAGGAACTGGAGCAATACGAGCAGAACATTCAGCAGCATAAAGAAAGCAAGTTCAACAAGATAGAAAACATCAGGAAGCGGAGAATAGCCGAAAAGAAAACACGATTGTTTGTACGACCGGTCACTAGAACCGCTAGAAAAACGGGTAAGGCATGTACAAATATACGAAAGACAAAGATCAAGTAAGACAACACCGAGTAGGCTCTCCGTCGCCTCCCATCGTGCTTTTCTTATTTTCCCGTGCAGGAAAAAGCAATTCGTGTTTACTAGTTTGTCTTTTACACCGCTTCACCCCTTTCAACTTCTTCGACGTCTCCCGCCACCTGCACAGACAACAAACGCGGGTCCGCACTTCTTTTGGTTTACTTGTCTGGACATGGTGGTCGAGTCCACTCCTCACTTTACAGTCAACTGTCAACATAAAGTGGGGTGGGGAAAGGTGGTTATCCCATCTAAAAGTGCTGACGAGAGAGAGAGAGAGAGAGAGAGAACGCGTAAAAGTGGTGTGATCTTCTATTGTTTTGTGAGACCGATGGCCACCGCTTCTCTCGCTCTTTATGCCCTCCCCTCCCCTGGCCGCCACGAATATTGGTATGACAGCGAGAACCGATGAACGATGGATAACCCGTAACCACTACTTTTTCTCTGACTGCATGGTCGAGTTTTCGGTCATGGAGTGTCCGTCATCTCCAGTGCCATCTCTAAACCAGACGCTCAAAATTCAGGCCATTAAGGAGAACGGAAACCTAGAGCTTCAGTGCATACTTTACTTGTCAAAAACACACACATATTGTCATCAGCAAGAACAACAAACTCTAATCTACGGAAACACATCAAGGTAAGCTGGGACACCTGCATTCTGCATTGGCCATACACTTTAACGTTAGAACAAAGTTTTTCTTTTCTTGTGAATGACAGGCGAAACACCTGAGTAAGAAGGGAGCGTTAGTAGATCGCTTCTTTAGCTCCGAATCTCGTAGCGGAGGTAGACGCTGCTACTGAGCATGCGCACCGCTAGCTTTGTCTGCACAATTCCGGGAACCATTTCCGGAGGCCGTAAGCTAGCGGGATGGCGGGTGTGGTTGCAGCTTTCGGTGCCTTGTCAGCTTACAGGTGAACAGAGTGCACCTACACTTTTTCTCTTAAATACAATACTTTATTTTTACAAGGACTACCAAAATACGGGCGTATGAGAAATGAAAAGTAGTGTTGCAGAAAAATTATGAAAAATATCAAATCTGTTTTTATAGTCTTCTGGATAAGTATAAGGAAAAAGAAACGTGAAAGTAATTTGTAACCTAACGAGTAAAGTAATCCGTTACTTTTCAGAGAAAGTAATTTGTACCGGTAATCCATTACGTTTGAGGCTCGGTAATTTGTAATTGTAATCTATTACATTTTAATGTAATAGATTAATGTAATAGATTAATGTAATGCGTGTGTGTGTTGGTCACACCCCTTATTTCCCTTCCCTCGGTTTTTCCTCGCCATCCCCCGTCACATCCTCATCTCTTACACAATACTGACGTCACTAGATAAACCCCCTCTGGGTGACCCCGGTAGCGTTGTTGACAGTGGCGGAAGGTGAGCTCTAAAGCCGCGTACACCACACATGGCTCCACAATATCACAAAGTCCAATCTTCGCCTCGATTCCGAATCGAAGATTTTGGCCTCAGATAACTCCTTCACAAAGTTGTGAAACGTCGCTTTGTCGTCACCAATAACTTCCACAAACGACGATCTCGTGACGAGAAAGTTCAGAGTAGTCACCACCTGCCTAGGGTCAATCTAGAACTCAGCGTAGCGATGTAGGGACACGCGGGCGCGACGTCAATAGTGCAGCCGCCCGACCCCACGCTGTTGCTCGTGCGCGCTCCGGTGAAGCTCGCTACGACTTTGTGTTTCACAATGTCACTGGAATTTGAGCAAAGAGAGAGTTTGGATGATTGACATCTCGTTCCGCGTGACGCCATCGTCGCGAGAGCCCAATCAGCACGCTCTGTAAACTTCGGCTCCAACTTTGTGTTTGACGAGTTTAGCGACCCAGGGGTTTCAAACACGCGGCCCCGTAAGCTTCCCGTGGCTGCGAGGCCCCGTTCCCAAGCCTCGAGCGCTACAAGCGTCATAAATTATAGTTTCACATCGTCGATTCATTTTCGCTGGAAAGGAGCTGTGCTCATACGAGGTGTTCACACATTTCGCACTATTCTTTTTTTCCTTTTTAAATGAGTACTGAATCGTCTAGATATTTGCTTCCTTTTCTCACGTAAATCAACCTGAATGGCAATACCACTAGTAAGCTACAAGGGCAAAATCTTTGCTAAAAACAAAACAAAACTGTCGGCTGAAAACAACAACAAGAAAAATTGGGTTTGTGTATGTTTATAGAGCTTAGCTGTAGATGAGAAATTTAGCCAGTGCAGTACAACCTCTAACCTGTGGTCTTTAACGTGCGCCATGCAGTAGTGATACACGACCACACGCCGGTACGGTGCTCATCCGGATCGAAACGGGCGTGGGTGTGAATCGAATCCAGAATCCCTTGGTTCTGCAGCGCGAGCTTTCGCTCCTCGTGCTCCGATTTGATTCCGCTAGACCACTCGGCCACCGATCTCCACCCGCCGAAGCTTTCGTGGACTGTCTGTAGTTTTGCTCTGCGGTATATCGGTCGCTGCGCAGGCGTCCGCAGCTCAGTGACTCAGCATTTTTCGCCCGTGTGATAAGCGCTGGAAATGTCTATAGTAGCTGGAGCGCCTACTGTGCGCGTCCGCCATTGTGTGGGCACGCGCACCGTGGACGTTTGTTGGACACGATTGCTGCGTCAGCGTTCGGCGAGGACTCTAATCCAATCACAGGCTTCGTGCCCGAGGATGGATGGATGCTAACGGATGTAAGCTTTATAACGGGCGGTATCTTGCGCCACCTATCGTAGAAACCCAAAGTATGATTCTTGGATGGATGGGTGGATACTAACGGCTGTACCCAGAGCCGTGTATACGAAGAGTTTGGTCAATGGGAGGCGCGGGCAGGGCCAGGGCGTGCACCAGTCGCAGAAAGTGGGCTTGACATGCTCTCTTGGCCAACCAGAAGCCTAAAAGAATCCCCAAGCGGTGGTAGCGAGGAACTGTTTTAATCAAAGGCATATATTGGTATATGGTTTGAATAAGCGCGTTAGAGTGAAGTGTAGTAACCCGTCAGGGTTGAGAATAGGGTGCACGTGATGTTTCGATCATGATCATGCAGAAAGATGTAAGAAACGAATGCGCCGCTCAACTCTGTTTTGCTCGGACAGAGTGTGACCGCTCGGACGGCAGATTCCCGGTCCATCGGCACTTGGCGTACGGATTATGTCGATCGTTCCGCTAGTCGCACTCTTCCATCATGATTTTGGATGACCGTGATTGAAACATTACGTGCACCAAATTTTCAGTCACCGAGAGTTACTCCGATGCACTTATCATGTTTGTTTCTCGCGACCACCACCAGGGTATTATTTCCGGCTTCTGGTTGGCTACATTCGAATTTGTGAAGACGCCCTGGAACACGCCCAGCCTGCTTTCAGCCAATGGCGCCTCCTCATTTGTCTCCCATACTTCCCAACGAATTGCCAAACTCTCTACAGATAGGGCTCTGGCAGTACCCTTTATAACGGGCGGTAGCTTGCACCGCCCAGCCTAAATCCAGAAGAAAAAAAAAAAACATGATTCCTCCCGCCCTCCTAAGCCCATTCCCTCCCCCTATCTATCACCAGGATGACCATTAAAGGATCGGGCAAAAAAAAACACAAAAAACATCACTTTTCGCCTTTTCCCACCGGCGAGGGAGTCACCAATTTTCCTCTGGTCAAACCTTGTCGGCGTTATCCAGACTTGTACCATACGCATTACAAGTAATCAAATTACTTGTAATCGATTACTTTTTGGAGTAATTTTGTAATTAGTTGATTACTTTTATTAGGCAGTAATCACAAGAGTAATCTGATTACTTCTTAAAGTAATAAAATTACTTGTAACCGTTACTATTTTCCCACGGCCGCACTTGCGAGGCGGACCCGACTCGTTGGCAGGGAAATCAACCGCTTTCTCGGCGGAAGATGCGTGTTATTGAAGCTTCTCTATCGTTTCTTGACTCACTATGAGAAATAATTCTCGCACGCTTTCTATCCTTCTCTAAATCTTCACCGTACGCTCGAAACACCTGCGACGCCAATACAACGCTACGAACGCGACCAGCGCGACACGACCATGTGTTGTACTGCGGTGGCGCTACCATCGCAATTTCGAAGCGCCCCCTGGTTAGGCGAATCGATTCTATAGTTGAGACTTTGTGCCGGAGCCACGCAGGAGGGAGTCCTAGCCCCTCGCGACTGCCAATGTTGCCGGGTGGGCTTTTGAAAAGGGCCAATATTGCGCTCGCTCTGCACTAAGCACCAACATGGCGGCGCCCAAGAAAATCAGAAACGGAGCGTTGTAAGGCCCAAGTGTAGCTCATTTAGTGGCCTTTAGCAGCGTGGTCATGACGAATAAGACGAAGGTAAATTACGGTAAAGTTCGCTGAGCCAAACGAGGGTCGGGAGAACGACTCGGCGGCACACGGCGCGCGTGACTTGTAAGGGGAACAGGAAATGCTTTCAATGAAGCGGAATAAGTGATCGAGGAGGCTGGCACAACAGTAAAACGAAAGGGTGCCCGTGGCTTCGGGAAAGAGAAAGAAACTTGGAAGAAGCTCAGCTCTCAACCGTCAATGGGTCCAATGGCAGCCACTCAAGAAGCAATGAAATAAAGATAAAAAAAAAAAAAAAAATGTCCCGTAATCGTTGACGTAACTATGAGGCGATCGTTTATGCGCGAAAGATAACCATACAGCCAGGACAAGCGAGGCGTGGAAAAAAAGAAAGAAAAGAGGTTCGATTAATAGATGGATGAGACATTGCAAATGAAGGGGACCAAATATTAGAAATGCGAAGAGATTGATTTGATCTCCCGGTAATTGTTCACCACATTATCGCTGTCCTAATTTCTCACATAAACAAAAGTTAAAGAAAAGGCAGTACCAATAAACGGGAATTCCATGACTCATGGCTGCTCTATCTACGGATGGCATGTGAATTTAGGTACCGTTTTATATACCCGGTGTAAGGATCAGAAAGTGTGCTTTCCTCGAATAGTTGTTTATTTTTGGCCGCTCGCCGGCATTGCCGAGAGGGCCCCCTCTTCGAGAGGAGGGGGGGGGGGGGGGGGGGGCTGGCGGTGCGCGGGAGGGAGCACATGGCCCCTCCGCGATAGCGCAGCGCCGCCGCGCGGAAGGAATGTTTCCCCTTGGGGGACGGAGGCGGACCCCCAAAGAGCGGGGTCGGGAAAGTTTGACCGGGAGAGGTCCCGAGGTCGGTCACGGACGTGTGTCGTCCGCCGGCCCTTTGTTCTTTGTTAATAAATGTATAGTTAAAAAGCATCAAATCATCGTCGCTGCCACTGCCTCGCCATCGAAGTCACTAACCGCGATCGGGGAGAGGATCTTCTACAGCTGACGCCTCTCCCCACCACAACAAGAACTTTACTGGCGCAGTCGACAGAATCGCGGCTGGACCTGGACCCGGTGGCGACGAGCAAGTGGAGGACGGCAGCCATCTTGGGCGCATCGCAGGCCTGCTCCCACCAGCGGCGGGCGTCAGAGAATTCGGGCGGTGCCTGCTCCCAATCGCCGAAGGAGCGACAACGTGAACGGCGTTGCGGCGGAACATCGTCCGGAGACGTCCAGGCGCGAGCGGGTGGTGGCGAGGGCGACCGACTCAAGCTCCAAGTGGGGTAGTGACGACATTGTTCCGACGGGGGCCCTGAACGACCGAACAGATCCAATGTCAGCGTGGGCCTGAGCGGATTGCAGGAACGGTTGCGACTTGCGAGTGCTGGACACTGCCAAGGTTAGTTCCGTGTGAGCGAACTGTGTGGCGAGACCGAAATGGCGGTTCAGCAAAACTCTGGTGTGGACACGGATTTGGACGATTTGTTAAGATTTTTGAAATTAATGCGCGGTGTAATACCTGAGATGCCGAAAGCGGCGGCGGAATTGCCTCTCTGGTTTGATAATATCGAAATCATGTTCAAAGTTTACCGTGTTCCAGAAACACTAGAGTGCAGGTTGCTCTTGCAGTTTTTGTCGAGCGATTCCACAGTGGAGGCCGCGAGGCTCATGACGCGGGGCCAGCGTTCATTTAGCGAGCTGAAGAGGCACGTGTTCGATTACCTGGGTTTGTCTGCTAACCGTCTCCGCGAGCTGCTCGGAGAAGCTGAGAAACTTCCACACGAAACATGGTGGTCCGCGTCTGTTCGGGCCAGGACGCTTCTGGACGCCTACCTGGACAGCAGGAAGGTGAGAACATTCGAGGAGCTCAAGGAGCTTCTGATATCCGATCGCATTAAGGCGATGGCGACAGCAGAGGCGGCAAGGCATGTGGTTCTGATGGAGTGTGGCGATTGGATGAAGCCGAAGGAGCTTGCCAGGTGCCTTGAACACTTCGAAGAAACCGAGAGGGTTTGCCTCAGGCCCGAACATGTCCCTGAAAAGCCAAAGGTAGCCGAGAAAGCTGGAGCGAAGCGATCGAGAGACAAGAAGCGGCGGAAGTGTTTCGCCTGTAAAGCGGTTGGGCACCTCATCAGCGAGTGCCCGGTGGTTGACCCCGGGAGGGAGGCGAGAACCCTGGACGTTCCCGAGACGAGCGAGGTCGGTGACTTCACTGGACGAAACACCGATCCCGAGGACAAGGCATCTCGGAAGACAAGGTTCAAGGAGGAGCCCGGCACGGGTGCATCGGCAGTTTGGAGCAGTCTTCCACGGGAGAGGTGGCCGCGGGCTCGGAGGTCGGAAGCGAAGGGATTTCGGCCTGTTGGGGGACCTGTTAGGTGAACTAACGATGGCTATGCAGAAGCGGTCGCACCTACGCCGGCGCGCATGAGTCGCTGTCTTTGTCACTTGTTTTTTTTTTTTTTTGTATGCGCTGTGAACGGCACTGCATTGATTTCGGCGAGTTTCTGTGCCCGTATGCATGTGTGAAGCTGGTATGCACGAGTTGTTTTTTTGTTTACTTGATTTATGCCGTTTTGGCCGATTGGCACCGTTCTTGCTGCTAGGACAGCGGTTGGCCTCGATCAATGTTTTGGTGTCGTGCGATCGACAGTTTTGGTAATTACTGGTCGTTATTTTTATTGCTGTCTGCTGCTAGTAGCACGCATCGTTTCGGCGGAGTTGTTTTATTGCTGTGTTCCATTGTGTGGGAACGGTTTGTACTTTGTGGTGACTTGCGATCGAACTTTGAGAGGTTACTTCGGTTTCGGTATGCGAATGCAAGCTCATTATTACAGGAGTTTATTTTTGCTGTGTGCAGCTCCACATTTGCGCTTGGTCGTTTCTAAGCCCTTCTGATCCTTTTTGGTGTTTAATATTATTTGGAGCATCATAACCCCAAAAATATTCTTAGTGGGGAGGTGTAAGGATCAGAAAGTGTGCTTTCCTCGAATAGTTGTTTATTTTTGGCCGCTCGCCGGCATTGCCGAGAGGGCCCCCTCTTCGAGAGGAGGGGGGGCTGGCGGTGCGCGGGAGGGAACACATGGCCCCTCCGCGAGCGAGCGCGGCGCCGCCGCGCGGAAGGAATGTTTCCCCTTGGGGGACGGAGGCGGACCCCCAAGGAGCGGGGTCGGGAAAGTTTGGGCGGGAAAGGTCCCGAGGTCGGTCACGGACGTGTGTCGTCCGCCGGCCCTTTGTTCTTTGTTAATAAATGTATAGTTAAAAAGCATCAAATCATCGTCGCTGCCACTGCCTCGCCATCGAAGTCACTAGCCGCGATCGGGGAGAGGATCTTCTACAGCTGACGCCTCTCCCCACCACAACAAGAACTTTACTCCCGGTAGTTGCTGATGCTGTCACTGCTGCGCATAATGAATTTATAAACGCCACCAAAGCTTACCTCAGCCGCACTTAGATTTTTTGAACACTTTTAGTCTTCCAGTTCGTGGTAAACAAGGCTTTCATGGATTGATTGACTAAACTTTAACACATGCGACCAAGACGCAGCGGACTTGTTAAATACGAGCACCGTATCAGCATTCGGTTGTGACTATACAATCAACTGTGTCCAAATGCTCAGACACTCCTTTCGAAATTCGCGTGCCGATTATTAGAAAGTCGGAACCCCTGCACAATGGCGGAACAACTGACATCGAGGAACGTGCAAGTCATTCCATATGATAGCGAACGGTCGGAGCGTGGCCAGCGGTATAAGCCGACGAGCCAATGAAACAGCGTCGAAAGTGTAACGTCATTGCGCTCATCACCTTTTTCTGTGGGTGTGTTTTTTCTTCTACTCCAACCAAACACATTAAGCGTGCGTGACGTTGCGGTTTTAGTCCGCCATTGTGCAGGGATCCCACAGCTGAGCGAAGGACAGTATTTTGAAAGGGGTCTATAGTGTCGCCCTTCTATGCGTGCGACGCTAGAGGCGTGGAACAAGACGTGCGGGATTTAAGCTTTTGGAAGGCTATCGAAACCACCAACCATTTGGGCAACTTATGTCTCGCGGTACCAATACTCCATTTCACTTTTGTGCCAGCGCAGGCAGCAGAAGCTACAACGGAGAGTTCCAGGTTTCCAACGTCCGTGCTAGTGCCACTAAACAAGCTACGCTTCAGAGTAACGACACTTGCTCATACTGTGGCTTGAAATCATAGTTGCCAGTTATCTGAAATCCCAGGAAACGCTTTTCCGTCCTCCACAAATGTTTAAGCAGTTCGCGACAGGACAAAGAAGTATTACATGAGCTTCCTAACACCGATGCTGAGGATGTCGCACTTTTGGATCATGACGATCGGCAGTTGCGTCTACTCTGCGCAAGCACCAAAATTGCGACGCCCACAACAATGTCGGGGAACAGAGTGCCGATACTCTAAGGGCAGCTCATTTAGTGGCTCTAGTCCGTACCAAGCACACGCGTTCGTGCAGTGCAAGCTTTGCTGGGGGCAATATCCTCGGGCTTGTAGCTTCGGCTTCGCTCGCAATCAAAGCGAACCGGAGTATAGTCCATTGTTCTTTTATTTTCACGTATCATTGTATTACCTTAAATCTGTTTCTAATAACTTGCCCAGGAGAAACTCTCAGAACGTCCTTCAGTGACGCGGGAACGATGACTTCGAGACACCGTCTTGCTAGTACCAAAGCGCATCTCTGATGGTGTGCGCGATGAACGCCTCGGTGAAGCCTTGACCTTGTTTTTTTTTTCTTCTAAGTTTTAATTAACGTTTAGTTGTAAGTAACCGCTTGTCCGTGATGTGCGTTTCTTTTTTTTTTTTTCTGTCATTCCATTTTTGAATATTTGAGGTTTCCTGGCGGAAGAGCTTTACAAAGGCCAAATAGTGCCAGGTGTAATCGTTGCGTGCTTTTCGTTTGAATTATGAGTAAGCACCCTACAGCTAGCCTATCTTTTAACTGTTTTGCAATATATTGTAGTTTCGTGCCGGCGTCTTTGCAGCCTCATCGTTGTAGAAATCAGGGCCCCAACGGCGCGGCACGAATCCAATAGGCATATTACATCAGCCGCCGATTGTGACAGACAAAACCCGAGAAAGACGTGTGCCCTGACCATTCTCGTCGTGCATCCGTTTGATGTGGGTGAAGGCGTCCTCGGCCGCCGACACCAGCCTGGCCTTTCGCTTGCGCACTCGACGCTCGTACTCGTGCTCCTCGTAGAACCGGTCGTTGTGTCCGGAGCGCCGAGCCGGCAGCACGGTCGTCTGGTTCCGAGGCGGGATGTCTCCGTCCTCGTCCATGGCACCGCCGTCCACGTCGTACACCTTGTGGAGGAAGGGACGGACGGTAAGACGACTATGGTACCGGAGGCTCGAACGGGACACTTGGCGGAGGGTCCCATGAGGACTTCCAGAACCATAACTTCCTATGATTCTCGAAGTCGTTGTGGAGTGTCTGTTAGCAAGAAAGCAGTCGACATCTTGCTAAGAGACATAATGAAGGTCTCCTAACAGAAAACATCCAAGAAGCGAGGGGATATCTTGGCGACATTTCGACTGTATTGTTGCCTTCCCCGCGGTTCCCGGACTCGAGTTTTGATGCCACAGAATATGAGATAGAACCTATAGGATATTGAGTGCAATGTGGAACTTGAACAATCATTAAAAAAAGCGAAATATATATACGCCTCATTCTTTACAATCATTAAAACAAAACTGGTACCCTGCGCCCAGTAGCCCTAGGTCAAACTGGTGGAAGTGCGTCTCCCAGATGTGAAGACTTGTGTCCTCGCAGCAGAGTGCAGTTTGGCCAGTGAATCTTTGACAAGGAACATCCAGCAATTATCACACGAATGTGCGCCGGCAAAACGGTCGTCTACACGGAACCCGGTCAGAGTCGAAATTGAGTTCACGACGTTTAAGTCAGCAGCGCTTGCTTTCGCTCTGGTGATGCCAACAACTATTCTTGCGTTTTTATTGTCGGACGCCGAACGCCTTCACTCTAAAAAAAAAGGGTAAAAAGGGGACGCCTTCTCTGTGGATCCTAGTTGGGGGGTTTGAAGCGTCTTTCATATTGTGCGGGTCGAAGCGCGTCTGGAACCTGCATTCTTTAGACTGGCCAGTGCTATCCCAAGGCTCTTTGGGCATTTTGGGACTTCCCGTGTCTAGCATGCACAAATGTAGATCGCGCGCTCTCGAAATTGCGCGAAGTCAACAGGAAGGAGTGGACGGGAATGACAGGTGCGAGCCTTGGAATGTATGCATGCATATATGAGAGTAATAAAGTGTGAAGAATATTGTGTATCAGATGTAAATGCAAATTGAACCGTTTCTCGTCTTGATTGTTCGTTCTTATTCGCGATTTTCTCCGTCGAGAAAAGACGTTTCAAGCGTCTGCACGAGACAATTCACCGAAATGCACCAGTATTTTGGAAATAAATAAACACCGAAAAACATCCGCCGATTTTTGACATAAATAAATGCCGGAAGGTATACAGCCTAATTATATGGGACAAAAGAATGTAAGGGGATACTTTTTTTCTTTTTTTTTTTTTTAGAGTGAATTTTTGTAAACCGCCTTTCCGAAAGGCTATCCGAATATTCGAGACAAAGGACGACGAAGCTTGATTTAGCTCCATTTTCTGTTTAGTTCGAGAACGTTTTGAATTCGTTTTGCTCACTAACTTAAATGTGTTATGCCTCAGTTACTACTCAGTTCAATAGACACTATTCCCATATAATGTCATCGGTCAATAAAGCAACGGAATGGAGTATAGTGCCTGTTCATCAAAGCCATAAATTATAGACCAGTGTTTTTTTTTTTTTTTTTACCTCGCTAGCAGACGCGAGCGGGGCTCTACTCTCGACACCAGATGGCGCCTGCGGCACAGGGGACCCAGAGCCGTTTATACTGAGAGTTTGGCCAATGGGCGGAGCTTGTTGCCCGCTAGAACCAGCGGATTTCGCGATAACACAAAATGGCGTTAAATCTTTGTCATCTTCATTCCTGAGACATCGCATAGAGTTCCTATGAGTCAGAGCCCCAAAATGGCGGACGGAAGTAGTCATCTCCCGGTTGTCAGACTTACGCTGCTGTGGTTGCCAGGCTGTCAAAATCTTCTTAAGAAGGCCAAACTCTCTCAGTATAAACGGCTCTGAGGGGACCGTGGAAATCGCGGCGGTACGCACAGCCTACACGATTTCTTTGGACGTTCCATCTGTTTTTCGTCGAGTGCGGTTTCAACGCCGAAAGTACAATAACTATTAATCTGGTCGGCATTGCGCCGTCTGCTAAACCGCAGTCCCCGTGAAATATGTCCGCGCGCTAAAACGTCCAGAATTCTGCATGGTCTTTAAAGCGGCGTTTCGGCATTGGTTATAGATGACGATATACAACAAATCCACCAAACATTTATGAGGAAAAAAAAATGTAGTGCTCAAGGCATTACCGAACGAAAGTAACGAAATGCGTTACTGGTCACTTGCAAATAAAAGGAATGCCGTACCGATCTACGTTACTTCAAAACAAGAGGAAAGCGATACCATTACCGATAAATGTAGAGCACGTTACTTTTGCGGTACATTTCATTTACGATTTAAAACATTCCACTGTTTCGACGATACAGCTTGCATAAGCGCCATACTTGAAGAAATGTGTCCATGCAGAAACTTATTTAATAACCTTACGTTTCTTACAGTTCTTACTTTGGAGGTACGTGGGATGAGTGCAAGAATTTAAAACTTGCCACCATAAAAGAAAAAAAAGATAGAATAAATAAAAATAAATTTAAGTGCAATTTTTTGTTAAGTATTGGGAAGAAGTCGTAACGGGTAACGTAACTACATTACCCGTTACTCGAAATAAGTAACGTAAATACGTTATTCGCTACTGTTTTGAAACAACAAAAACAAATGAATGAGTACGTTACTCTGTTACTGAAAAAAAGTAATCCGTCACAGATAACGCCGTTACCGATAACACGTTACCACCAACCCTGAAAAAATGTCCGTATCATAATTTCTTTAGGGTTTATTCTATCATCTGCTATATGATTTATTCTATCATCTGCTATGTCAGAATTACGTTGGTAATGACGCACTTCAACCCAAAAAGAAATACCACCGCTACCGCCTAGTACACGCTAAATATATAAATAAAGTCCTTGTGCATGACAAAATGGCTTCTGAAGGGCCAAGACATGAGCCACCAAGACTGACTTCCCAGTGACGGAACATTCACGCAATGTTGACCGTCAAAATTCCGATGAAATAGTATGTCTAAAACACCAAGATTATGAGACAAATAGTGTAATGAAAAATAAATTTAGAATCAACGATCACATGAATACCCAAAAGTCCCACATTAGCTTTTTGTTACACATATGAGCTTTCGAAAGAGATATTCACCTTGAAGGCTGACTGCTGCTGAAGTTGTTGCTGCTGCTTCCGATGTCGGCTGGGCAGGGTGTCCAAGTACGGATTGTAGATGGGGAAGTCCTGCTCGGAGGAAATGACCCAAAGTGAGCTGGCGCCCCCGCGGCACAAATTTCCGAAATACTGCGTCGGCGTTAATAGAATAATAGAATAGAAGGCGTGACCAAAAGAATCTAAGACAAGCGCAGAGCGAAATTTAACGGGAGAATACAGGCCTAAACTCACGATCTTCTTGGGGACGTTCGAGATAATAAAATTCAATGTTTGCTACGAGTTTCGACAAAACTAACAACCAACGCGAACCGAAAATCAACAAAAAGACGTGGGGCTTCATTTCGCTGGGCGAACAAGAAAAGTGCTGAGAACTCATCCGAGAGTTTTGAAGGAGCACTAATATGATTCCCGCGACGCATTCCCGGTGCATCCAGGGGCCAGCGTGGCCAGCTCACCTGGTAGTACTTGTGCAGCATCCATACGGCCGCCCTCTGAATACTGAGCTGCCCGACGGCGTAACTGCGGCTCTGGCCGTCGGGAGAGCGAACGATCTTGACATAGAACTGGGGCTGCAGCTGCCGCACCTCGACCAGGATGACGGCCAGGTAGTGGATGAAGAGCAGCGCGTCCACCAGCGACAGCGCGAACTGCACGATGCTCAGGTAGGTGAGCTCGTAGTCCTGGTGGCGCTTCTCGAACACGCGCACACTGAAGAAGAGCCAGTACGAGAAGGTGAACACAAACACCATGGCCAGCACCACGGCCCTGAGGATGAAGATGCGCGGCATAGTGGCCTGGGGCCTGCGAAGGAACAGTGCCCACGAGGCCACCGCCAGGATGAGCAGCTTAAAGGCGAAGCTGATGAGCAGTCCGTCGCACTCGGGCCCGCACTTCTGGACCTTCCACTCGAACATCTCGACGCGAGGCAGCGCCACCATCACCACGGGCGACAGGAAGGCTGTCAGGGACAGGACGCCCGTCAGCACCGTGCCCGCCCACATGTGGCAGCGGAAGAGGCCTCCGGGCGCGTCCTGGTCCCCGGGACCGCGACCCAGCCGGGACACGTCCTCGGCACTCACGGATCGCTCGCTCGTGTTGCCCGTGATGGCGGTGGTGTTGTCGCCCCAGTTGTCGTCCTGCGGCAGGATCTGGACCTCGATGACCTCGTCCCGCCGGTCCCCACCCACCTTGACCTGGGTCGGGCAGGACCGTGTCGACCGGTGGGAGTGGCGCCTGCTGGCGCGGTAAGACTGCTGGCCATCGTGGTTCTGGTGCTGGTGCTGGTTCGGCGTGTGGTTCTGCTGCTGGTGCTGCTGCTGCTGGTGGCTTTGATGGTGGATGTTGTTGCCCTGGTGGTGGTGCCTCGAGTTGGAAGAGCGCCGCGACCGCTCGCTGGGGCCCGACTTTACCGACTCGTTGTCGTGAGACATCTTGTAGGGGGTCGGTAACTGGAGACCGCCGTGGATGTCCCCCGACCAAATGGACATGGCCGAGCCTTCCGGGGCGGCGAAAGGCGGCTACCTACGAGGAAGACGAACAAGGGAGTAGCGTGTGAGAATTAATGCTTGCCGACAGAGAACCGAACCGTTCGGAACTAATTAGGAATTTATGGGGGTGAACGAAGAGCCTACGTGGATCTAGGTATTCTTTCGGCGTTCCTAATGCAGCTGACGGTTGATTTATTCCCGAAATAAATGTGAATGAAACGCAAGCAAGACTGAGAGACAAAGAAAAATGATTTGAAGGATTTTGTTTTTTTGTCTCGAGAATAATTTATTCACTCGTTACTAGAAAGGTGAGACATTTGATCCGTATAGGCATGAAGTTGGTGCGAAAAATCTGGTTAACATTGACAAATAAATTCTCCAATAATTTTGCAACATTGCTGAATGAGTGAAGAGCCCGAAGAACAAAACAATAATACGCCGAAAATGGGGATAGATAGACCAAGACATTAAAACATAACGAAGTAAAGTTTCCTATATGAATGAGAAACTCAATATTAGTGGCTCTGAAAGCCATAACAGACCACAAGCTTTACAGATGCCCGTTAACCCGCAGGTAAAGAATAAAATGAAGGAAGTTGCCCATGAGGCACAACATTCTCGACGATTTCACAAAACGGAACACGTAAAGTTTTAAACGTGTGCGAGAGAAGATAACAGCCATTCAGATTAAATACGGATGCAAAAACTAGTTCTCCGAAATACTGAAGGCACCCTGTACTACGCGTCTCTATAGAAAACGAGTAATTCTCGTTTTATCTGCTTGCATCAATTTGTCGCTTTAATTCAGGACCCGTTTGCTCGAAGCGCTAACCGCGGCTAAAGTTAGCCGCAGTACCTCGGAGAGGGATTTTGAAATCACGTGACTGTCTCGGTAGGAATGCGGGGAAACATGGCGTTGCCCCGGTGAGTGAGCGCCGCTCGCTTTGGAACTAATATGTCGTTATAGCTGCAATATCGGGCGCGTTAGTCAGCAACGAATGGTGCAGGAGGCTTTCGCTTTGTCTTATTTCACTTAAATCGCAAAGCATGAGCAATGCCCTCGCCGCATTTTTTAGATAGTCTTTCGATTCTGGCCATTCTTAAGCCTAAATGAACGCGATAATTGTCGGCATGGCAACGTCTTTGAAAAGCAAATTGATTTGACTCATTCTGCCGGGTATTGATCCCCCACAAAAAGCAGACAGCGTCCCAATAGACCTTTTTCTAAATTACCCAAGCATCGAGGAGAACGCTGGAAGTGTAATTCTACGGTCCGCGCGCGCTGGCCTTCCTCTTATAAAAAGAATCGAAGTAAATAATCATAATAGGCTTTGAGGAGTGCGCGTGCAAAATAAAATTTGTTTTAGACTTTTCGCTTTAGAACAATTACTATTGCAGACGCCAGCACGTGCAACGCGTGTAACTACACTCGTAGCATGCACCTCGGTGCTTGGGAAATTTAGAAAAAGGTCTATTGGGACGCTGTATGCTTTTGATGTGCTATCATTACCCGGCAGATTGAGTCAAGCGTGGAGTCAAGGCAATCCACTTTCCAAAGACGTTGCCATGCCGACAATTATCGCGTACATTTAGGTAGGAATTGCCAGAATCGAAAGACTATCTAAAAAGTGCAGCGAGGTCATTGCTCATGCTTTGCGATTTAAGTGAGGTAAGGCAAAGTGAAAGCCTCCTGCACCATTCGTTGCTGACTAACGCGCCCGATATTGCAGCTACAACGACATAATAGTTCCGAAGCGAGCGTGGCTCACTACCGGGGCACCGCCATGTTTCCCCGTATCCCTACCGAGCCAGTCACGTGATTTCAAAATCCCTCTCCTAGGTATTGCGGCTAAATTTAGCCGCGATTAGCGCTTCGAGCAAACGGGCCCTGGTAGCTATACTTATAAGCGCAAGAAACTTAGAAAAATAAAATTGATTATATACTTTTCCTGCGAAAGGCTGTACTTCTCTTTCCTTCAGTGAACCAGTGGCCTCAAATTCCACTAAGCCGCATCAAACTGAACACGCGAACCGCGATAAGTGAGGCCCATAATCGTGGCGAGCATGGGCTCCCGAGCTCGGCGGCCGTCTCTCGCCGTCTACGTACATGCATCAAGCTTAAAGTGCGGTAAATCCGCTTCCAAACTCGGCAAGCGAAGCCCCTTGTCGGTTGGCAGCCTCCTGAAGGTTCGTCGCCCAGGATTATCCGACACTAAATTTCCTCCCACAAAGACGTTTGAGTTGCATGACCACGCCCCTGCAAATTTCCCGCGGTCGCTCTTTCGGCAAAGAATCACATATGCACGACGTATCTTTAGCTGTACGGTCTCCCGCAAAGACTCATTCACCGAGGTAGTTTGTGCGGCGACGTAAGCCCATGTTGGCCAGAGGTATGCACTGCGTGACTCTGTTATTGCGAACACGACATCGGCGCTTCTCCGCAATTTAGTTCAAGGGCGGGGACCAAAATTTATCGCTTATGTTTTGTGCCCCAAGTGAGCACTTGTTGTTGTAATAACAACTTTTTAATAAAAAAAAGAGAAATTACGGTCACTTGCTTTTAGCGTAACTGTATAGGCTCTGGAGCACATACAGTAACTCTAAAGCCGGGGTCACACGCCTTATACACCATACAAACGACAGTCTGTTTACAGATTCGAACACGAGTCGGCGCGAAATCCATGCTTCGAATGCCGCGTCGCAATGATTTTCAAGGAGAAAACTTGGGCACGCGGCATTCGAACCACAAATATTGCGGTGATTCGTGTTCGCACACTGTCTTTTGCATGATATATACGAGCAGTGTGACCCCACTTTTTCACGCTAACAGTGGCGCGCAGAGTGATTTATTTTGATAGAGGGAGTAGAACGAAGGTTAATTTATTTTCCTACCCCAGTCAACGTGCGCCTAGGCAGAGCGAATCCTGCACAACCACCTGAAACTGCATCGTCGAACGGTCTTTCCTTTTGTTGAAGGCTAAGCTACTCGCGTATGCTCACTAAAAGCGCCATCTCCGTCTCCTTTTGTCGACGAGTGTAACAGCTCACGCCGAGGGCACAATTGCATTGATCACAGCGCTTCGTAAAAGATCAAGTCGATGTTCACACGACTTGTTCGATGTTCGCACGACTTATTCGCATGAACTTCCCAGCGGAAACGACAAGTACCTAGCTATATAGTGTTAAGAATGGAACCTTCGGCGACCTTCTTCCGAGTTTCAACGCTGCGGAAACGAGTCACGATCTGTCCGGAACCGTCGCCCGCCTGTCCGGGCCTGCGCGAAACGAGTCTCGACGTGTTCAGGACCGTAGCCCGCCTGTCGGGGCCTGCCCGAAACGAGTCTCAACGCGTCCGTGAAGTCAACGGGACGTGTGTGTGTGTGCGTGTGGGTTCGTGCGCTCCGGAAGAGGAGAGAGGCATGACCTAACTGCGGAGATCCATGGCTACGACGCACTTCTGGCTACGACGCGGCGGACTTTGCTACGACGCACTTGACGGCGGGTTGCTGCTGCGCACCTGCTGCCCTGGCGGAGAGTGAGGCAGAAACGGACCCTATATAAGGCGGAGCGTGAGGCTGCTCCGATTGTTCTCTCTGATTTGGACGACTGTATCGCAACCATGTAATTAAACCGTTCGTTACGTTACCAATTCTCCCACCTCCACTGAACCCCTGGGTTCTTCACTTCGGGGAATGGACGTCGTCAAAGGCCAGGAGGCCTCCGGACGTGCGGCTTAAACCCCGCCTGTAACAATAGATAGAACTAACTTTTTAAGGAATAAAAATGGAATATTTACTACGCGTTCATGTAGTGCGAGAATAAAACAACTGGAGAATCCTTCGTTCGTGAGATCCGTATATTCGCGAACGCATACATACGCGCTCTACGAACTACAGCGTGACGCTTGCCACGAAAAACTCCCAAAAAAGAAATGGCGAGAAAAATAAAGAAATATATTCAGACCGAAAGATTAGCACACAAATATGCAAATACATCCTGAAATATAAGGTGAGAAGGCAGATTGTAGAACAATATTATGAATGTTCCAAAAACTGACGAAACCATTAAAAAGTAGCAAAATGCAATAGAGGATTAGAAAGAAGCTGAGATTTTTAGAAAAAAAAATGTGTTACGCACCGACAGAAAAACAGTGTATACTAGACAGAGCGATAAAACGCCATAGGAAAATACCAGAAACATATCACACGGCCAGAAACATAAAAAAAAACGAGAAAAATAATATCTGGAAATGTGAAAAAAAAAAGAGAACCTGCCAGAAAACATTTAGGCCCGCTTCAAACGGAGCAATTTCACCCAGCAACTTGACGTCGCAACACCAGCAACACGGGCCGCGCCCGCGTTCACACGCAGCAACCGAATGGACCTTTTCCGAGAAGCGTTCTGCGCACGCGCGAGCGCCCGATGCCAAGCGGCGGAAGTCTGAACGAAAAATCGAGGAAATTCGGAAGGAGACTGTGGATCAGCGAGTAGAACACGTAATTGCAGCATATATATAATTGTGTTACACAAAAAAAAGAAAGTGGACGGAAGGAAAAACACGACGTTTGGGTGGACGCCACGGATGCCTCTCTTTAAAGTCACGTTAGGCACGCGCCGCAGCTCAGAGAGCGAAGAAACTGGTAGCGTAGCTCTCATTATCGATTGGTAGCGCAGGTGGGTCACTTCCTCGATATTTAGTTCGTGCAGCCACCGCCTGGTGCCGTCGGTATGTGGAAAAGGTCCATTGCTCCGACTTGCCATCATCATCATTAAATTTGATATTTCTTTCACTATTTAGACACCAAGCTACGCGCTAAAGACGTGTTCTTATATCTTTTAACGGCGTTAAGAATACTGACTCATTTTTCTGAAAATGTTTATTTCCAAAAACGATCCATTTCAAACCAGAACTAAGTCTTTAGCTGTCATCATCACCACCACAGGGGTGTCACGTGAAAATATCGCGTCCCTGATTGGCTGCAGCAGCTTCAAACGTCTTCGAATTGCTCCGAGTTGCTCGCTTGTTCGAGCCGGACCTTATCTCAGCAATTCGCGTCGATCTAGGGAAAGCTAGGGAACAACCCGCCAGCAACCTCAAAATTGCTGGAAAAGTTGCCCCGTCTGAAGCGGGCATTAAGAATTGCACATCGAAAATGATTGGGAACTACACCAACATCGAAAGAAATATATGCCGATTATTGTTATCTGTAATTATACCAAGAAACTATCGATATAATATAATTGCCACCAACTTCAATAAAAAAGCCACAAAAAAAAAAATAAACGCTGTTGGTCTTTGGTCTAATCAGTCAGCGTTCATAATTGCCACAAGTTATAACGGGATTGGCTCAAGCAGCGTGCACTCAACTGCCACTTCCACCACTCTTACATCGTATATAGTCTGCAGGCACCAAGCACCCGTCTCCAAGTACGCGTATAGGTCTCAAGCACATCAAGACTCTGCTGCAACATGAGGGCACTCATAAACAAATTCAAACGCAACTTAAATCCACAAGTAACGCAAAAAAATAAAATAAATAATAACGGAGCGTTATTATTACTAGCAACAGCGCTCGCACTGTGAGACCCGAGAGATGAAACAAATGCCGAAAGTAGTAAAACAAGGCAGTTTAAAGGTGGGTTCTAAACAACGTGCGCTCGTGTAATCGCTACTGCGGAATAAACGCTGAAACTCCTGATGTGCACTGGCCAAAGGAGCTTGATAAGGCGACATCGAGCGACACAGTTATCGCGAACGCGACATCGGCTCATTTTGTTTTTAATGTTTTACTCAGACTAGATACTGACTCCTCAGCTGTCTTGTACACGTTGCTAGAGAAAAAAGTAATAGATTTCAATTGACAATTAGTCTTGGCTTAAGAGTGCTCAAATCGATTACTTGATTACTAGAGAAGAAAAGTAACTGGACGTTACTTGATAAAATTACCGTTACTTTTCGGATTACCTCAGAGTTTCAAAAGGACAACTTTTTTTGCCGGTTCGAAACATTATGAATGTTCCAAAAACTGACGAAACAATTAAAAAGTACTGCCCATTATATTCATAACATTGTATTAGAATAGAGAACTATAAACTACTTATCATATAAATTTTGGTAAGCCATCCTCCTGCAGGAGACGTATTTGGTTCAAGGATTTCTGGGTAAGAAACTTGTGCAAAGGCCGTCATTAAAAAGGGGAGGGAAAGATAACCCCCAAGGTAAACTTTTTTTAAATAAAAAAAATCGACACCAGCTTCTTTTAGGAAGGAAAGATTAGTTTTCGGTGACATAACAAATTTTAGGTCAACAAAACAGATCTGGGCAACGTCTCGCCCATAATCTCACCTTCCTTGGAAACCCCTCCCTCCCCTCTCTCTCTCTCTCTCTCTCTCTCTCTCTCTCTCTCTCTCTCTCCCCCCCCCCCCCCCCCCCAAAGCTTGGCCCATAAATCCGCCCCCGCGTGCAGCGTGTGTAACTACATTCCCAGCATGCTCATTGGTGCTTGTGTCTGGTCAACATAATATAAAGCGAGATTTTCTTCCCGTGGAGCTTCGGTCATTCTTATTCGAAAACAACCAAATTCGAAATTCCGTTTTTTTTTTTTTTTTATTTGATAACACCGTTTTTTGTTTATCAGAATTTACCGAAAACACGAAACCCTGGATACGAACCAAGAAAGTGCCCGAGTACTCTCCAAGACCCTGTGGTGTCTACTCTTGCGAGTGACTTTATGCCAGACATATAAAAGTTACTAAAAAAAAGTAATTAAGTTATGTTGCTTAGTATTGGCCTCAAAAGTAATTTGAGTAAAGTACAAATTGCTCAAACGGAAAGTAATTGAGTAAACGGCGAACTACCGTAAAAAAGTAGCGAATTACTTTTGAAGCTACTTTTATATTTTTTTATGGTAACGAGAAAGTAAATAGGTTCTGATCCGTCAGCGAAATTCTGCCAGTCAAGTATGAAGCGGCCTGTGTTTTCACATAAACGTTTCAATAGCTGGTTCTGCTTCTGCGAGCAAATTGTGTTGTACTTTTTTGTTTTTCTGGACAATGCTGCACAGCGGATGAATAATTTCTACTTTTGAGGTTCAGAACTGCCTGAGTTTGATTTTGCAGACAGTGTTTGCTTGTTTAGTGTTGCGCTAAGTATATCGAAAAAAGTACTTGATGTAAAGTACACGGTGAACGAGAGGTTACGTACTTCAAGTAAAGTAGTACGTGCACTGGGAGCAATGTACTTGAAGTAAAGTACTATAAATACAATTTACTTTCAAATAGTACAAGTACTTTTTAACATAATATTTTATGATACCCTTTCATCTCCTATACAGTTTTCTTCTTTTTGTTTACTGGTTTAGATTAGTTTTAGGGGTAATCGGAAGTGGATAAAGTCAAGTCGCCACATAATAGTGGTTTTACTCTCTGGTTATAAGGCATGCACTTATTTGTATCGGCCTTATGGCGGCCATTACTTCACTCAGAGAAATGACCAGATGACGTCTCGAAAGACGATAGCACGTTTTCACATCACGATACGCCTTTTGTTTTCAAATTTGTGGAATATATTTTGAAGTCGTAAATTGTACTATCCTCGGAAAGTACAAAAAAAAATGTTTTAGTAAAGTTCAAGTACATGCTTAGAAAATGCACTTCAAGAAAAGTACAAGTTTTCTAAATCTACTTGAAAGTAGTACTTTAAGTACCATGCACCTAAAAAGTACATCCCAACACTGCCTGCTTATTTTAATTTTTTTTTTATGCAAAAAAACGTCGGGGAAATTACTAAGGTTTCTCGAACGATCTTCGAATCTTGAAAGATCTGCATATTATGAGTTTTAGGAGGAAAGGCAACGCAAAGAGGTCACCTTTGCGTTGCCCTTGAGCACGCGATTCTTCAAGTACAGCAAAAACTACAAGAGTACAAAATGAGCTTCAGAGCGGGTGCTACATTTTGTTGCCTCTTTTGAGAGAGGATGCAGTGTGTACACCTCCTGTAGTGGGCGAGAGTTCCTACATTGGAGCGCAGCGGGGACAAGCACTTTCTTCAAATCCGACAAGTCTCCTTGAGCTTCGGGATACAAAGAAACACCAGTCTTCGGCGCTATTCTGGCAGATACTCGGTCTCACTTGCGACGTGTCTCTCCACCCCCCGCGCCACGTAACAGGGTCGTTGGAGCGGGGGGCTCGTGAAAATTTAAAGAGGTTTCGGTCACTCCCCCCTCCCCTCCCCTCCCCTCCCCTCCCCTGCCCTCCCCTCCCTCTCTCCCTCCCTCCCCCCCCCCCCCCGCCCACGCCACAAAATAACAGCTGATCTTACATCATCTTATCACTTTTTTGTCAGGAATGTTTGTTGGTAAGCAAATTTACCACTAAAATTCGTAATTTGTAATTTGAGTAAAAATTACTCGAAAAGTATAATTAAAGCACACTACTAATTACCGGAATAACAATATGATTGAAAGTTACTAAACTACTGAGAAAGGTAATTAAACTACAGTAATTTGAGCAGAGTCGCTAGACTACGTATTAGACTGCTTATGCTCCACGTTTTTATAGTGGCCCATAGTGGCAAAAATTGTGCCCGCATGTTTGCTCCGATGTCCCACCCATCGGGATCCAGAGTGTTGTATGGGGACGTCGATTTTGCTGTATTTGGCACGAATAGTGAAGAGGTAGAATCACTATCCGGAATTTGATAACAGCGTTGGAACCGTTGGGAATCGAACCAGCGACTTGCCGCGCGTGAGGCCGCCGCGCTGCCGTTGTAGCTACCTTCGCAGCCTCAACTAAACCAGTCTTCGACCTGACATACCCGTGCAAGCAGCGGAAAATATCTTCACGTTTCATATAAGGCGTGGATATCAGCGAACCAAGGGTGATTGGACTGACACTCAGATGCCGTCTCTACAAAATAAACTATTTGAAAGGGGGAAAAGCCCGTTGAAGCGAGGTTCCAAACACAGTCGATAGATGGCGCGTCAAGACCAGCTTCTCCATTATCATCATCACGGTCACACCGAAGACGGCTGCGTTTGACAAAAGGCGCGCTTTTTGAATTCTTGGGCTAGAATACACCATCTTGAGACACTACATAGTACGCAAGTTCCGAATTACAGTACAATTATGACTAAAAAACGTTACAACTTATAAACATGCATACTGCACCAAGAGTTTCCCATCTGGGCATGTAGGAATTAATGAGATGCGGAGGGGGTAATTTACAACGAGACAAAAAATCGACCCCACCGTGTAGTCCAAAACCAAACCAGACTATCAGCGTACTTTCACAGCACGTACATCTCACTTTTATGTTCAGAACTCGTAATAAAACTATTTTGGAGCAAAATAAGGCAACGAGCGTTCGCCTTTTCAAAGCTGGAGTTGAGATGGGCATCACAACGGCGCTCATGATGCTTCGTTAATACAACAAAATCAAACGGTTCTGGTTAGATTCCCTCTGTTTACCGTTGACGACCAGTAACTCGCTGAGAAACAAGAGCAGGGTCAGCCTAAAACCTAAGAATCCCAGAATTTTCACCGTCACTTCACCGCCAAATTTGGATGGGAAATTGATGTCAGGTGACCTGACGTCACGTGATTTGACGTCACATGACGTCATGGTATCAGTGTCATCGTCACGTGGTTAATTTTCCCGCCCTATTTAGCGGGGAAAGTCGCGCGTACCATGCCGCGTAACGCGCTGTTTCGCGTAACGTGCTGTGACTCGCGTAAGTCTCGCGTAACGTGCTGTGAATTTCGCCGTTTTATTTAGTGGGAACATTGTTAAACAATGCTCTTCACTCTACCCAAGAAGACATTGAAAAGTCGTTTCCGACTGTTTAATGTCTCCTAAGGTACTGCGTTCCATGCACCATAGAGCTTTAAAAGTGAACATCGCTGGTAAACTTTTTTTAGCAGGAGCCAAAGCTAGAAGAGCGAGACCAGCGCTTTGTGCGTTTCTCCCCAGCTTGCGCGCTCGAGCAAAGCCTGAACGCACGGAGCTTCCGTGCTCGCGCTTCCAGCTTTGCCTTCGCTCGCACATAAAATAAAACAAATTTTTTTTTTTTTTTATAGCAGGAAATATGTGTTGGCATGGAGCCACCACTCACGCTTTCGGGGCAGATGCCAACGTTGCCAACGTATGTGCTAGTATTCACCACTTGAAAATGAGACTAATAAAGCACGTGGAAAGCTTATCTTCGATTATGACTGAAAGTTCACCTTTCATATAAAAACGTATTACTTATTATACCTTTCGTAAGAAGAATACATAACATAGTTATAGAAAACAAACACACATCTCACTTTAGAGATATCAGGCTCAGGTCTAGGTGTTCCGATTAAGATTGGGCGAGTTAGCTATTAGCGGCGAGAAGTTTTGGTGGCGCCCTCCTGTGGTTCCCCCTTGTGACGTCATTACCTTGCAAACAACAAGTTCGATGGTGTTTGTAAATAGCATGGTGGAAGCTTGAAATCATTGCGCTCTCAAAGGAACACTGCCAACACCGTCAAAATTAAAGTTCTTTCATTCCTCTTATTTCCGTCGATGATAAATCCCGTTTCCGACGTCATAGTCAGCGTTCGGCCAATCGTGGAAGGCCGACCACGGCGACGCTTTCGGTCGCGCACGGGGCTAATACATACTTATCATTTACGGCGCACAAGGACAATTTACACTCAAACATGCACACCAGTAAAAATGAATCGCTCACTGAGCGCTGGTTTTGACTTCCTGCCAGTGCCGAATGAGCTTCCGGGTAAAAGTGTTACCCCTAGAGCCACTAAATGAGCTCAGAGCCGTATATTAGGAGAGTTTGGACAATAGGCGGAGCAAAGGCCGCCGCCAGCGCCGAATATTCCCCCCACGCTTAGAGTGTAAACTAAATTTGTGACACAGCGTCGACCAATCAGGAGACCTCTACTCCATCTCACAAATGTCTGTAGTGAAGACAAAGGCACAGGCGCGTGAGCCTAGCTCAGCGAAACGCTTTTGTTTGTACGAGACCTCGTGCATATATGAGGCACTTTTCAAAGCCACGCGTCCGTGCCCATGCCTTTGTCTGCACTGCTAGAACAGCGTCCTGAGACTGGCTGAAAGAAAGCAGTGCAAAGGGTGGGGTGCGCGAGCGTCTTGAGACGCGGAGTTCCGCTCGGCACGGCTCAAATTATACTTCGTTTCACTTTATCTGCGAGCGAAGCCAAAGCTAGAAGCGCGAGACCAGCGCTTTTTGCATTTCTCCCCAGCTCGCGCGCTCGAGCAAAGCCTGAACGCACGGAGCTTCCGTGCTCGCGCTTCCAGTTTTGCCTTCGCTCGCACATAAGGTGAAACGAAGTATAGTCGTGGCACAAATTTAGATCACACGAGCACCGCTAGGGGCTCTTTCGCGGCCTGTGGTTGGCCCCGAGATGCTCGCCTATTCAAACTAATGTATGGCCAAACTCTCTCAATAAACGGCTCTGAATGAGCTGCGCTCACTCCGTTCCCCGATCTGCTAGTGGGCGCCGCCATCTTGGTGCTTAGTGCAGAGCAGACGCAACTGTCGATCGTCAAAATTCAAAAATGCGACTTCCTCAGCTTTGGATACGGTGTTATGTTGCTTTGCTCTGTCACGAACTGTTTTAACATTTACGGAGGACGGAAAAGAGTTTCGTGCGTTTTCTCATAAAGCTTCAGATGACTGGCAACCATGATTTTAAGCACTAAAATTGCTGAACTGTCGTTACTCTGAAGCGTAGCTCATTTAGTGGCTTTAGTTACCCCCAAAGTCAAGTTCAGCGCTGAATGAGTGATTCATATTTACTGGTGCGCGTGTTTGAGTGCCAATTCTTCTTGTGCGCCGTGTAGGTCTCTCACTGGTTAAAAAAATAAATAAAACTGCCTGCAGAACATGTCCGAATGCATATGAGGCAAAACGTGCTCGAATCCAGCTTGAGAGGCGCGTTCGCAGATAATTATCATTTATGTCATCATGTCTCCCGCGAACACCGTGTCTCTTGTATTCGCAACTTTCAGCGATGGTGGTACCGCGATGTGAGAATCGCGCTCCCTAGCTCCTGGATGATAGGCTTCAGAATAAAGATGCTTCCTACACCTTCCTGTTGTGAAAAAAATAAAGTGAGGATCTAATACTGCTCGTATATAGCAAAACTAGAACTACTTACGCGTCGCGGACCCAGCCCCATACTGCTGTTCTACGACGATCATCCAGATGACAGCCATTTTGATAGGCACCAGTGCGCCCCCTATAGGTCGTGAAAGTTGCGAATATCATGTACGGGCAGTGGGACTGCGGCCTTGCACTCGCCTCATGGACACCAGACCTATAGGCTAGAACTCGCTCTGCGTTACCAGAAAAATGGTACGAGTGTTTACCGTTCAAAAATATACACAGGGGCAAGTAAGAGCAGAACAGAAAGACAGAGATCGGGGGGTTAGCCCGCAGGGAATGGACCCAGTTAGCAACTCTGTGGGGAGAGGGTTGGGACGATCCAGGCTCTGGGACGATCATGGTTCAACACGTCAATTCTGATAAAGCTGCCCCATGCCCGTATATATAGCACACCGACTCGTATACTGCGCGCATACGTTTTCGGATTCGCGCGTCTTTTCTTGTCTCGTTGAAACGGCGCATATGTTTCCACAGAAACCTGGTTTCAGTTTCGTTTTCGGTCGCATTCATCGTTGCTGAGGTACCGCCGCACGCTCCAATCTGAATACCTTTTGCCTTTTGCTTCGCTACTTTTACATTTTTTTTTCCTTTGCTTAAGCTCAACTTGGACCTTGTGTGGCCCAATACTTCGCAAAAATGGTACTTTGCCGTGACACCCTTACAAAAACAGGTCTCAACATTCTTTTTAATTTCCTTTATAATTGTCAAAAAACTTCCAAAAGAAAAAAAATAGTAAATTTTTTGCAGACTTATTTATAAAAAAATTAAAAAGTTGTAACGACATTTTTCTGTAGGTTAATTTCTAAAAAAAAATCAAAAGAAAAAACTATAGATTTTTTGTAGACTTATTTATAATAAATTAAAGAAGTTGTGACGATCGACGTTTTTCTGTGGGTTATTTTCTAAAAAAAAAAGAAAACTAATTGACATTATTTCTTCATATTATTTTATAAAAAGAAAAAAAAAATTATTATTTTATATGGTCTGCGGTCGTGTGCGGGATCCGGCATGTCGGTGATGGATATCTGGTTCTACAAACCCCTATAAAAATGTTTTTTGACTTTTTATTGAAAATGTGTTGATTTCTTGTTCACTCCGATTACTTTCTTTTTTTTGACTTTGACTTTCTGTTGACATGGTCAACAGAAAGTTTGTGGATTTTGTGTTGAAACCTTTCAAATGATTTTCTTCTGGCTGAATCAAAAGAAAAGCTGTTGATTTTCTATTAACTATACGTTGATCTTTTTCTGCTGACTTCCGTTGAAATTGTCATCAGAAACACTACAGACTTTTTTTACTTCGTGATGAAAATATTCAATTAACTTTCTGTAGCCAGTGCCAATAGAAAAGCTACAGACTTTCTGTAGCCAGTGTCAATAGAAAAGCTACAGACTTTCTGTTGACTTTCTATTGAACATGGTACATCTTCACTAAATGTCAAAAGTCACTAAGTTTTTCAATAGACTGACAAGTTAAGAACTGTAGGGAGGAGCTTCAGTTCTCACGCCTCCAGCGCGAGCCTTCTATCCTTGACAACGCTTCGGCGTCTCGTGCCCCTCGAGCGCGAGCGCGCAGTCAAAGCACGACGGAAGGCATGGGGCGCGTGCTGGAGGCCATGCGTTCGAAAAACACGCCCTGCCGTTCTCACTTTGTAAGTGACTATCTGACTTTATTGACCCTATTCAACTAGTCAACTAGTAAGGAAAAGCAAAATAACTATTTTAAAGTGGAGCAACAGCCTTGACTCCTTCGTCTTTGAGTGGTGCTATGCAAAGAAGCGATAACATTTGTTCTAGGAGCCGTTTTTGTGGATGTTGCTTTAGCGACTACGCCAAATTATAATTAGTCGTACCAATGCATTTTAGTAAGAGATAGAGTCCACGAACTTCGAAACACTGTCTTCCCTTTGACAGACTCCCGAGAAGGATATCGGGCACTTAGAACCTTAATAAGTAAGTGCTGAGGTAGTCACCGGCCAAATGATTACCTTCAATATGTAGGCTATATAAGGCTCTCCTTACTGAAAAAAAATATATGAATCTATATAAGAAGTGATATGAAATACCCAACAACTGATATGCGACATATAAAACTGATACGTAATATACAAAAACTTATATGCGACATATGAAACTGATATGAAATACCAAAAAACTGATATGCGACATATAAGAACTGATATGCTTATATAGGGTCTGATATGAAAATGTGTCCAATAAACATATCATAAATAAATTCATATACTTTTTTTCAGTATACGACGTGCCATGCGGGGAAGCAAACATGTGATTTGGAGCCGCAGTGGAGCGGCTTGTTTATTGGCTTTCAAGTAATTACGGCATCAGCGTTTAATTTTCACTAAGAGATGATCACCTGAGCCGTTCAAAATACTCTCAGAGGTATGACATTACTAAAAACAAATCAACATGCTGGGAATAATATTTATTGCTTAGTTGGTCACCGAGAAAATTCGTAACTTCAAAACGACCAGTATAAAAGGTGGAAATGCAGAGCTCAGAAGTAGTTATCGGGTGTGTTGTATTCACGTTTGTTGTGTCGTGCATGCATATGCACTCAGTGTATACGTTCGGTTGATGCTAGCGGTATGCCTATAATGTATCTACATGTGTCTATAATAGGTGCCTGAAGAGCCCGAAATGCAATGGGGACGTGAGCAAAAAAATATTTTGTAGCATATGAATTGGGTGGCACCTAGCGCCACCTGGCTTAGCTGAAACTTATATGCGACATATGAAACTGATATGAAATTTCCAATAAGTTCTGATATAAAAATTGTGTCCAATAAACGTATCAGAAATAAAATCATATACTTTTTTCAGTAGGGCTGGAGCAGTTAACGAGACTTTGATTTTGGTGTTGAGTGCTCCATAGTGCTTGTGTTTGTTTCTAATGTTTATTTGTGGGATGTGTATGTACCATAGGGACACTATTTCCTAACAAAATTCAAAATATACCTATAAAAAAAATTTGAGGGTCTTTTTTTAACGTTAATCTGCGGTTCCGTCAAAAGGAATTCAACATAATTTATGTAAGAAGGAATTCAAAAAAAAAAAATTAAGTGGCCGATTTTAACTAGGAGCTAAGTTGTCAAAATAAAGTCTAAAAAACATCAAAAAAGTAAAAACAAATTCAATACAATTCCAGAAAATTTAACAAAAATTCAAAGAATTTAATTACAGATTTTTGTAAGGGCATGCAGATCGACTCGCGTTCATGACGCAATTTGGAGCAAATGTCACAGCGCTCTCATCACTGCCAGTTTTATAGGGTCTTTCTCGCGACTGCGACCAGATTATTCACACAAAGCCCTACTCGGCCACTTTGATTTTGCATGTGCGAATACTGCCACTACATAGGACAATAACAATTACCACAGCATTAATCCCTTTCCCCGTAGGATATTTATACAAATCATAGATCACTCCCCCACGTCACTCCCTTCCCCCAACCCAATGCAGCTCGCAAGCAGCTCAGCCGATCTGAATACGCCCGACACAACCCAAGTTCTGGAGAGCAAACATAGTCTACCCCAGAACCATAAATCAGCACGCACGGTGACCCGACCAAACAACACAAAGTGGCGGAGCAATTTGCCTCGCCTCGAAGAGTTCGCCCTTTCTCTTTCCCGCCTTTTTGGTCCGGCACACTAGACAGCATAAACGCCGCGAGAAATAATACGCCGAAACAAAAGTACACAAAGCACGTTTCGGACAAAGACCCAAAAGTACTCCCTCTTTAGGGTTCAATACGGCCGCAAAATATACTAAAAAGGATTCTGAGGGGCGATACTGCTGGCAGGAGCGTTTGGTAACAATCACGCGCGTTTCGTGCAAACACGTACGGTACGTCTTTAAGAAAGGGCGAAAAAAAAAACTAGAAAAAAACAAAAACAAATTTAGATAGAAATACCAGGTAAGGCTGTCTGATACTTTACGCTGCAGAACGAGACCCAGAACGAACCATTTCCGAAATAGCGACTCCGTTGCAGCACGTCGGTCACATCGACATGGAGGCCAAGCGGAACACTGTCCCCGCCTCCTGTCGGCCGCTGGCGGAAGCAGCGGTGCCACTAAAGCCATCACGTCAGGTGGAGCCACCGTGCTGCCACCAACGGTCTTTCCGCGTGACGCCCGCATGGTCAGCTGTCTCACGCTAAACGCCGGTTTCACGCGACAATGATCCGTCAGATCCGAACTCTTCGAGTTGAGGCGTCAAGGTGTTCTGCGCTATGAAGTTCTTCGGCTTGGAAGAGGGAAGTCGGCCAACCCTACAATTGGGCACTCGAGGGTTAAGGATACAGTGCCATTATACCAAAGTCACATCAGAGTGTCAAGAATGAAGGCGAAACAGAGACCGATATCGTTTTTGTCTATATGCTTGATGCGATGCTTTAATGCGCCACGCTGTGCACTTTGACTAGTCAAGTGGTGGGGCGGCACGCACGGACGGTGAGCGCGTAGCTGCGATACGTTAGCCGTGTTGAGTCGCTGGGTCAACGTCAATATTTAAATGGCCATTAAAATGGCTCAGGAGGGTACGAGTAGGGTCTCCAATCTGGAGACGAGGCGAAAGAAAAGTCGGCGAGGAATTCGGCGGCAGTGATTGGCCGGCGCCGCGCTTCACCTGGGCGCCGGCCAATCACGGCGGTCGAATCTCTCGCAGACTTTTCTTTTCCAGCTGTCCAGATTAGAGCCCCAGTATATAGACTTTTGCAGCAAACTTTCGACTTTTGCAGCAAACTTTCGCCTTCTGCGCGCTACCATCTTTGTCTGCTGGGCTGTGCAACGCCTTTTGAGCATGCGCTGTTGCCCCGTTGTGTGGTATAAGATACGCTGCGCATGCGTCCACAGCTCAGTGATTCAGCATTTTTTCGCAGGGATGATAAACGATGCAAAGGCCCATACTACGTTTCACTCGAAGTCCAACCGCCGCCGACAATCCCACGGAACCAAACAAGCATCGTCAAAAGTGCATCGTCACGGCCCCCGTTGTCTATCTTTTGCTATACGAGCCACCAGGGGCCCCAAACTTGTCAAACGCAAAGTTGGAACCAAAAGTTCGCGGATAGCGCCAACTGGACGCCGTCGAAAAAAGTGCGAAGTCATCGTCGTGATATGCCAATCGGTGCGCTCCGTCAACTTCGGCCTAAACTCTGTGTTTGACGAGTTTACAGGCACTGGGGCCCTAAACTCGTCAAACAAAAAGTTGGAGCCGAAAGTTCGCGGAGCGCGCCTATTGGACTTGGGCGTCAAAAGCGCCGTGTCATCGTCGCGCGAGTCCAATCGCCGCGCACCGCGAACTTCGGCCCCAACTTTGTGTTTGACGAGTTTATTGCCCTTGGTGAGACGTCTGAACATCGTAAGCTTTGCCCTGAGTTTCCTGAGCTGTCAGTTCATATAGCATCAGGTAACCGGAATGGTTGTGCGAAGGCTCCGAATGCCGGAGTGCTTGAGTTCGTCACTGAGTCTTCATTAAAATGCCTTAATCGTTTTGGAATGATTTGGAATGATCGTTTCGTGAAGCGTGCAATAACCGAGGCCACAAGTGCTACGGTCTTCCATATGGTCGAGGATGGGAATAAACAATGTCCAACGTTGAACATTGAAAACTATATTATATTAAACGCTGGTCGGAAAAGCAGAAAAAAATAGCACTTAATTGTGTTGCTTCTACACGATATAAACTTAGTTTGTTCGCTCGAGAAATAAACTAAGACACATAGTTGTTGAAACGGAGTACATAGGAACCAGGTGGACCTAATTCAAGCCCGGACCAGGACGCCCCTAGCGGTAAACTGGTCCGTTTCATCGGGAAGCTTCTGCCAGTCGCTGCGTTGGTTGAGCGTTGCAGCGGCAGTAGCGGGTTAGCGCTGCAATTTCCGAGATCGCTAATCCGCACAAAAAAAAAAAAAAAGAAAAGCCACAACGAATGCTGCACGGCTTCCCTTCGAAGCCGTACGCGAGGCGGAGCGCCGCGCGACCTGGGGCTGGGTTCGACTTGTGCGTCGATGCAAGTGGCGTTTCTCACCTTTCAGTTCGCGTTTTGCTTAAAGCTGCGAACGAATAATAATTTTACATTTTCTAGCGGCGATGGGCAACATGGACACGTACAGAAAACTCAAAAATATGCAGCAAATACTTCACCAAGAACGAGAAGCGGACCCAAGCTACAACCCATTCTTGGATGTTTCCATCAGACTACGGGAAGAGAAGAGTGCTGGGAATCGCAGAACGGCCCGAAAACAATCGCCCGGTTGTTGTCAAGCTAAGAAAGCAATAAATGTACATCATTAGCGCACTTCACTCAACGCCAACTAAGAAAACTCTCTTATGTACTTACGCGAAGCTCGATGTTTCTTGCGGGCGGGCTCGATTTCGTCTGCGGCGTATACAGCACGCCGAAACACCCACTTGTCCGTCAAAACGGACCTACTTCACGTCGTACACGTGGCCAGACTCGTGAAGGAGTTTTCCCTTCGTCATATTGGCACCACGGAAGAAGCTTTCCGGATTCGTAACCGCCAATCACGACGGGTACATGTCCGCTGCGCTGTTCGTCACCATTGCTTCTCGATGATTCTGCGCCGGCGGCGCCGGTTACCGAAGAAGCTTTCCGGATTCGAACCGTCGTAAATCCCGTCGTAATCACGACGGGTGCACTGTCCGCTGTGCTGTTCGTCGTCATTGCTTCCTGATGATTGTGCGCCGGCTACCGCTACGTGGCGGCGAACAAGACGACCGCCGCGACGCGGTCGGCTTGCCCGCTTCGTAAAGACCTTTTTCGGAAGGGCGCCGCCATATTGAATTGTCGTCACTTCCAGTATGGGCGAAAAAATTGTTTTGCCGTCGCCACGCCAATAGAAGGCATTTAGGACATAAACGTAACCGTCACACATTCTCGTTTTGCCTCCCCTCTATTTTTTTACTATTTGCAGGTTGAAACGTTTTGATATTTTTTCGTCGCCCATACCGGATATGCCTACTTGGCGGTCGGGGGCGAGAGTAAGCGGAAAAGGTGTATATCGATGTCGTTGATTTGCGGATGCTCATAATCCCTGAATCTTCCCTATGAAATCGGTATGTATGATCGCCACTTCTGGCATATGAACTCCCCCTCGTAAGAAGAGTTTCTGCGCTCGAGGCAACCGCTGCGACTCTAATCAGCCAACTTTAAAAGTTGTTGCCAATGTGCGCAGCAAAGCCGTCAGGGAAACACAAGAGAATATGAACCTTAATGTAGATTAGGAATCTGTCAATGAAGCGTTCAGATAGATGGGGATGATTCGAGCCATACGCCTGTCCGTGGAGATCGAGACATTCAGAAAATCGAACGATATTTTACACTCAGCTAGATGGGTTTCTACTATTCGGAAACCGCGGACGCCGAGTTCTTGTTTCTATTACATTTTATTTAGAAGAGGACGTGGAAAGTTCTGAAAGTTGATATCGTTAAAAGCTCCAGAACATGCTAAGCATTACTAATTAAAATAAATAAAAATCAGAAGGAAATTTGTTTTCCTCTTCAGATGCAGCACACCTCGACAAAATCGGCTAGATTTCCAAAGATTTCATATTTTAATTAATATCTGCCTATTACTAGTACCTAATAATTACCTATTTCAACATTGATAAAATAGTGCAAACTGCACAAGGACGATGAGGCGGACACATGATAGGACTGCTCTTCGTCCTTGGTCAGTTTGCACTATTTGATTAATGTAGAGCATGAACCAACTAGCCCAATCAAAAGTCGTGTTACCTAGTTTAAATCCTTCGCAAATAGGTCAGTGCTATCAAACATAGTGAGGTCGGATAGCCTGATGTTGAAAGGTGTAAAATGGATAGGTGGGCTAGCTGGTACATGTTTAACTTGTAAAGCGCCTGAAAAACGAGGACACGAGGAAGAAGAGACAGGACCAAGCGCTGGTCCTGTCTCTGCATGTCTCTAAAGACGAGATGAGTCCAAGGTAGCAGGCATCCAGTACCCCCGACGAAATCACCCTACAACGTTGCCACAGGACGAAAGAAATATATTCAATCAACTTCAGATAATGCAAACTTGAGCCATATCTAACTCGCCTACTGAATGATCAGACTTTTAGAAATGCCTGATCACACGCAAAGAAAATGCCAAGACAATATAATTGCTAGTCTTGCTGCCGGTAACAACTTCATGACCTTAATCCGTAATATACTACTATTGATGTTTGTGAAGCGAACGAATAATCAGCTCAGACATTTATATTCGGTATTTCAAGGTAACGTGACATTTTACCAAAATATTTATTAAACCTCGTTAAATTAAAAAAACAAAACAAAAAAACGTTGATATTAAAAATTAGTGTTTAACACTGACTTCTACAAATATCAACTACGTTGATAATTCATCGCGCCGGTTGGCCGGTGCCGTTAATAATGCCTGATCAACTACTGCTCTGCGAAAAAAAAAAAAAAAGACGACAACCACCTTATGAGATTTTCAAATATTTGATCGGATCCTCAATTTAACGTCCGACGCGACACAACAAAGGCCCCAGAAAGAGAAAACCTCCTACCCCCTCACGCGTTAAACGTAGGCGACCCCCGATTCAAAAGGCGTCTTGTCGCCCGGCTCCAGGCTCACCGGGCCGCCGCTCTAACCCTTCCTCCACCCGCACACACATACACCCGGAAAAGCTCCTGGCTACACCACTGGTTAGCGTATGTCAACCTTCTAAATATGCGCTAGTGCAAGCGACAGTCATTCCTGTTCTTGCTCTTTACGAACTTCGATGGTCTAAACCGTGTCTGCGTTCGCGCCACACACTAATTTTATCGAACGCTCGACGCCTTCAAACGTGCAAACATGTCCGCCAACCCTTTGTCTAAGGAAGACGGGGGTCGCCTTCCCGGGGCGGTCATAACCGACACCAACTGCCGCCCGCGCAGAACATTTCCTTACCTGCATACGGTGCACACGACTTGAATATTCGACTGAAGTCAATGCAACGCTCTCGGTGACTTCGTAAGAAGAGACTGAGCCGAACAGAACAATAAAGAACGTTCCTGCGCTGGGATGCCCCCGTCGAACGTTCGAGAAGAAAGACCGGAGGGGAGCGTCGGCGGGGAACGCGCTCGGCACCGGGCAGGCGCTCTCCCACGCATGTGCGAAGAATGACGTGTCATACGAGGATACCAATTGGCGAACTCGTTTGCGCCTTTCCACAGCCAATCGCAGCGCCCAAACAGGTGCACCCTCTGGGAGGTAATATTTACCTCGTTGCTGCTCCTTCGCGGCGAACTTCACCTTGTAGCAATGCATTCTTAGTGTCTGCTGCGCCTGAGGAGGTAACCAGCGGAGCGCTTCCCCCCTGGCCGGGAGGAGGGTGGTAAAGGCGGTCTGTTACCTCCTTTTGGTTCCCTTTTTTCTAAGAGTGTTAGATGCCTGTGGGCTTCTGGCAAGGCTGTGATGTGTGAGAAAATACGACCGCCCACTTCTCTTTTCGTGCTTGTGTGCCAGTGATAGTTTTTCTCGTGAAGTTTCCTGCGGGAATTGGTGAACATTTTGTGATACTCGCGTTCTAGATGTGCTCATTTTCTCACTTTTGACTGATTTCTTGCCGACTCTTTATTTTACTTTAGTTTGTTAACTTGTGTATCATCATCCTATATTTCTCATCATCTGTTCCCCCATCCTTTCCCCTGCATTCATTCTCATCAAAACTGCAATAACCCAAGCCCGTGAAACTTTTCCACAGCCAGTGAGGAAAACCTCTCGTCAGGCAAACACCAGCACCACCACCACCACCACCAGCACCACCACCACCTATTTTAACATGGATAAAATAGTGCAAACTGAACAAGGACGATGAGGCGGACACATGATAGGACTGTTCTTCGTCCTTGTTCAGTCTGCGCTATTTGATTAATGCAGAGCATATGGACCAACTAGCGCAATCAAAAATCGTGTTACCTAGTTTAAATCCTACGCAAATCGGTCGGTGCTTCAAACATAGCAAACCGGATAGCTGGATGTTGATAGCTGTAAAATGGATAGGTGGGCTAGTTGGTACATGTTTAACTTCGTAAAGCACCTAAAAAACGAGGACACGAGGAAGAAGAGACAGGACCAAGCGCTAACTTACAACTGCACGTTTACTGAAACAAACTTACTATTTGTACACAAATTCAGGCTAATTTCGCAACCGGCCGGCGTTCGGCTTGAGCGGTTCCTCTCGCCGCCAGCATGACGCACGCGTGTAGCGCGAGACCGGACGCTCCTGTGGCTTCGTTGGCTCTTTCCACCACTGTGCGTGCCTTCTATGCTCGATATCTCGTAGAAGCAAGGTATTCCGCTGAGCTAGCCCAGAGGAAGATGGACTCCGATGCCGTAGTGAGTGTAAGAAGGACCTGAAGACGTTCTGAACACAACCAGCGAATGTGGACCTTTCCATGGCTTTGTCCAGGACACAACATACCATCGTCGGCGTTCTCCAAAGCAATACGGCCGTGACGAAAGCACCCCGGGCTACAGTCTTTAGAGACATGCAGGGGCATCGTCGGAATGCCCGACGTGCAAGTTCCAACTCCGCGGCTCACACCTTGCGGGCCTGTCCCCAGTACAACGATGCCAGGAGGGCCGTGAGTCATTCCCGAAAGAGGCCAGTCCCAGGTCATACTGGGAATATACCCGCAAACTTCGGGACCCAACCAAGTCCAGGTTTAATCTCCCAGCTGAATTGAATACTGCATCCTGTATCCTCGGTGGGACTTCTCTAGGGGCTACGAAGGAAGGACACCCCACAACCCCAGCAGCCTGTCTTATCATCACCTCCCGCTGGTCGCTCCACTGGGCCCAACCGAACCCTTCCCCCGTAACCCCCGACCCACTATCGGAGGTTGCAAAGACCAGAGCAGAGGGTTCCAATTTCCCTTTAATGAACAACGAAGACGTTTTCAATCAATCAACGATTCAATCGAAGCTCACGCGCCTCTGCCTCTGTCTGCACTGCAGATATTTCTGCAGAAATAACTACTCCATCGCATGATATGGAGTATAGAGAACAAGGATATTGCGAACATCTTTCGGATCCAAAAACCTTAGTCCAACCAACTTCCTCGTCGAGCACGCAGCAAGTCTCCAACACCGACCCGATCGGCGGAGAGAGGCTGGTGAACCATTCGTTTTCATTTCGGCCTGACGAATCTTCTCCAGAAAGTCACCGGATCTTCGCAGGCAATACTCCACTTCATTGTTCTCGTTCCAGGGTCCGGGTGGAGCGCCTCCCCCGCTCACTCGGATTCCGGTAATCGTAACAAATCGGTCCTCTCGGGCTCGCACGATAGGGCCCGCGCCGAGACTTCCCCACCTGGTGGGAAAAAAAGATCCCTCGGAGAGCCGATCAATCGTCAATCCGAACGATCGTCGCGCGATCTCTTTTGAAGGTGAGAATCATCGGTGTCGACCTTTTGTGTTGGATGCACGGCGAAAGAAAGGAAGAACGCCCTCGCAGCGTGAGCAGTCAAGCGGCACCGAGATGCGCGGCCGCTTCGCACCAGCGACGACGGCGTCAATGTCCCGCGTCGCGGCGTGCCCCGCGGCTGCGCAAATGAAGAGGAACGAGTTGCTCAGAGCGCTTTCGATAGCGGTGCCGTCGTCGCCACATCAACGAGTAGCGATCGCGAACGCCGTCATTGTTTAGGTGTAGTTGCGGCGGTTCTGCTTGAAACAATCTAGAGTCTCGTAGCGGCGAGTCGAGAACGTCATATAAACGCTCCGCAGCAACTGAGATTGCGTCGCTAAGGCCCAGTCACACAGTCCAGTTTGCTAACGTTATGTACGCTTACGTACTATACGCACACACAGCCGCGACAAGAAGGCGCTAGAGTCACTAAATAAAGCTACGCTTTCAGAGTACCGAAACTCCCGAACTACGCGTCTGAAGCGCGTCAGGCGCCGCCATCTTGGGTCCGCGCGGAAATGGAGAGGTGTATGTAGCTGAGCCAAGCCGAGCTCTAGCCGTCGCCTACGCGAGCTGCCGCGGCCGCAGCTGTGGCAGCGAATCGAAGTCATGTTGTTCGTATCTCGACGTAACACGAAAAAAGCGCGTGCTGAGCGACGGACTTCAGCGTGTGCGCGCAGTAAATAGCAAACAGCAGCACGCAGATGATCGCTGGACCCAAGATGGTGGAGCTGAAAAAACGTGATGATGATGATAGCGACGCACGTGACTGCCGCTGCCCAATGATGCCGCAGCGAACCAGAATATTGTTGGATAGAGCGACTGTATTGTCGGCAAAATGCCAAAGAAAAGGAATGCGGTACTCTGAAAGCGTAGCTTTATTTAGTGACTCTAAAAGGCGCTACGGACGCAAGCAACAACCGCCGAGAAACCGAAGGAGAGGAGGAGACGAGTGCGAGCAGGAACGTCAGAACGCCGAGCTCTGATTCGATAGATTGGTGGGTAGAACTAGAGGTGGCTGCCTTTGTCTGCACTGCACCCGACAAACGCGTTAAAACGCGAGAGCCCAACCAGAAGTGCGCAGCCGTAGACTTCCCAAGCGAAGCGTACCACACAAGTGCTTTCTCGCGTGACGTCACTTTTGTCACGTAGCTCACGTAGACATCATTTTCCGCTCGGAAAGCTCGATAGATGGCGCTAGCTGTCCCCCGGATGCGCGCTCGCTCGGGTGCGTGCTGTTTAAAATTTTCTTTTTCCTTTTTTAGTGGAGCAACGTTTTTGTGATTGCTCACATATTTAAGTAATGAAAGTCAGCACGTCAAACATCCGTTTCAGACTATCACTCTGTTGTCTTTATTGACACTTCAAGTATACGAAGAAAAAATATGTTCACTTATACGCCGTTTTAGGGCACGTTAAAGTGCTTCAGAACGAACTCTTAGCTCTAGAGAATCGACGACTGAGGAACGAGATCGCTTACCTTTTCGCCGATTCTTCAAAGGAGTGCGTTCTGAAGGCCTTTCTTGCGTGCCCGCAAAACAGGGGAACTACACCAGTATGAATCAACAAACAAGTTTCAAACGGAAGGAGGTGAAAAACAAACACAAACTGTACATGTTTACGAGTGGAAGGGTTCGAAGATCAATTACACATTTACAAAAAGATGACTCAGCAAGTGCTAACCGAAAGTAATAAACAATCTTGATAGTTATGCATTTTAACAAATGCGATGGTTCAACGATCCGGTTACGCCTTTACATGCACAATTGTGCGATGTTAATGTAGCATATGTGCAAACAGGAGAAACAATCATGACGAGCTATAATAACATGAAAAAGAATTGTGACAGAGGAATGCGCGTTCTTCCTGAGAGTTTCTCTTCGGGCTCGTGAAGATGATCGGCTCAAAATGAGCCATACAAATCGCCTTTCGCGAATTGTTTTATCGAACTGTTCAATAAGTTCTGGTGTGCTTCGCGGTCCACTGAGCACTCCCATAGATTTGAACACGCATATCAATGCGAGGAATCTTAATGACCACTGACAGAAAAAACGGAACTTACCGATCGACCGTTGGGAAACGAAAGAACAAAACTTTCGAGTTTAAACCGGAATTGCCGCTCTACTTTGCACCGCAGTATCTACACAAACACTTAGAAAGCTTAATTACACTTGAAGCATTATTCGACCCTATTTTTAACTGGCAACAGGAACAGCGCGGGCGCCGCACGAAGACCGTTAGGCAGAAACGCATACACGAGCAGGAGCCAACCGAGCCGATGAGCAGACAGACGCCTGGGCGATGCCCGGATGCCGGCACGCCACCGTCCCAGAAGTCTTTGAGCGGCCGCACCCGCAGCCGCGACTGCAGCGCTGCATGTAACCCAATGCAGCTTTGCCGTGCATTGCGGCGGATGCGTGAACTCGCTACTGTCGACATCTAGGTTGAAGTGCCCGCTAGGGGAGTAATTCGGCGCTGTCGGCCTCTGCTTGAACCGCCAAGCTGCATACTACTGGCCAAACGCTGGACGCCGGCGATTTAGCGCGTTCGACGAGTGCAGTGGTCTAAACGTGAATGCGAAACTGGCCCGGAACCAGAGACTGACTCAGTGGCCAATTGGCCGGTAAAAAAAAAAGGGGGGGGGGGGGGGATCACGTAATACCAAAATGCCTAACCACAAAAAAACAAAAACAAAAAAAAGATATTGGTCCGGAAGTTTTGTTGGAAACGTGTAGTGGATCGTAGGTTCTAATGTTTGTCTCTCAGTCGATTGGTTTAACAGTGTTGGGGCCAACGTTACTAGAACTCCGTTGGGAAACTGCCATAGAGCGTGCTCTGAAAAGGTGGCACCGATCCGTACTCAAGAACCGAACTAATGGCGACCGCAACGTCATTTCTCCCGCAACGGCCACTCGGGAAACTGCACGGCTGCTTCGGGAGTATCGCATTCGCTAGCGTCCGCTGTGACCAGAGGGGTAAAGGTGGGTGTGGATGAGTGGCAAATCCTGTGCGCCGACATCTGGAGTCCCGAGTCAAACATCGCGAAAGAGCGCGACAGAACACGGGAGAAAGAAACCAACGTTGCCAGCGGAAGGACGACGGTCGCAATGGTAATCGCGAAGACTGAAAACTCTAAGCAATACAAGCAGTAATAATTTAACGTTGTAAACGAAGCTCTGAGCTATTCTAAAGCTTATAAAAAGCAATATGCTCATTACGCTGCGTTAACTTCCCTTCTGTCGAAATCTCGGAATTTCGGTGGGTGCCCGGTTTCGTATTCCCGGGGCGCGCCTATCAAAACCATAGCGCGAAGCTGCTTATGTGGTTTACTTTTGCGTTGACGGGATGCCGTACACCTGCACACTATGCTAAAAGAAAGCTTCGAAAGGGACGCGAATATCTTTCCACCGGTAAGTACGTGGATTGGTCCTTAGGAAGACCGTGACATCTAGCGAATAAGACGTAAAGCTAGTCGGTAACCATGTGTGGAACCCTGAAGGTCTGCCTCCATGCTCCGCCGCTTGCGGCAGCCAGAATGCATGGGAAAATGGCGGACTTTTCCTCTAGAGCTATTATGTATGAACACTATGGCTGTGACTGTTCCATTTTGTCTTTAATCGGCAATTTTGGTGCCGAAACGTACACGGTGGAAGGGGTTTCAGGGTTGCCAATCCCCGACTCCCAAGCGGACGCGCTGCGAATTACCACCGAAGTCAGGACACACCCAGGTCGGGACGCGCTACCTGAAGTATGAAGAAACATGGCTGCATAAAAACATTATTAACTTTGACGCAACATCCTGTAAACTAAAATTTTATGCGAACTTCACGCTCCGGCCCTTTTGTACTAATCTCCAATATATTTTTCCTACCAAAAACTTTCAGCCTTTCCACTCTGGTGAAGAAGGAAGAGCAGCAGAGCTGTAGCTTCTGTTCTCGGCAGTGGCTTTCAAGGCCAGCGATCCGCTCTTCTTTCGCAAGGGAATCTGAAGCGCTCGACGCAGTGTGAAGGCCCATACGCACATTCGCGTTTGAACGCGTTTGAGTGCGTTGCGGCGTCCTTGCGCCCAGGAGCGGTCGCTTGCGGGGCGACGCGCGCCTTCCCGCAAGGCTCCGCAGCACGACGCAAGCGAGTAGAGACTCGCTCAACTTTCCGAAGCGTTGCGGCGCGTTCGACCTAGTTCGACCAATCAGAAGCCCAGAGAGAGGAGAGGAGGGTGACGTGTCCGCTCGCGCCACTCGGCCGACTCGGCGAGAAGTATCCGGTTCGCCGCCCACAGAACTTGCTTTTTCGTTTTGGGGAGCGGTGGGAAGTGTATTTTCCGAGGCTGCGATGGTTCAAGCTTGACAAAACGTGGAGGAAGCCGGCGGGATTGTCCCAAGATCGAACACTTCGATGCTGTCGCTGTGCGCCGCCATGTTGCCTTGGATTTCGCTTACTATTGGTGAGCCGCTAGAGACGATAACGCGTTCTTATTGGCTCTTGACTGCGGTTGACTGCGTGTCAACGCAACTGTGCGTACAAGTTTGGCGCAAGCGCTCTTCGCAACGCAACGCGTCCGCTTGCCGCTACGGAACGCACCGCGCTCAAACGCGAATGTGCGTATGGCCCTTGACTTTAGGCGATAGCGGCCTCGCGGCGGTTGCGGAACCATTCGCGCTGCTGCGCACATCGCCGCTCGTTCCGGTCCCGCTCTTCTTCCTCCGAAGAAATGTTGCCGCCATCTATTAGCGACGACAGCAACCAGTTGTCTGGTCGCCGAGGCTGGAAAGGTTGCCGCGATCTATAAGCGACGGCGGCAAACAGACAACCGGCAAACACAACACTCTGGACAGCTACCGTGCACCTATGAGCGACGGCAGCAACCAGAGTGTTGTGTCGACATTTGTTTGGTACCGGACACGATCCTGGGGAAACTAGCCCTTAACAGCTCCGCTGTGAAAGAGCGTCCTTCCGTTAAGGCCCGTTCACACTCTTGCGACCTCTTAAATCTTGGTTACTTGCGACCTCTTAAACCTCTTAAAACGAGAGGACACATAGTGGCGCCATCTAACGGGTTGCAGTGTAAACTTGACGGTCCGGCATATTTTCTATTTCTCCCGCGCATTATCCTTTCTTTCTTGCCTCGAAAAACTTTTCGAAACGTTATAAACGAGCCTTTCTCATAGGTATTACGCACATTCGACCTCGGAAATGCCGCAAATCTGTCGCTCTTGTGAAATGCAGTTCCACGATCACCGCATAGATGGCGCCATCTATGCGGTGATCGTGGAACTGCATTTCACAAGAGCGACAGATTTGCAGCATTTCCGAGGTCGAATGTGCGTAATACCTATGAGAAAGGCTCGTTTATAACGTTTCGAAAAGTTTTTCGAGGCAAGAAAGAAAGGATAATGCGCGGGAGAAATAGAAAATATGCCGGACCGTCAAGTTTACACTGCAACCCGTTAGATGGTGCCACTGTGTGTCCTCTCGTTTTAAGAGGTTTAAGAGGTCGCAAGCAACCAAGATTTAAGAGGTCGCAAGAGTGTGAACGGGCCTTTAATTTTTACGCAAAAACATGCTTTCGTTTGTTGACCACGTAAAGCTCATGTTGGCCACAGTAAAGAAAAAGATTGATCCGCCATCTTGGCACCTCGAGCCTGTGGGTTTCCGTACTCTGATAACGTTGAGTGACTCTAGAAGTAGCCATACAAAGCAACTTTCGTGTTTCAAGCCGTCGCTAAAGGGTGGCGCTCTTATCGTATTTAGCTCGGTGTCGGTGGACGCCAGCAGGCCAGGTTTAAAGGGTGAGTTTGCCAACTTAGTGTTCTAGTAACGTTAGTTGGAGCCGCCAGAGCGAAGCCAGCGAATTGAAAAAGCGTGCAGGCAGCTGAACCAGCAGAGCATGCATGCACGACAAAACAACACCAGTACGACACCGAAGATGTAGTCTGGGGCCGGTGTTCGTTCAAGCGCATCTTTGCGAAGTACCCTTTCTGTTCGATTCCCTTGCAGGTTTAGCCATAGGTGTTTTGGTTTGCCGGTAAGTTCCTACCTTTCGCGTATTAAGAAGAATCTCACCATCAAAATTAATTACTTCCGTAATCTATCGATATTCTCAACCTCCGGAGACGTGGTGCGCGTCGCACCCGTGGATAATCTTGAACCAAGAAATTTGTGGCTGAACCCCGTCAATGTGGAGCGAGACTTCAACTGCAATCTTTGAGACATTTGGGGGCACGGTACTTGTTTTGCGGAGTGGCGTGCAGGACAACTGAAAGAACATTTTCCAGCCGCGAAACAACTTGCATCGATTCTACCGTCCAAGAATTTGAAAAGTCCCTGCAACAAAACGATTTTACCGGTTGTAAATAAAAGAGCAGCGATAGGATACTTCGAAATAAACGGTGCTGGAATCCGCTGTCGGTCAACGTTTTAGGCTGATTCAACAAGGTGAGTAAACTTCGATCGAGTCAACGCAGAGAAACCGCAAGCTCAGTTGCATCGCGTAAGCCAACTTCGTGGGCCTTTGTCCCAGTTAGTGACAGCCGCATTTTCTGGTATGTTCATGCATTCTCTTTCTCAATATCTGGCATTCTCATATATATATATATATATATATATATATATATATATATATATATATATATATATATATATATATATATATATATATATATATATATATATATATACTCGAGGAAGCATTTTGAATTTTGCACTTCGGGCATTCGAATCGTAAATCGAGCCAGATTGAGCGCATTGTTTCGACACAGCCAGGTCGGAAAAGAAAAAAAAAAAGAAACGATATTTAGTTGCTGTTTATGTGCGACTTCAATTCCTAACCTCCCATTGAAAAAAAAATGCAGTTAAGATGTTTGCGAGTTTGCAACAATTGCACCGTGGATTTCGCTGGGTATTTACAAATGCCGTGGCTGTGCGGAGGAAACACTTTATTCCTCACGACTGTGATCGTAGCCACTCGACGAATGCGACACAAAACATTCTTGTGGGCACTTCTTTGCTGTAAGACTCCTTGCTTGGGCTGGTCGACAAAAACGAGAAGCAGACGCCTCACCGCCCCCTCGGCATTCACGCAGCTCCGTCGGCTCGAGCGTATACACGTGCACCACAATTTCCCTGAACAAAAGCCTACCGGCCGCTACCGGAAAAGGAACTGACATATCCCGAGATTCATAGCGTTTCCAAGAGGGCGTAGGCGAGGAAGTTATAGAAGAGGCGGCCTCAGAAGAGGTTGGACGCGGAGGCTAGCCTCGAGACGCCATGCCACCCTGCGCCCCTGGCCGGTGCAGGGCGGCTGGTGAATATCTCCAATGCTGTAGTGAAGAACATCAAGACGGACGACGAGGAAGGAGATATAAGTATGAAGACGTCGATCGATCTAAAGGCCCTCAATGTGCCTGCGTTTGTCTTACAAGTAACGTCAAATGCGCCAGTGCGCGATGCCCGTGTCTCGAGCGGACCTTGGAAGCAAATGGCGGCGCGGCACTGAAATGAGCGGTCCTTGGAAGCGAATGGCGGCAAAGCACTCTTTTGTGGCACGTGTCTTGCGCATTTCCGCAACAATGCTTGGTGGTACTTGTACGAAACGCCTTTATCAAGAGGCTTTAGGTGGGACCGGCGAGGCGAGAGGGAGAATGGGTTGCGCCGGTGAACCCCAAGTTAGCTGGTCGTTGTGGTGGTGCCCCTGTGGTTTTCTGTGCTCTCTTTGTGCAAGGGCACTAACGTGGACACACAGCCCAACTACTGCAGTGAGCCCTCCGACTGCTCGCAACGACGAAATCGATCGAAACGCTTCCTTATGGCGACGATTCTAAAATGTTCGATGCCGTTTAGGCCTTCAAGTTTTTCGCTTGGGCTACGTCGGCGATTCAGATATTTTTATTTTTGTCCTAAAATGTCCAACCCCCCCCCCCCCTTCCCGCCCTCCCTCCCTCCCCCTCCCCCCTCTCCCTCCCTCCTCCTCCTCCCCTCGCTTCGCTTCGCTCGCTCCCCTCCCTCCCTTCCTCCCTCCCCTCCATCCCTCCCCTCCCCCCTCCCCCTCCCCCTCCCCCTCCCCCCCCCCCCCCCCCCCGTAGACGCGCCGTCACAGGAGGTCTTCAAGGCAGTAGCGGTAGCGACATGCCTGCGCGTACTTACCTCGAGCATCTCGTACGACAGTTCCAGCGTGCTGCAAGAACTCTCAGCGCAGCGAGTTGAGGGTTACGTCGCCTGATCGGGTATACCCGATTAGGAGATGGAACCCTCAACTCACTGCACTGAGAGTTCTTGCAGCACGTTGATCGGGCACCTATAGCGCAAGCTTCCGCCGCAACGTAGCTGCTTTCTCGGCGGCTGAGTCCCTATCGAGAGTGTTTTCGATTTCGTTTCCTTTTTCGAGAAACCTTCAGCGGGTTTCCCCACCTAGTTAGAAACGTCAAAAGGGAGGCTTTCCAGCGTCGGCGTCGCCAGCAAAGTGGTTAATGGGGCTAGTTGGTTCGCCGTTTAAAAAATATATATATATAAAATCGCCGAAAAGCATAACGACCACGAAGAAGTAAGACAACACAAGGCGCACTCGCAACTGTTGTTTATTCGGGAAAAACACAACAACAAACAAACCGCGTAATAATTTGCATTTTGCAGAGCAGCAGGTCGCGAGAGCGCTGCACGCATGGGCGGGCGATGCGCTCCCTCGTGCCTCATTGATCCAACGTAAGCTTACGTAAGAGCTCATAAGGAAAAGCTGAAGCTAGCCAAACTCATTACGTTACGTTACGACGGGCCCCGCGTCGCTTGGTTGCCAAACTCGCCGTGGATCTCGTCGTAGGCAGGCGTAAGCTCCCGTAACGTAACGTAAGCCTTGAAAACGGGGCCGTGTGAACGGGCCTTTAGCCGATAAGAGGGCCGGGGACAAATCAAGAAACAAGAAGTGTGCGAGCACTATAAGCCACGCGCTGGTAAGAGTTCCGGTAAGCTGGGCGTATTAGACGACGAAACAGAGCAAACAAAATGGGGACGAATGACTCAGTACACGAAACAATGATTAGCTCAAAACGTTTGATGGACATCAGGGTTTCAACGAAAACTTTTGATAACTCACAGAACTGCCAGGGTGTCTACTGCCAGGTTATCAGACTTTCCGGGTTCCTAAGGGCAGCACGATCGGACAAAACTTAACGGTGTGGCGGTAGCGGTCCTTCGTTGCGATGGCGACCGATCGGGTGCACTGAAGGGCCCTACGTCCCAAAATAACTTCTCTCTCTCTCTCTCTCCCCCCCCCCCCCCTCTTTCTGCGGTTTTGTACGGCGATACAGGTGGCGAAAGTGTCTATCCTAAAAACAACGTCAGCCATTATCGACCGATTTCAATTTTTCCCTTATTTTGTAAAGGCTTCGAAAAAGTAGTACGATCTCGTCTCGAACAATTTGCGAATAATCACGATTTAATCTCATCTTCGCCGGTTTGGTTTGAGAAAAAAACGTTCCACGGAATTAGCCCGATTTTACCCAAAAAGGTTATATATTAAAAAAAAAAAAATATTGAGGAAAAAAGAACGGTTGCAGGGGTGTTTGCAGATTTCACTAAACCCTTTGATTTTGTAGACCATAACAATCTTCTTCGCCAACTTGATGATTATGGTATTCGAGGGTTGCCGTTATCACTCCTTAGTTCATACTTGAATCACCGCCTCACACATTGGAGGTCATTATTTCGATAAAGAACGTATTGTTTCGGGGGTCCCACAAGGCATTATTTTTAGGACCTTTCTCTTAACCCGTATATAAATGACATCGTGAATATAGACCCTGTTGCTAAATTTGTAATTTATGCAGACGACATTAGTATATTTCTTTCCTCCTTATATAGTGATGAACCTGTGGAAGCTGCTAATTTTACTTTGTCAAGGGTGACAGCTTGGGCAACAAAAAATGGAGTAAGTATTAACACTGAAAAGACAAAGGCTATTTTCTTTCGTCCGAAAAATAAACAAATCCCCATGTCGAGGCCTATGGTATTTGGCTCAAGTCCTATAGAGATCGTGGATAATTTTAAAACACTAGGTGTAATTTGTTTTCTCCTAAAAATAGGTCATGGGACAGTTATGTAAATTATCTGGTTTCCAAATTGTCACGTGCTGTTGGCTTAACATACTGCCACGCCCAAATTCTATCAGTTTGCGCGAAAATAATTTACAATGCTTTGTTTTACTCGCTCTTGAGTTATTGTAACCTTGTCTGGGGCAGAACCACGGCATCCAACCTGAACACAAATTACCGGCTTAAAAATTAAAAAAAAAAAGAGAAATGCTCAGAGCCATCTTAAACATACCCTATAACTCTCGCACTGAGACCATGCTTAGTAATCTGCAAATGTCAAAAATTCATAACCTATGTGATTATAGACTCATAATCACCATTAAGAATGGAAACATAAAAGGAAGTGCTGTGTTCTTTTAAACGAGATAGCTGCATTAGAAACAAAGAATACGGTTTACTTGACCCGTCATAATTATTATTGGAAAATTCCCATATGCAGGTCAGATTATGGGCAGGAAATGCTTCGGTATTTAATTACTAATCTGCTAAACAACTTTAGAGAACAAAATTGAAACCTAGAAACAATATATCCTAAAGAGTTGCGCGGTATCTTTTTACAAATTTCAACTTTCTGTGTTTTGCTTCTGCTATTCCGTGCTAATGTATAATTTTTTGTATATGAATAATCTTTGTTTTCATTGCACGAAAACTGTTTGTTCAATGGCTGCCAATGGGGCTGAGGGCCAATCAAACTTCTCGTAGAAGGTTTTTACCTTTTGCTCCCTACCGAATTTTTTTTTTTTAAATATAAATAAAGATTATTATTATTAAACGTCCCGGGGTTCGTTGCTTTCTCTGACTCTGACACTAAGTAAACACCGCAGCAGACAACCACGCAATATTATCGGTCACATCAACGTAAGAGAACCAAGTTGGGTCCCTATATCTGTCCTTGTTTTTCTTCTCTTAACTTTGGCAATAATGCACACTTAGGACAGCGAGCACGACGATCTCTCCCACCGCGGGTATTCTCACGGCGGGGAACCAACAAGGTGAGTGAGAACGAGCCGGAGCCACCACAGCCGCGTCGTCTCGTCGCCGTCGTCGTGCAGCTCTTCTTCCCGACGCTGGCATGCCGCACGCAACGCGTCCATCCCGGGAGGAAGCGGCGCCGAGCGTGCACACATGCCGACGCGGGAACAGCGCGATGGTGGTCCCGCACGTCATGCACACACACACACACCCCGCCGTGCGTCTTCGCGAAGCGGCAGACCGTGCGTTTCACTCATGGCCCCCGGGCCAGTTTCTCAGCGCGCGCGCTGCTCTTCGCGGAGATCAGTCAGTCTAAAGTGACCCGGTCCTGTCCACGACTCTCGGGCTTCAAACGTGGAGATCGCTGCATCCATCTCGCGATTCGTCACGGGCCGCAAAATGCATGGACGGTTCAAAGGGCCAACAACGCTGGAAGAAGGAAATTCATCGCGCGTCTTTATTTCTTTGTTTTTTAATTGCCAGGACCGTACATTCTTTCCGAGACTAGGTTTGGCATCTGTTCTTCGACTTTCTTACCGACCAACCCCGTAAACGCATTTGGTCCGGAGCGGTAATGGCCACGCCCCGCACTTTTGAAGATGTGACTGATTCCGTGATAAAGTGATTCTTCCAGCGTTTTCTTTATAGTCCCCGATTTGCCCGAAAAATAGCTAAACATACAAACAGACATGGCTGAAATAGTACCAAAATATCGGGCAAAATGTTTTTAGACATGGCTAAAAAAATAGCCCAAATATTGGTAAACATTTTTTTTTCACAAACATGGTTGAAATAATAGTTAAAATAATGGGCAAAATTTTTTTTTTTTCTTTTTCGCGAAGGTATTGAATTTGCAATTTCAATCCTTACCGTATTTTTCAGAGTGAAATTCTCTACTGGCAACAATAAAAGCGTGACGACTGCGGAAGGAGGGGGTTCACTCTTTGGACTGTATACACTTTCTTCCCAACTGATTACATTCAGTTTCATGGTGTGGTGTCAAATGAATGCTTTTGGAAGCTCGCCCGAGTACCCGCGCGGCAGCACGAAACAAATGCTCGGTATAGTCCATTTTTAGAGTACAAAAGACTGTAGACATGTATGTATGAAGCAAACATGGCTTCGAGTATGCCTGAGGCCTGTCCGCAGATTCGTCTGTCATCGTGCCTCCGTCCAACTACCGTGTATTTGGTACGATGCATGGAGCAGTGGGACTTTGGCTTTAGATTCCCAGAGGTTCCTCGGGAATGCGACCACTCAAGGTTCGAGCCCAGCACTTTATTAGGCTCCGGAGGCTCAACGCCACGGAGCCGGTCGTGGACCCGCGTTATGTGCTTTATGGAAATGAAATGGGAAAAGATAAACCGTATAATAGAGAAAAAAAAAAAAAGTTTATAAAACCAGAAGAGCTTGCACGAGAAAGATCGCACCATGTGAATCAGGCTTTCAGGGTGTCTAGCAAATTAATATTTTGAAACTCCCTGACTTTTCCAGGTTTTCCCTGATAATTTCAGGTGAAATTCCCTGGCCACTGTAGAGGCAGTTAAATATGTAAGACCATTACAACACAAGGCATTGAGCATTGAGCACTGTGAGGATCGTTTTGCACGGGCTTAATCCAACTTGCATGTTCCGAAATATTCGGGTTCGTCCAGTCCGGATTAAACGAGTCCTTTCTTGCCGCCGACATCGACAGTGAAGAAGTCGCTTCCGGAAACATAATGAAAACACGACGCTCAACCACACACACCAATAACCAAATGGCAGCATAGCCGCCAGATGCACACTTTCGGATACTTTCATGTTGGATTGGATTAAGGTCTGAGGCTTTTCCATTTGTTACTAAATCAAGTAGGTAGCTCTAATTGGACATAGCCTAATGTCGCGCCCTCAATCCAGTGCAATCCAAGGTTTGTACTGGACTTGTCGGCTGTTTCATTTGCATCGGGTAGCATACTCGACAGCGGATGAGCAGAGCCCGCGCTCCCCTCTAAGCAGAATTTATTGCCTATTTTTCTGCCCCTAAGTCATGAAGTCTTTGCTCAGGGCACCCGATGGCTTTTCCGGCTCATTTTGCCTGACTGGGCTCGCTTTTTCACAATATCACTGACAATTCCCTGATTTTTCCCGGTAAATAAGATTTCCCCGACAATTCCCGGTTTTCCCGGTCGCTAGACACCCTGGGCTTTAGTTCTTCGAGGCTAACTGTTCTCGAGATTCCATCTACAAAAATTCAAAATAAACTGACTTCATTTCTTGTATATGAACCTCGTCCCAAAAGCTGGTTCTTCCAAGTACGTATCCTTCCCATCGAAAAAAAAAAAAGCGAACTAAGAAACCAAAAAAATAAAAAAAATCAACTGGCATCCTTTAGGTGTATCCAGGTAACAAACAGGTAACGCGCTGACAGGAATGGGACCAAGTTCCATGTCCAGCGTGAGCCCTTTTATTGTTTGCTCGATGGAATGGATCTTACGAAGTAATTAAACAGTGCCGAGAGCCGCAGTTTACCGCGGCCGAATAAAAAGGCAGCGGACGCACACGTCGGAAATGCACAACCACGTTGCGTCTACTTAAGATGACCACCTGGCACCACTACTATAGTCACCTCACAAAGGAGAGCGGAGGATGCTACGAGACCTCTGATGCAAGGACGTGTGAGTATACGTGACCTTCGGAAGGGGCGCAGCGACGCGCCGGACGTCTAGTCACCTGATGCCTTCACGGCACTGCATTGGCCGGGATGACCCGTAGCCTCCCCCGCGCGGTCCAACGTTGTGAAACGAGACGTTGTTTCTAGCCAACCCCGGTGCAAGCTCAAATTACACCCGATTGGCGTCGGCTCCCACGAAAAAACAAAAAAAAAAAAAAAACAACAACAATAACGACCGGATCCTTTCTGTTTTGTTCGTCTGAGCACCCACCGGACAGCAATCCAAGATTCTATACGCGGCAAGTATAATTATGGTCCCGTGCCTTACCCAATGTATCTCTCGTCTCCTACGCTGTTCTGGTGTCACCGGCTGCCCGCCGACAGGCGTAAAAGAATTCTTCCAATAAAAGGAAGATCGAAAATGAAAGCGACTTTTGTCCATCTTTAAATTCTGATGCGTAATCAGTTTCACATTATTTGTGAGAAGTTGCATCGAAACAGGGAGAGGTGGGAGCAATCTCCCCCGAGATTTCAGACATACAACATATGCCTCCCTTCCCCACGCCCCCCCCCCCCCCCCTCAAAAAAAAAAAAAAGAAAAGAAAAAAAAAAGTATGTTTCTTTTAAAGCAAAAATAAACTACGCGTTGCCACAGCCCATTCTCCGCCCAAATGCAGAGATCGCGATCCAAACCAGATGCCAAAGTTCCAGTATTAACCGTTATCTTATTCAAAAGAGAATTACGGAAAAATTAAATGGGAAAAAGGGGCCCATGTTCCCCCGTCTGCGCCATAGCGCACCATGCCTTCGAGAGCTCTGTCGGCCGCCATTTCCTTATTGAAAATTTAAGGAAAATTCCTCCTAACTTTTGAATCAGAAGTGAAACTTTGGCGTTGCAGTGATACAAGTGCTGCGCCATTTGCGCCTAATTTAGCCATGAACCAAAGTCCGCTTGCGCCAAAATGCCATTTTTGCTAAGAATTGCGCCACACCCGCGCCGGGATGGGCTTAAACCAAACAAATGAATATTTTGTTATTGGTCGACCTTAATATTCGGAGAAGTAGAAGGGAAAACAAAATCTTACAAATATGATTTTCACAGCGTCTCCACTCACCATATAGTTTGTTTCGTCTTAGGTCGGAGCACAGTCGAAGGTTCGAACACGTACAACCACAAACACGCGTACTAAAAGCGCGAGTCACGGGACATTCGCTGCACTAGACTGGCTTAGCCGATGAAAGAACACGTCCAAGGAGATGAGGAATGCCACGATGTCGCGCTTTGATGCTGCGAATCAACCGGCAAGAGCCGCTGATACTGGGCGTCAACCGCTCTGGCCGTTTCATGCGCTGGCCGGTTGATCACCGACATCGTCTAAGTTTCCGCGGACGATGCTGTCAATGCCAGGAACAAAGGGCTCGTTCACACACTTGCAACCGAGTAGAGATCGGTTTTTAACCTTGCAACCGAGTAGAGACCGGCTGAGACGAGACCGGTTTTTAAGCATCTTGCGACGACTTGGGACCTGCTCCGCAGCAGCGCATCTGAGGCCAGATTCACGAAGTTTACAACTTGGCTAATAGCGGGTTCGTTTCACACGCACTGGCACCGTTCGAGTTCTCTCCCAGAATGCATCGCACTCGCGGAGTGTTGCACGGAAAACTGGACTCAAACGAACACGCCAAATGCACCGAGTGCAGAAGACTGATGCTACCGCCATCTGTGCTGTAGAAAAGGTACTGACCTCAAACCGAAACTAGCGCCTTTCTGTTCGGACTGATGGGTGGGGATGCGAGAGTGCAGTCACTACCAACGTTTATCTACAAACGTTGAACGCTGCAACCTGTAGTTTATAGTTGCGATGACTTCAAGCAACTCGGCTGCCGTAGAGATAGTTCCAGACGGCGTAAATTTCCGCACCCAGCTGTCTACACAGCAGCTGGTTGCGATCTTTCAATTCTTATAACCGTTTACACTGAAGAAAACTGATGATGCTGTCCGAGCAGAAGCTTGATCCGTTTGAGCATGGTATTATGCGTGAAACACTGAAAGGGTATGGCTTAAAACTAGTTTGTTGGAATATCCAGCAAAACCTTTCGTGGGACTTTCGATTTTGATCGTCATTACAGGTGGATCAGATATTAGCCTTGGTAAGGACGTCGAGAACGAGAGCTTTCTCGAACAAAATACGACGGGGCAAGTTAGCAGACGTAAGTAAATGTTAAACATGATGATGTTGCCCAAGCCTCGGGTAAAGTCACTATGTTTAGCTTTCTCTGATGCTTATTGGGCAGTCAGAGGTTTCTGTTGGGGGAGTTTTGTCGACAAATGTTCAATTTTTCACCCGCACACGGATGGTGATAAACATCTCGGGGGCCGCTGATGCATTTGTTCTGAGCATTTCTGACACACTGGTATCTTTCAGCGTCTGTACGGCGACAAAGCGACTTAAAACCTGCAAATAAAGCACGGGATGTCAATTGCTTCCTTCATGAAATAGCAGACGCTCACAATTCAAGCTCGCGTTTGATTCCGTTGTCCGCGGGACGCGATTTCAATCAGAAAATCAACTTTTTTTCCTTTCGGTTCCGCGACACATCGTAGCAGACGAACCGTCGTCGTCTGCTCCCGCTCCTCGCCGGCCTCGCCGGAGCGAGGCATGACGGGATTGCATTTTGGCGCACGCGGCACGCCCGATTTTCTCGGTGCAGCGAGTTCATGCACGCGTGGGGTGCCGCCGCTGAAACGAACTCGGAGAGTGCAACCACTCATGGAGTGCCTGCCGAAACGAACTCGTTTTACGCCGCGAGTGGGCACGCGTGGACACGAGTGCCGTGAAACGAACTCGCTATAAGAAGTTCCTAAGTTAAGAGCATCGAAAGAAGAGGAGAAATCGGTATTCACCAACGCGCTCTTAAGTGAGAGGTGAAAGCGACGTTCTCTTACGGAAAAACTAGAACTTACCGGTGCTGTTGCTATGGCGACGGCGTCTTCGGGAGCACGAACAACCAATCGGAGAGCTCGGCATGGTTCGGAGCAGTTCGGAGCACGTGGATGTTTAATAACAAACACAGGCGGCCTTTCCGCCACCGCATGTCCGGGTTCGTGTCCGTGCAGCGATATGTTGACACTAACACGACTTAATCGCGCCCGAATGCCGAGGCCGGATAACCGTCTTTGTTGACTGCCACGAACTCGATCGCTACGAAGTCAACACAACTGTCATCGTTTGTAAAAGACGGCCCGTGCCAGTCGTTTACAAAGCGACGTAGATAAAAACAAACCGCCGCGGCGTTTTTCGCGGCCTCGGAGATGCAGGAGCGAGTCGACGTTAAAAATATACGTTTGAACTACGAGAGTGTCAGCAAGAGCCACGCAAATACCTTTTCACACTTGGAGCGGACACTCGCGTTTGATCGAAGCACAACCGGCTTTATTAGGGGCGACCAGCTTATTAACGGCCTGGAGGGACCGACTGTTCCGCTAGGCGCCGCCCTAGCTTAACACCAAAAGCGCGGCGGCCTCTATAGAAGGCAATGGGAGCGTGTGGAAATAATGTTGGTTTCAGATGATTTTTGTCGCATTTAATAGGCAGGCGCTAATGCTAGCACATACTGTGTATAGAATAGGTTAAAATGAGTCACTATATTAAGATTTTCTCGAGCAGAATAGTTATTATTGTTAGCTAAGCATCAGTAGTATGTACGAGTGTACAGGATGGTGCATCCAGCCCGCCTGCTGGAGCCCACTCCCGTGATCGGAATACAAAATCGAGTTAGATGCTCCGCAGGTGGGCCGGGATGCTCTTGGTTAATGTTCGAAGTGAGACACTGTCGATTGGTGGTGAACTGGTGACTGGCGTGGGCGGGGGGGGGGGGGGGGGGGGGGGGGGGCCTCCAAAGTTGCACTGCACGGGAGTTCTAGTGACGAAGTGTATTGGTTAAAAGAGGTCGCAGTACACCAGTGCGAGTACGCCGCAGGGAGGAAACAAAAGGAAGCGAGGAGTCCGGTAGCAGAAAAGTGGCAAGGAGCCGCGTGGTCGCTACTTGACGTCGATGTTGAAGCAGGTCCCTGCCGACTGAACGGAGAAGGTGCAGTGCTCGATAGGATAGTGTTCGGGGGCCAAGTTGGCGCCTCATAATAAGGTAGGAAGAGCGACGTTGCACCGACTCGAGGGAGGCAACAAGCTGCCTGGTTGCCGAATCCCACACCGAGCAGCAAAACTCATGGGTGGGCAACACCAGTGCTGTGAACAGCAATCTGGGAACATCGGGACTGGCTCTTCTTGTGGACCGAATGACGAAGCCAAGGAGTCACCTTTCCCCGGACACGACGTTTTGGACATAGCGATGGAAATCGAAATGCTGGTCGGTGATGACACCTAGGAGGTGGATATGCATTGTTCTTGGGATCTCCACTCTGTTCAGGAAAAGTGTTGGAGGGGTCGAAGGTTGGAGCGAGGCACTGATGTGCATGGTAGCGCATTTGGTTTAAGTTAAGGGGAAGTTTGTTACCTTTTGACCAGAGAAGAATGCGATCTAGATCACATTGTAGTTATTTACCGAACGTACAATCGCAATAACGATGAGAAAAGTCCGTAAAATACAGCCGATTATGCTCAAAACGTCGCCGGTCGTGGAGCGGACACACACAGATACACACGCGAAAGCGTCTGCTAGTGTGTTAAGCTACAGCGCCAGAAAACGCGGTGGCGGTTCAGCGAACCAGAGAAAGTACCAAATAAACAAAGGCAAATGCGGCGCGCTCGCGCTGCCTCGGGTGACCTGGTCGCTCCTATAAAGCCGGTAGTGGATCGAAGTGCCGGATTCGCGCTGTTGGACTGCATCTTGGGAAGCCCTTCGAGACCGATCTTTTACTATTGCAACTCGATACTGACGTCACACTCGGCAAGGAAAGGTTGGACCGGCATCGCCTAGCTTTCAAGAACTGTTATAGCTCGACAGTGACGTACCGTTGTGTCAATAAAAATGGCATACTAATAACAAATGTTACATACCGTGTTGCGAAGGTGTTTATTCGAGCTCTATGTAACACAAAACAAGCAGATATAATTGACGAGAGTCCCTTTTCGACGGCGTTCGCCACCGCTGCCTCGGAAAACAAGGTGATGACAAGGGAAAGAGATTGACCTCTTAATCTAAAATTGAGTTCAGCAATCAAACTATTAATACGGGAAGGGTCCACGAGGGTCGCGCGGGCATATTCATTTCAGCAAGTCAGCCGGTCGTGGGCAGACGGTCTCCGCCAAGGACCGTCGGAGCAACGCTGCGCCGGAGTGCCTGCTAGGCCTATATTCTGCCGAGCTCGCTTGGTCGGTGGGATTGTTGCCGTTGCAGCTTTTCCCAGGTGCTGGTGGATCCAGCGTTCATGTTCGTCATGGTCGGTTTCAAGTTAATCTTTCTTTTGCTTGCTGCTTGAAGTCGGGACGCGCGAGAAGAGCACGAAGAAAAATAAATGTCCTTTGGTTGTCGCGACCAAGTAACTGAGCAACGCTGTAGGCCATGTTGATTTGAACGTATAAAGTGCGTAAGACAGCTCCGGAGCTGTCATAGGATTCCATCGTAACCTGCGCAAAAGTTACGATAATTTCGTTTCGTGAATACGAATTTGTTCTTACGTTTTGTTGGAGGCCCATTTGTGGTGTAAGATCGTTTCGGGAATCTGGCCTCTGGACCTAGGACGTCGCAAGAGGCTTGAAAACCTGTCTTGTATCACTCGGTCGTACTCGGTTGCAAGTATGTAAACGGGCCTTAAAGGGGCGGTGCAACGATATTCAATTGGAATGTTTTTCACTTTACACGAGCTTAGTGGCACTAGTGGGACTCAAGGATACTCGCACGCAACGCCACTGACCAAGAAACTCCTTTGTTGCGCTGTAATTTCGAGGACAAAACCGAGTGTTTTCATTCAATCTCTCCTTCGCAAAACCTGATGACGTAGCTGGGTAGTAGCAGTACCGCCCAGTGACGATATTTGAATGCGGCTCACAGATTTTACCCGAGCATTGCATCGGCACTCGATTTGGGCTCGTAATAATCCATCGCTCGAGAAGCATTCGGGTAGTGTCCTGTGTCCAATCGCTGCAATGACGACAACAGCCGAACCATAACAATGTTTAGAACTCAGCGCGTGTCCTGTGCCTTGCCAACCTCAGCACGTGGCTATGATCAACATTGGCGGCATATAATCGGCTCCAGATCACGTGGCCGCTTGTTCTGGCTGCGAGTTGAGGGGGTGAACTCCGCTCGTTTTTCTTTTTTTTTTTTTTTTGCGACTTCGATTGCATGTGGTGAAAAACGAACGGGTATTTCATGGGTCATTCGCGTCAGGGATCTGTTCTAAGCGGTATTTGCGCAAAATACAAAAATCGTTGCATCGCCTTAAAGGTCTTGAGAAAACTTTGCAAAATAGTAGCCTTGCCAATTGCGGCTACTGCGATAAAACAGAACCAGGGTCTTGCGCTCCTCATAAGATCACTCGATTATCATGTCTGCCACATGCCTTCGTGCCGTGGCTGCGGAGTACCGTGGCACTTCCGCCGCTCGCGTCAACCTTTACTGCTTCTGACCAGTGACCAGTGTGCGCGCGTCGAGCTTCACCGCTTTGCACCGGACTGCTAGGAGCAGCGACTGACCTGGGGAAGCCCCTGGCTTAGCGCGATAGGCACGTAAATTATGCACAGGATTATTACAGGTCGACCTTTGTCCTAGTTGTAAGTTAATCTCTAACTTAAAAAGAAATTGTGTGTGTGTGTGTGTGGGGGGGGGGGGGGATCATTTCGCACATCTGAGGGAGGCCGCAGTCCCATTTCTAGTACATCCGACATGAGAACACGCCTCAACCATGTTCGAAAAATGTTTGCTTCAAACCTAAGTGTGTTTCGAACATTTCAGACAGTTTCTGTTTGACTATTGCGACAGGATCGCCATACAAGCAATACACACGCGTCAGACAGCGTCGGCAGGCTGTCTTTAGTATGGGGTGTTGGCGCGGCTTTAGCCCGCGCTCCATGAGAGGCAAAGTAGACCTCGGTCTCGCAGTGACCAAAATCGGACTTAAGGTCTCCTCCCAAACTCGCGTTCGCGCTGCGGACTGCAGGCGGCGAAAGACGGCATACAACACCTCCGGGTGCACGCCTCCCCCGACCGAGAAAAAGGTCCCCCCGAGTCGTGACTCATGGACGGCGGGGCTTTCCTCCGGTCGGGGTCGGCAGAGCCGCCGAACAGACAGCACGAGGGACCGCCCCCGTGGGCTCTGCGTCGCTGCACGCGCCGTGTGGCGGCCTGGGGAGCCAGTGATCGATAATCGGCGTCGTGCACCGCCGCCGAGGCGAGGCCCGTGTGGGTCGCCCCGCGTGCCCCCAGCCGCAGGTGAATGGGACGCCGCAACCGCACGCGGCGCCGCTCGTTTGTAAGACGGTGCATGTAGTTCCTGCCAGAAAGCGGCCTCACTCCTTTACGTTTCTCTTTCAAACGGCGTTTTAAAGCATGCCATGTTTTTTTTGTTTTTAACGGAAGTTCCTATTCCCCGGACTTTGTCCGTTCCTGCGGCCGTGCATAAGTTTCCCCGCAAAATTTAGCGGGGAAATTGAGTTGGTGTATGCAAACACAATTTCCCAATTGTTTTAAACTCAAGTCGCGTCAACGTGGTCACGTGACGGTATTGGGCGTGCCGGAAAGGATTCTCCCGCTAAATTTTGCGAGATGAAACGTGACGTCACGCTACGTGGTCACACGTATTACGACGTTGCGTGACGCCAAGTGTCACCTGACGCCATGGTACCACGTGATAACACGACTTGACACCGTGAGGTCTCGTCACGTTAGTATGTCACCTGACGTCAGGCCCTGTGACGTGAATTAACGAACAATATGAGCCTTAATCCCCCAAACGACTGTTTATTGCCTCCTAAACAAATTTAATCAATCGCTCCTTAAATACTGAGTTCCGCACATTATATAACATTAATGAATAATAGCCGCGGCCATTTTTTTTAATTTATTCATTGCGTCCTTTTCTAGCGTCCTCGGCCTAGAAACCCGCGGAACGACTGCTCAGTTTTTGGAATTAGGATATAAGACGAAATCTGAATTTCTCGGAGAGAAGCTCGGTGAAGGCGGTAGCGCACTTCCTTGATGGCGAAGAAGATGGCGGCGGAAAGCAGGCTATTCGACTGCAGGGCTACAGAAAGTTTCCATTTTGGTCGAAATAAAGCCATTTAATTTGCGTTGTTCTACAAGTAGCGCAAAGTGCTCTAACGCACGAGGCCCGTATTCAGTGCAGACTTTGAAAGAAAATGTCGGCACAGAACCGAATTGGAGACGCCATATTAGTGAGCCATGCTTGTAAGAAACGCAAACCACGAGTTGTGTCAGAGAACTTTATCTTTTAGCCTAAACAATAAATTTCAGTTTTCATAAAAAAAAAAACTTTTTTTTTTGTTTTAAATTAGCACTGCGTGAACATTTGTAGCATAAACAAAACGTGGCCGATACACAGTTGGTAATCTGTAACGCGGTGATTTGTCGCCTCTGGTTAGCAGTAAATATAGGCTTCCGCACTCTCGCAGAGTTCCCTAGTGTAGCTCATAAGAACGAGAGAAACACTGTCTACAGTTTTGATTGATAGTACGCGTAGAGCAGTTGGCGTCGCCAAGCGAGAACTTCCTTATAGCAATTACCTACGCGACACTTCCGTGCATTGTTTTGTCACGCGACTCTCCAATAGTTTGGCGCATTATGGCCCTCGTTGCTGCTGCGCCAATAAACTCCTAATCATCATCATCAACTCTTCAATAGTCACTTTCGAAAGTCCATGCCCACTACCAGAAGCTCAGGATATGACGCATAGCGGCGGAGAGAAAGACACTTATAAAGTTGTAGCCGTACATATCTATGGAATACCGCTCCGTTATCATCATATAAAAGTTTACGTCTTATTGATTCTTTACGTCGATTGTTCCGATATTGCTCATGCAGTAAAAAGGTCTCGAGTTGGACCCTTCGTAACGATCGGCTCATTATAAAATAATTCGATCCCATTTTTGCGTTTTCTTATTTGCAGCTACTAACTAGCTAAGAACACTCACGAAAGTTTCGATGTAGAGGGTCGTTGTTTCTAACTTTATTCGTGCAATTAGTATACCGGGTGCAGTGATGTGATTGGCCTAAGCCATTTTGGCGCACGTTTCGGAGCAACCAAAACAGCGTTTTGGAGCACCAAATGTGGCCTTTGGAGCAACCAAAACAGTGTTTTGGAGCAGCAAAAGCGGCTTTTGGAGCAGCCAAGACAGTGTTTCGGAGCAGCAAAAGTGGATTTTGGAGCAGATATTCTTAGGAAAATAAAAATATTCGTTTTAAGTGCTGTACAAACGAAGGGCACTTTCTGTTGTGTTGTGTTCTGATGTGACCTGTTGTGACGGAACTTGCTGCTTCTGTTTTTACTGCTCAGACATCCCACAAGTGTACAGTGCTTTAGGCATTGCCAAGCAATTTCGAAAAACCGCTTGCCACTTTTTTACAGGTTCCCGACGTGCCAGATTATCTTCGCATGCACGTGAGGCCAACTTCGGCAGGCTTGCTGTTGGGCATGCCTTGCCGCGCGAGCGCAGACAACGGCTGTCCGATCGAAACCGAAACCATGCCCCTCAGCTCCGTCGCTAACTTATCCCCAAAATTTAACACAAAATGTAACTTTCGAGCATGCAACAAAAACAGTCCATTGGCGCCTGCTTTGCCAGGCCGGCAAACAAGGTACAAGAAAAACACACAAAAAATAAAGAACCTGAGTGCATCGATGCAAGACATTGCGAGCCAGCCTCAAAACGTTCTTGGAGCGCATTGTTCAACAACTGAACTCGAGACAAACAAGCACGCTGTGCGGTTTCAGCGTGCAGGCATTTCCTTCTTTCTTTAGCTCACTTCTCTTCACCAACTTTTTTTCACGGCAGATTTTTCACGTACCGAGGTCCTCTCGAAAGAAGGCCCACCGAGAGGAATCTAGATAATCAATACTTTGACAAAGCAGTCTTTGAATTAAAGATGGATTTTTGTAGTAACGTATGATTTAAACAAGAACAGGAATGTTGATGAACATGCGGCGGTACTTAGTTTCATTTTACAAAGTACCATATCTGCAGTGATGTGGGGACGGCAACATTCGACGTCGCGCGACCACGGTGACTGAAAGGCAGTGACCAAATATAGTTTTCCCACGGCCGTTGCCTCAGCTCACAAAGTAACTCCAGCCGCCCAAAAACGTGGTTTCGTTTCACAGCATGTCTGGAACCCGGCACGCTAGCGTCGGAGCGTCTGCACACATCCGCGTCTATCGCTGAAAATATAAAAAAAAAGAGACGAGAGCCACAAGACGAGAGCACGAAACGCGAGACGCCGGGAAAATCATGCAAGACCGGATGGACAATTGATGGAGGGTACTTTGTGTCAGGCGGCCGCTTGCGCCACATAACACACGTCTGCTCAATTACAGTACTCAGTTTAGTTTCGGTTTTGAAAGGCGACCTAAATTGGTCCTTTGGCGCAGGCTTGGCGCAGATTACCCATATTTTGGCGAAATGTAGCAGGATGTAGCAGGGTTAGCCCCTTGGCGCAGTTTGGCGCAATTGGCGCAGCAATCACATGACTGCGGGTGATACATATTGGAAACCCAAGGCTAGCATTCGAAAGTCACAAGACGAATCGCGCATCTACGGGAGGAGAGGTCGCCTCATTTTCGTAACAACATTCGCCCTTAAAATATCCATGACAAATTCGAGTCACGAAATGCGCGTAGCATGAACAATAAGTCTAATAGAACAGAATATGTATGCGAGAATATATGAACTGCTACTGTCACGAAACAAAACACGTCCGTACACCGAAGTGGCCCTAAAGAAACGAGCCCGTCCCTTTGCACCACCGTCCGTCTCCGGCTCATCGTTTCTCTGGTTCCCGTTGCGGCGGACGCGAGAACGGTCTCCCAAACTCGATAAGGAGGCGTGTCCTGAGACATCCAAGCGCCTCGCCCCAGTAACGGACGCACCCTAACTTTTGGACGCCTACTGCACAAAACAAAGAGGAGCAGGCACATAAAAAGAAACTCAGGTAACCGAGACCCCCAATAACGGAGGAGAAGGCAAATAAGGACAGCGTTCCGGCGAATATAACCCCCGTGTATGCATGCCGATGCCGCCTCTTCGTATCAGATCCAGGGCCTCGACCGAGCAAAGCATCCCCCGTCGTCATTAAAGCGCGTTCTTTCCTTTCTACACTTCGATCCAAAGTATAAAAACACTAATAAAAAATAATAATAAAACAAAACGAGGAAGAGGACTATATTTGCTTCACCTTAAAATGGACCGCCGACGACACTATACAAACTATCGAAACCAACCAGACGCAGTGCGAGCGCCACGTGACTTTATCGAAGGGGCGTTGCGACGGGCGGAGCATGTACAGTCACGTGATATTTCCGCGGCGCTTGATTGGCTAAGGTGACTCGTAGCGTCCGCAGCGGTCCGTTGAACGGTGAAACGGAGGATAATAGAGAGAAGGGCGTCCCGTCCATCGGTCGACCGTTGCGGGAGGAGGGAGGCCATCGGTCGCCAAGCGAGGCCTGCCATTACCTCAGGCGGCGGTGTTGCCCGCCGCGCCTGTCTCTCCGGAGGTTTCCCACTCCGATCCGGTCAGAATAGATCTACGGTCTCGGACAAGACCCCGTGATTGGCACGGTGGAAGAGTCTCGTCGTGTCCGTTCCCGTCCCTACTTCGTTTGAAACGTTGGACGAACGCGGCTGCTGCCGGTCGCTTACGGTTCGGACTGTCGGGCGGCGACGGCCGGTGGGGCGGTTCGTTTTGAGGACCCATATAAAAAGGGCCACGAGGGTCCGGCACCGGTTGATGTCGTTTTTCCCAGGGAGCCGGGAAGCGTTACGACCCGGAGGTAAGTGGCCCCGGAGCCGTCAATGGCTGCCTCCTCCACCCCTTGTCCGACGTGTTTGGTGAATCAATATCTTGGGTCGGGATATGCTTCGCTTCACCTCAAGGTGGACCGCAGCGGATGCTACGAGCCATCGCGGTCAGTGTACGGCGCCGCGAACTTATCACGTGACTACGTGTCGCCGCGCGTCGCTGCACCGTACTCGAAGATCACGTGACACTCACAGCGCCTTAGATTGGCTCCGACGGCTCGTGGTGTAATCTGCTGTCCATCGTAAGACGAAGCGGAGGGTAGCCGAGCGTCCCCCGCAATCTTCGGGTTTGCGAAAGAAATGGCAGGGAATTGAGAAGGCGCCTCAAGAGCAAAGCGGTCGATTCCTTCGAAGGGCCGTTGTCCAGCTCCGGGGACTGAGTCGGTTCACCTCGGTCGCGGCTGCTGTCGCCGATCAAAATAAAACTGAGCGGCAGCCCGCTATTCCGAAGTACCGATACGGGGAGAGTGCCGTTCAGAAAGCTCTCTTTCAGTTCGAGCTGTACGTGCTCGCCATTTGTCCGGGAGTCTTCCGAGTGGGAGCTGCAGTGTAGGCAACGCCGTTGTAATCAGCCTTGACCGGTATAGCCCAAATTCACGAATATTTCGAAGGCTCCCCCGCCACAAAGCACACCGGTTAGGAACATCGCGTATCTAAAATATGCCAATCACGTGAAGCGAACGCGTAGAGTCTAAAATACCGCGCATTATCAACCACATATGGACGATCATACGCCGGGAATCGGGTACCTATCTGTATCGTTTTGCCTAAATTCCAGACTGCCACGTGCCAAATTTATTTACGAGACACGCTTTCTTACAGCGTATACAGCTCGCACACCTGATTCCATGGTCCTTGTGCCACCGCGGTGTCTGTTTTCTTTATTACACCGTCGCCCCCACCGAGCATTGTCCGGGGGCGGGGGGGGATTGCCATGGCGCAATAAAAAGGCGTACTTTTTGGAGGGTTTAGCTGATCCTCACTTTATATCTTTCCTGGCACGTTAGACCACGCCGGCAGCATCAATACAATTGGACATGGCGTCCGCTTTCTGTGCACATTGGCACTCCATAAATTAGTTCAGAAGTTCACACTTTTCCATGCGTGTGGCACTTGGCTGCCATGACAACCAAGCGCGCCACACAGGTTCTTGAATGCGACGCAGTTCAGAGCCTATTTAGCGTAGAGATATCCCCCATATAGTATACAACCTATAACGCGACCCTGACCCATCGCAGCAACAACGTTAGTATACGCACAGAACGGACGGATGAATGGATAGATATATGATATTGGCAACACCCTTTATAACTAGCGGTAGCTTGCACCATATATAAGACTGACGTACCTCACGTGAGCCCGATGTGGATGCCCGCATCTTCTGCTGCTTCCACCCGCGTTCGTGCCATCTTTCTTTCGTCCTGAAAGCAAACGGGATGGAGAGAAATTAATAATCGACGTCACCATCTTCAGACATTTCATCTAAGAAGGCAAGTCTTCTAAACATTCCACAATGGAGCTAGAGATCGAATGTCGCTGGAACTTCCATTTAGGACAGCCCGACTAACTTGTTACAGTCATTCATACGACAACATTTAGTGTCCAAAAGTCGCTACACTCTCAGAAAGAAAGGGTATATTCTTACACCCCTTGTCCCATATACGACACCCCTAAACTTAAGTCCGCGCGCTGACGTCGAACCGACGGCACCAACTTTCACGAGCGGCTTGATAGCCGAGTGGTACAATTTATTAAAATAGCTAACGTACTTGTTACCTACGACAAAAAAAAAAAAAAAATAGTCAGGATTTTCTTGGCTTTACTGAAAAACCTCAGTGTTTTTTTGTTTTTTTTCTGTAGTCTTTGATACGTACTTTAGCTCTTTAATGAGATATATATCACCGTTCTCAAGCCCCTCGTTAAAGTTGGGGCCGTCGGTTCGACGTCAGTGCGTTGTACGTCGAACTGAAGTTTTGGGGTGCATTATATGGGACCAAAGGGAGTGAGAATATACTCTTTTCTTCTGAGGATGTAAACATGACGTAAAGTAGTCGAACCTCCATTAAATATGTCTTAATATAGCCGGAAACGTTGATAAAAGTATATATTTCCAAGAACTTTCCGGGCCAGTAATTTCCTGCTACGTTCTCGAAAGCAACAAACCAAATATACAAAAAAAAAAAAAGATGCCGAGAAAAACACGTTGTGCTTAGATGTACTAATACGAGAGGTAATGTGGCTTCTCAACAAAAGACATCATGCCACTGCTTTGCGTACGGTCGCGCGCGTCTACCACGGCTACCACGGGATGACCCGGAAGACATTTGGCTGGAGCGCGTGGCCTTTTTAAGTTCACACGCTAACTCTACGACGGCGCTACAAGTGTCTCCCGAGGCTACGCTATATCGGCATCCCCAAACTATAAAAAGAAAAAGAAAACTCGAGACGGGACACATTAAACATAGCATGCTTCAAGGGATGATATAGCGAACGAAGAAAGATAAAAGACAAGCGTAATATAGATTAATGGTTCCATGATTGCAGTCGCGTCAATGGTTATACGCATCAAAGGGCTTGGTTGCGGCGTTCGCAAGATAAAAGAAGAGTGCCACGATGCAGCCGTTCGTCATATTTCATGCCACGAAGTTTATGACGACGGAATTCCGACAAAACATATTTACGAAGAGTGATGATGGTACTCGACAACGCGAAGTGACCTCGTTCGGAAAAACACACACACACACACACACACACACACACACACACACACACACACACACACACACACACACACACACACACACACACACACACACACACACACACACACACACACGACTCGTTAAAGGTATTCGGTCCTGTGGTTTACTAAAAATAGAGGACATCGGTCATTGGCCAAAAAGCCCATGCTTCTAAAAGAATAAAAATAAACCCCTACAAGTAACAAAAAAAAAAAAAGTCGCGTGGGAACCAGGTAAAAATATTCGAAGTTTAACGCTTATGTTTTTTTATCTCTTTGAAGGCTACCTTTCTAAACCAACGATGGCGAAAAACAAAATATTCACACGTGCATTGAAGCCTTTACACTTGAGTGGATGGGAACAGTTACTCTCATTTTTTTTGTTTTACGACTTTAAGTTCAGAGTTTCGCTTCTGAGCGGAGAGGATGGTGATGGATGGGGGAGCGCAGATGATCATGAAGGCGATAGGCGACGAGCGATCCACAACCGCGCCACAGAACGGCGAGCTAACTATCGCTCGTAAAGTGGTACGGTTAACCGGCCTCCTATACTCCGTTGCCAGCCAGCTTTCGTCTCGATCGAGCGCCCGCACAATCTGGAATCAACTGATGCGTAAGGTATAAGGTGTGGGGCATACCGCACTGCGCTACCTCCCCTTTTCAGATAGAACTTCTGGAAATCTTATCGTGGCGCAGGTTATACGGAGAGAAGTCGAGGGAGAGGAGGAGATGAGAGCGCCGAGCTCTGATTGGAAGGATCAGTGGGTAGCCACCAAGGCTAGCCGCCTTTGTCTCCGTCTCCCTCCAATCAGAGAGAGCGAGAGTGTCGCCTGCTTTGCGCGCAGTGTCTCGCGTTTGAAATTGGAGTAGAGACATAGGGCAGCTAGCCATCGCGTCTACTCATTGATCGTTCCAATCAGAGCTGGCGCTCTGACATCTTGATATTCTTTTACTACCAGGTATTTCAGGTCCGGTGTTCTTCTATGGGGTATGCGTGAATGTTTTCCTCGCTTCGGTGATTCTATGCCCACCTCAGCTCCTAGTCAAGTCCAGAGGCTGTAAGTCCGCCTGAGTCAGTCACACTCTTGTCGGTATGATTGGCCAGCTGCGCCGGGGTGAAATTCAGTAACCGAAATCACCGCGCGGAAAAGACCTAGAACGTCCGTTCAAAGGAATCTCTAGAAAAAACACACGTGGGACAAAATTTGACCTGGGCCAAAGCCGATCGAAAATCGGCTTTGGCCCAGGTCAAATTTTGTCCCGATAGAAAATTATGAGCGAAAATAGAACATCGAAAATAACTTTTAAAAATAATCAAAAGAAAAACAGAATGACGTAAGGTTTATCTCGCAGGGGAAATTCGAAGGTTGGGACAGCTAACTGCAGCAAGCAAAGATCACGACTTATACCCTAGTTACACGGGCGCTTTGAACTGTCGTTGAGTTCAATCACAGTTATCGGCCCCAACTGTGATTGAACTGAACTGAACTGAGATGGTGCTACACGGCTCTCCAGAACCCAGTTGAAGCTAAAACGAAACTAGTTCTTATGCCACGTGATCAGTCTAATTGTTAAAGTAATTTACTCGGAGAAACATATTTTATTTATTATAAGAATATCCTACATTATGTTCAATACCTTGTTGCTTGTTAGCGCTGTTTAACCAGTACCAAAGCAGATTCAGGGCTAAGTTGCGCATATTTTAAGCTAGGTGGAGCAAGCTACCGCCCGCTACGATGGGTGCACCCATTACTTTTTGTCCATTCACACAGCTGGTGTGGCCGCCATCTTCACTCGTTTGGTGGTTTGCCGGCTAGCCGGGATCGTTTTAGCGGCAGCTCGGACGCCTAAATCTATTCCTTCCCGGATATTTTGCTGCTACGATTCTTTTTAAGGGGTGTCCAAACAGGACACTACAAAACGCACGACTCCGACAAATCGTGAAAATTGAAGCGGACGCCTCACGCTTCAATTTTCACGATTTGTCGGAGTCGTGCGTTTTGTAGTGTCCTGTTTGGACACCCCTTTAGACGCCTCCCCCTGCATTCCGAAACAGTAAGTGCCTCGGAAACGATGGTCGGCGGCAGCGGTCCCGCGGACAGGCGCCATTTTACCTCAGTTGGGGAAGTCCGTTCAGTCGGTTCAGTTGAACTGAGGTAGGGGAGCTCAGTTGAACTCAACTGTCATTAGCGGCTTGATGACAGTTGGCGCCGCCGTGTAACTCCGGCCGATCGCGATTGAGTCAACTGACATCGTTGACTCAATGGCAGTTGAAAGCGCCCGTGTAACTACGGTATTAGTTTCACCAATTCGAAACTTCCGAGATTTGCTAAAATTCTCCACTTACATTTTATTTTATTTATTTATTGCTGCTGTCTCATTCAGGAGACGTGGTAGGAGGAGGTTGCATTGTGCAATTGCACATTAATACAATTTTAGTCGTTTTAGGCATCATTATCTTCATTCATAAATTTACTTTACCCTTAAAGAGATGGTGAACCGAAATTTGGATTTCAGAAAACAATGCAGAGGAGCTGTAGGCGGGACGCTACAATCCCTACAACACTACTCGTAAGGCGATATCTCGAATAGCCGGCCGTATTTTCGGAAAAAGAGGTCGAGATTGACATAGGCCGATGAGGCGCGTGACGTCAACCTATCTCATTTCCTCCTCTCTTCGCTTCGCCCCCTCAAGGCGGCGAGGCGGAGAAGACGCGAGGCCGTTCGCTCTCCTTCTCGGCTCTTCTCGGAGAAATAAGACGTAAACATATCTGTCAAATCCGCCTTCTTTTTTGAAAAATACGGTCATCCGTTCGAGATACCGCGGTATCAGTGATGTTTTGGTGTTTGTAGCATCCCGTTGCACGCATTTGCCGCCGTGTTTCGTGGAATCCAGATTTCGGGTCAGCATCCCCTTAAAGGTCCTCATTGAGGACATTACATGAAAGGGGGGGGGGGGGGGGCGGGGGTACATTGACATATTATTAAAAAGAAACAGGTAGCAAAACACCCAAAATATAATAAAAACAGAAATGCATTAAAATAAGGAAATCACGCAATCGCACACAAGAAACAAAAAGAAGTAGAAACAAATATATGCAGGAAGTTTTCTTAGAGAATTAACGGTTTATGTACAAATAAACAAACGGTTAGCACTCTTCTAAATATAAAATTTAAAAAAAAGAGCGGAAAACATCCGGGAACACGGTTGAGGCTATATGTTTTTAGGCAGTATATTCCACGCAGAAATTAAAAGTGGAAATCAGGAGTTCACAAATGCGTTAGTAAGGGCCAGAGATGCGTTGTACAAAGTTGGAGTTTGTTAATCTACGAGAAGGTCGAAGGGGGGATGCAAAAGCATCATTATAATGTCAGGTCGATGGGGGTGGACTTTATGGAAGAGGCAGAGATGTACACATTTCATGAAAGAGGCAGATAGGCATCGAGAAGAGAGTAAGTCAAGATAAGAAAACAAAATTAATTTTCGATCCAAATCCGATATTATTTTCGTGCGCTAAATATAAAATTACTACGATCGTTCCCCGTATTTCCCAGTATGCAAACGAGGCAAAGCGCGGCCCTGTTGCCGCATCATGACTCCAAAGCGGACGCCAGTAGCGGCGCACCCGTTCGTTAGCATAACGCTCTCGCCCCGCGTCGAGGTGCAGCCCAGCTCCACGTGCCGCAGCTGCAGGTGACCCTTCCTTGAGCAAACATCGTAATCACACGGACACGACCGTGTCGCCGCCGTACCCACGCCGGGCTACGCGGACGCGCGACCGGAAGTTCAAACTTTATAATCTCGGCGGACATTCCCGGGACAGCCGCGGGAAATCTGGTTGCCGAGAAAAGGCTGCGCGCACCCGCGGTGCCACTTAGCAAAGATGGATCAGCCGCCGCGTTCATTTGGATCGACGGAGCGTGCTCCAACAACGCCTAATGGTCACCCTCTCCCGCGCTTATTTAGCGTCATGGCCGCGTGCATTTGTTGTTGCGTTCTTTTTCACGGCTGTTGGCTTCGATCGTTTCCATTTATATACCGCCGTTATTTCGTTGCTGACGATAACGATGCCGGTGATTCGCTTCGTCTGTCCTCTAATGACGTAATGTCTTAACATCGATGTTCGCGTACGCTGGGGCTTTTCTGTGACCGGGGGCTCGGGAACGTGCTCGAGCGGCCCCGGCTCTCGCCGAGTCTCGCCCGATTCGGGCGAGCGCGTGGTGGATCGTCCTCGCCGAGATGAAGTTTAGGCCCACGAAATTTGCCTGTCGCTGCCACGATAAATGACTCGGCTGCGTATGGTGTGTGTGTACGCGGGGCATCGCGCGGCGTTGACCGAAGAGATGCGCGACGGACTGCGGCTCGGCCGTATACCGGGAGATTAATGGACGCTGCCGGCGTCGGCGCACACCGTTGGTCGGTCGTGAATGCCGTCCGTATACGATTACCAGCGGATGTTGCTGCGTTCACAAAACAGGTGCTTCCGATTCACGCCGCTCTCGTAGTGTGCTTCATGTTTTCCCTCGTGTCACCCATATCTTGCTTTGGAGGGCCGAATATGCTCGTTTGTAACGCGCCTGGAGCTCGATTTTGATGAGAGCGAGAGCGAGATCCAATTTACCTTTAGCGGATCGAGTGATCGAAGATAACGTTCGTAGGCGGTTTGTCTGCTAACGCGAGCGAAGAACGCGGTTTGTCTGCTACAGAACTCCATTAGCAGACGGAAATAAAACGAGAAATCACCACAAGTCGTCTGCTAACAAACAGAAAAAAAAGAAAAAAAAGTTAATCGTCTGTTACGATTTGTGCACAGCGGCGAAATAAGATCAGACGCCCGGCTAAAATTGTGATCTCTTTTATCTCACGTTGGAAGCCATTGACAACTTTGGCTTAATCTGGAAATAGTAGGTTGGTCTGCTGCCGTACACCAGATAACATAGGACGGTGGATAAAGGAGTACTAGGGACAAATACATCAGAGACCGCAAGACCTCTTGCGTTAATTGTATGTTGGTGACACATTCTGGCCAAAAGACTGCCCGATATTGAAGTCGCGAACGTGTAAAAAATGACTCCTTGCTTGAATACGCGCAAGCTTTGACGCCATACCCAATCAATAGCCGAGAACACTCCCACCTTGACCATAACCCAACCCCTGGTGTTCCTAATCTTGAATGGAAACCGGGATCCTCAGTTCCAAGATGGCGATGCCTGTAGTGTCCCCTTTGTGCAAGGACCGCGCGACTCGGTCAATCGTTTTGGGGCTTTAAATTACGACATTGTACAGGTTTAAATATTTATTTGACAGCGAGAAAGCTACCTCACAGTTGCTGCGCACGTCGCCATCAGTGCGCTAGATGTCAGACTACCCCATTCTAGAAGCGATCGTTACTGACTCCGAGTGAATTCCGGCACTCTGCGTGTACCTATCATGATTCACTCACTAAGTACTAGGAAGATACCTTATTGTCCTAGAACTTAACCTATCTTAATCTAGAGTGCATCTATACTCGTTCTCACATCAAGAACCATGGTAAAATAAATGCGGCAGTTTTATAGGGTGGATATTAAAGGAACAATAAACATGTAAGACGAAGACGACACAACCTCCTTCAATGTTGACATGAACCAACACGCTCTTCGTCCATTAATTTCAAAGGGTGGGTGGTGTCTAGGGAAGGATGACCCTTTAGTCTTTCATTGCCTGGCGTGCGTGAGGTGGTGCTAGGGCAGGGTTTTGTATGGAAACATATTATGTCACACCATTGTCTATTCGCGACGCTGCGCGCGTTTCCCTTCAGCCCCACTCGGATACAAAGACTTTGCGCCGAATTTTCTGGGCCACCATGAGAGGGGAAGCGCGCTTTCCTGTCCTTTTCACACCTCCTCGTTCCGCGCGCTCTTTCTTCGCCAGCTGTTTCCGCTTCATACTCTCTTGCCCTTTCTACCTCTCTCCACTCCGCGCGCTTTCTCACACCACCTGCTTCTGCTCCTCCTGTTCCCGCGAGCGATTCCGTAGCTCCGTCAACAGCTCATTCGGCTTCCATGCCGGTGACTGGGATTTCATCCCTACGGTTGCCGTTTTTTTTCAAGATCGCTTAGCGGTGACAGACTGGCCGACCTACATATTTCGTACTTACGCGGCTCCTGAGGTTGGTTAGCCCTATAGGCGCTTTATACACGCGAAAAGTTAGAGCCGCCATTGCTGACTTTCTCTTCTCTTACCGAGATACCGAGCCACTGAAACGGGCGTTAACGAGCCTCTGCAAAGGCCAATGCTGGGGAGAAGGGCACAGTAGAATCCAACGTAACAACAACATGGCCTGCAATGGTAATGATGAAGTGAAATAAACGGAATAAAAGGAAACTAAAACTGAAGGTCGGTTATGGCGGCGCCCATGGGCAGCTGAGCGTCTATAGAGCAGGGGTTTTAAACTCATTCGAGTGTGAGGACCAGATAGCCCACTCCTGAAAGGACGAGAGCCAAAGGCATATTCTGCTATTTCGGTACAAAAAGTAAACAAACAAACAGCAGTGGTGTTTCACGTTGCAAAGTAGCTTAGTGTCCAAGCGACACCATATAGATTTTCTAGACAAGGAACCTTGTGCTTTCTGCTTTCTGTAAGCTCACCGTTTCGGCATTTTTAGATTTCATTAGCATACGACCACCTTGGGCCTTACACCTGGTGTTGTAAGAAGTTTTAAAACACCACCATACCACAGTGCTGGCAGTTTTCAATAGAAGGAGAGCAAGCACACTGTCCTTGCCCTGTCGCACAATTCACTAGGCACAACAGGGATAGAAAAAAAAGAAAAATAAATCACTTCATACGCCAGTTTTTTGCGTTCCTGGCCATTTTTATAGCAGCATTATAAGAAAACACTTTCATTTTAAAGGTATCAGCTAGAAAGAACACGGAGCTCATAGCTTGATCTTTGGCGCCTGTTGAGCGAGAGTTCGTGCAGCCGAGGTGCCTCCTTGATCAAAGAGCTTGCACTTGAAACCTCGTAGTGGTAGTGACTTTCCAATTGATTTGCATGAGAGAAGGCTGAGAAGCAAATATTTAGACCAGGGGTCTCCGAACTTTTGGGCTAGGGGGCCGAATTAGGGATCCGTCGCAGTCTTAAGGGCCGAAAAACAAATTATAAAAAAAAAACTAAATACCTATACCTAGATAAGGACATAAACACCGAAACAAATGTTAGAATAATCATAGAATAAGTATTAAAAAAAAGGAACCTTAAGGTAGATGAATAAATATACTTTAATTTGAACTCCAATATTTAGATAATTATGACATTCGACAATATTTGCGACGAAGCAAACTCACCAGGCATACATCAAAACGCACGAAAACTACACTGCAAAAGACTAATAAGACTGATATATCTAATGCTTACACAAGAGTTATGACAAAGGACACTAAGCACAAACAAAGTACATGAGAACGCAAAGAAAGTTAAACATGGTTACACAGACATAGAGCGGGGGACTAAGAGTGGTGATGACGGGGACGACAATGTTAAATTAATATGGAGAGAGGACCCGCGTTCGATGCAGTTTCTCCCGTAATTCTCTGGTCTCCTCGTTTGCGAATTTCTAGCCCGTCGCAGCGCCATTTCTTTAGGCTCCCTGGCTTAAACTTTCTGGCTAAGGGGCTGGATTGGGTGGGGGTCAGTCGCAGTCTCGAGGGTTGAAATATGAATATGAAAATGTTAAGTAAAAAAAAAAAATAGTGCTGGTCTTTTCTGCTTTCTTAATGCGCGCGTCTAATGCGAGTCGCGGCGCCATTTTTTTTTTTCACTAGCGTTAATTTTTTTTTTTTTTTTTTTTTTTTTTTTGCGTTGGCAGCGGCAGGCTTGCTGGAAGCGGGCCGCGGGCGGGGCGTCAAGGGCCACAGCCGCGGGCCGGATCTGGGACGCGGGTAGGGTTTGGAGATCCATGATTTCGACGAAGCAATGCTCACTCCAAAAGGAAACATAATAGTGCAAACTGCGTGTAGACATGAGCAGAGCTCCGTTTCGAGCGGAAATGAATCGACGACGTAAAACTATCATTTGTGGCCGCATATGGCGCTCGACGCGTGGGAACGGGGTCTCGGCCAGTAGGCAGCGTGTTTGAGGGCCCTGCTATAATGCTACCGCTTTTAAAAAGATGGATCCTCGTGGATCTCTATTAATCTCCCCTTTATGTACTGCGTAAAGACACTTGATTGTGCCTGTAGCGCAGGGGCGGATATATTTGGCAGACACGTTTCGGTTGTCGATTTGGAATCGCGAATTGAGCACGAACGCCGGGGGCGTGATGCGGGGCAGGGTGGTCCCGCAAAGGGATAGACCCTTCAAGCGGTCGAAGAGAGCCCAGATCAATCGTGCACACTTCGTGCCTGTCGTAGCTGCGACGAAGACGCGCGGCGCACAAAGCTGATTGAGCGGGGACGAATCGCTTTAAGCACGCGGGAGCTCGTATACAAAGAACAACGTCCTTTCGGGGTATAGGAGCGCGATGAGTTGTCTGCCAAGCAACGCAATCAAATCGCATATTCCGCTAACCCGTTCAAGCGCTCCGGTTACTAAATCTAACAATAAAACGGATGGACATCGCCGTGATCATGGCAAAGAGTTATTCGTCGGCCCGTGTGGTGTGTGGCGGCCTCACGGACGGTAGAGTCGTCACACATAATTCCTTTCTTAATCTCCCACTACGCAGTAAGAAATGGAGCGGCACTATCAGGGCCACTCGATCTATAGATGGAGTGGCCGTGAACGTTGCCAAAATGTATTTATTTTCTTATTTCCTCAACTTCAGGGCGCGAGGGCATTGCAGAAGGGAGTGGAAACAAATAGGAAATTCTAAGAATGGAAATCATTATTTGTTAATAAAATGCTAGATGGCCGACAAGGCTGTTTTGAAGGCGACGCCATCAAATAAATTACCGCAGACGATGGAAGGGGGCTCCGTGATAGCGTCGTTCGAGGTATGAATGGACCGCGAAAAGTTGTGGTTCTGCACGGTGGTATATCCATCTTGCATTTCTGTTTGAGAGGCGATGATTGTCAATTACTCCACTATCAGAACAAAAGTTTTGGACTTCAGGTTATGTGCGTGTATAGCATCGAGACTAGCCTTTCTCCAAGCCGGCTCTCGACTTTACCCCGCATGCCATGCGATGTTTATCCTTCACTAAAAATACTTCGAGAATGGGAGGTCGGAGGAAAGACTTCTTTTAAACACAAAGCTTGGCGAAACTATAATCGTGTTTTCCCACCAACACTCATGTCTGAGTCATTTCGGAGCAGCCAAGAATCTATCTTGGAGCAGTAAATAAATAACTTTTGCATATAAGGACACAATTCATTTTCATTCATATTTGGGTAAAACCCGACATTTCCCCATATTTACACCCCAAGCCTGATTTTTAAGAATCGGGTAAAACCCGATTTTTCCCAGAATTCAGAACACTATTTTCTCTCTTTTAGCGTTTCTTGGCGTTCTAGAAATGTGCAGCTCATTCACGAAACTCGTTGAAAGCTAGCATGCCCCGGTGCTGACGTTGCTTTGCATTGCAAACGGAAGCTTTGATGTTGAGAAAACATTCAGTTAATATATATCTGAAGACTAGACAGGTCTGCTATCGGGACAAAAATGATTGCGCATGCAGACGATTAAGTATGCCAACAAAAATTTGTTGAGAATTGAAATGACCAAGTGAGCTCTTATACCAAGTTTTAATCCGATTATCTGCATATTAATAACTTGCCCGTGTAAATGAAACAGTCCATGTCCTAAAACCAAACCATACTTTTTTTTTTTATCGTGAATTATACCTATTGATTTTTATTCATAACCCCCCAAAACCCCAATTCCGTAAGAGTTTCTAGAAAAACCCGATTACTCTCCTATTACAAACCTAAAAAAATACCTCCCACTTTTGAAAAAAAAATCTATTAATTATATATAAATATATTTATATAAAGCCCGGAGAACAAAGGGCCGTAAAGCATGAACCGACGTGAGTGGATGGCTATTTTAGGTACGCAATGAAAGGTCACCCAAATACGGTCCCCGACAGAGTGAAAATAGCAGGCGTGTCTTTCGAAAGCTCGCTCGGGCTCCAACAGCACTTCCATATGGCTTCCGTCGTTATTTGACTGCACACGCGCTTTCGCGGGGCACGATGACGCCGAAGCCTTGTCCAAGGCAGAAATCAAGCTTGCGCGGGAGGCGGAACGACTAAACCTTCTCCCTACCGTTCTCGCTCTGTCAGTGACAAGAGTGTATTCCACCGAAATAATAATAGAATATGATAAGTCTGAGCTCAAAATTGTTCTCTCGTTCAGATTCTGAATGATTGTAACACAACTAATTTTTAATTAATATATATATATATAGATATATATAGGGTGGCTCAAGTCACCAGGCTCGATCTAAAATGAACCGTAAAAATCGACGCCTGCACGTAGCAATCTAAACTTTTCGTCAAAGGTGTATTTCACAGGTCGGTTTTTTCTTGTAAAATTACAAAGCGTAGCTCTCTTTCTGTAAACAATAAGGCCAAGAAACTTGCCAGGGTCTACCGCGGGCAGCAAAGCAGACGACAGGGGTCCAGTAGCGGGGTGTGTTTGGCGTTCGTATTGATGGATGGCGCTATACCTCCTTATCGCGACGGCTCGCAACCACCGTGGTTTATTAAAATGAATATAATATTTTTGAAATGTACCTTCGTTTAAAAATAAATGCGAAAAATAAAAGCAAAACTTAAAGTAAAAAAAAAAAAAAAACGCGTCTGCATAACGGCGGCGCTTTTGCTGCCAACGGATTTCGTCTGCGTGTCGTCTGCTATCTTTCGCTGGTCGGCTGCACCTTCAGACGCTGCTACCGACGCCATCTATCAATACGAACGCCAAACACAGCCCACTACTGGACTTGGTCGTCTGGGTCGCCGCCCGCCGTAGACCCTGGCAAGTTTCTTGGCCCTATTTTTTACTGAACGAGAATTACGCTTTGTAATTTTACCAGAAAAAACCGACCTGTGAAATACACCTTTGACGAAAAGTTTAGATGGCTACGTGCAGGCGTCGATTTTTACGGTCCATTTTAGATCGAGCCTGGTGACTTGAACCAGCCTATATATATCAAGCTTTTATTATTTCATTATAAACATAAGTTACGTTCTGTAAACAAAACTTCAGAATAATAAAAAAAAAATCGGCATATGAATGATAAATACGATTTCTTTAAGACAATGCAGCCAGGCAGTGCGGTCTGGAATGCTCGTCAGTGCGGTCAAGGCAAGTCGCTCGCGCCTACACAGTGCTTTCATGTACACACACACACACGTGCGTTTTTAGAGCGTTGACATCTTGGCCATTTCAGTCCCCATTAGCGGCGAGATGTTTTGGTGGCGCCCTCCTGTGGTTCCCCCTTGTGACGTCATTACCTTGCAAACGACAAGTTCGATGGTGTTTGTAAATAGCATGGTGGAAGCTTGAAATCATTGCGCTCTCAAAGGAACGCTGCCAACACCGTCGAAATTAAAGTTCTTTCATTCCTCTTATTTCCGTCGATGATAAATCCCCTTTCCGACGTCATGGTCAGCGTTCGGCCAATCGTGGAAGGCCGACCACAGCGACGCTTTCGGTCGCGCACGGGGCTAATTGATTGTTTTGTGTTTTTGTGAAATGCACGCGCAGTTGCATCCTTCGGCGCAAGCACCTAGCTCTTACTAGTGCTTTGACGCCAATATGGTCCCCACCGTTTATTCATGTTGGAATTAGCACGCGCGGTCGGCACAAGCTGCCACAAAGGATGTCTTCACCCTCAAACAGCCGCACATCGAGGTGCCCTGCCAAAAACGCACGCTCAACGCCACCACAATATAAAGACTGCGTTTATTTTGCAAACAAAGAAAAACAATGCACGCAAAACCTAAAAGAAAAAATTTTTGTTCCGAATAACATTTAAAGGCCCCTAAAAAGAAAAACAAAAAGTTTTTTTTTTTTTTAAACAGTCTGATTGGGACATGCATGTCGAAAAATAAATTTTACGCGAAAACAAAAATTTTTTTAGACCAATATTGACTGCGCCAGATGCAATTTAGTCGGTAGTCACCTCCTTTCCACTTGTTTTCTCTCTCGGCATTTCGGGCGCGTGGAGGAGAGGTACTCCCCGCCTCTTCGTGGTGGATCGGCTTGGCTGCTTGGCTGCTTGGCTGCGCCCCGTACGAGAGCCATTGCTACTTCCTGTGCCTGCCGGTCGCACGTCGTACCGCGTCGTACAGCCGATTCGAATCGCGATTTTCGTCCGCAGACCGTGTACCAAGCGACCGGCACGTCACCGATTCCTGCGATCCGCGCCTCGTCCGCGGACGCGCGGACTGATAAAGTCAAGCGCCTTTTTCACTCGCGGATTTTTGGCGGGAGATTGACTTGAAAAGCGTTTAGTCTGGCAACGGTACATTGTTTTTCCTTGTTCTTTTTTTTTTTTTTTTTTTGCGTTTTTGTTTCTGGGCGATGAAAACAAAAGTGGCGCATCGTTGTGTTTTGTGCGTTCGCTGGTTCGTTTTGTCGGGCGTTTCTTCGTTCCACGTGTGAAAGGAACTGCAGAAACTTTGTCTGGCTGACGCGACGCAGGTTCCGGTACCCCTCCGGGTCCGCGTCAAGAAGCTTCCGTCAAAACTCGTCTAGCACGCCGCGATAATTCTGGCACGTCCAATCAGGATTTCACCGAGCAAGACCTCTCTTGTGGCTGTGGTGAACTTGAGTGTTGTGCACGAGCGCGGAGTGCGTGAAGGCATCTCCAAACGCCCCTTCGCGAGCCCAGAACTTCGTCGCTTCTACGCGGAACCCTTCTCGAGCAGGACCATGCCTGCGTCACTCTCATGCTTTGGGTTAGTAAAGCTAGTGGCGCTTCGCGCGAAGCCTATCACGGTGTTTTGTCTCGATCTGTACGTAACAGCGGCGTAAGATTCATTACCGCGGTAGCGAACGTCGATTTCTCTCGGACAACGGTGCCACGGTGCGATGTTGGAGTTTCGCGGCACTGTGGGGTGGCGACCAGGTTCGGTCCGTCCTCGCTGGCATCTGCTCGTCGTCTCCCTCGTGTGGATGCGCTTGGGAGACAGACGAACCGCGGACATGTCGTCACGTGATCAATCCGTCCGCGGATCAGTCCGTCGTATGAATCGGCCATGACTAACTAACACAAGCAACAAGCCCTCTTCAGGAGGTCTTCACATATAAACGCGATAAAACTATAAAACCACCCGAGGACGCGAAACGCGTTGCAAGACGGCGACCATGATAGAAAAAAAAAAAAAAAAATGGCGAAGCTTTTGTTTGTTTTATCTGAACGGAAGTTACGATTTTGTAAAACGTTTGTAAACAATTACGACGTTCATTCGATGAATTGTTTCTTAAACCTAAAAAAATGTAATTCAAAAGGCGATTTCAAGAGATCACGAAGATTTTATAACCAACATCTAAGCTATCACTCATTCTATTGGCCAATGAGAAGCTGATTTGAATGACCATCGTTACCAATGAGAAGCCGAGCTGAATGACCTGGAATTTGCGCGCAAAATTTCAAATAAATCTCTCGCCGTCAATATTGCTCTAAAATTTTTTTTTTTCGCGTAAAATTCATTTTTTGACACGCGCGTCCCAACCAGACTGTTTTTTTTTTAACTTTTTTTTTCTTTTCAGGGGCCCTTTAAGGGATGATTAACAAAAATAGACCAGAATATTGATTTTTTTTCTTTTTTTTTTTTAGATGTAGACATATCTATACGTCGTACCCCGAAGCGAAAGCTACCAGCGCGAGCTCGTGAACCAAGACTGTGCTGGAACCGCACGCGAGCTCACGCAATGTTTGGCTTCATGGAAGCAGCGAGCTCGCACTCAGAGCCTGCACTGTGCTTCACTTAAAGGGATTATCCGGTCAAATTTCGTATTCATGAAAACATTTAGACCTCATTGTCAATGGCTGTAGGAGCATCTTCCACGACAAATCTGAATTTTGTGTGCTTCCCTGGAGGAGTAATTGTATTTTAACCCAAGCGTGCATAAACGGCGTTTTCCTCTTCCACCTTCAGGGAAGCGGAGTTTCTGAGGTAACATCAGGCAAAGAACGCGCTGAACTGAAGTGCACTTCGAATTTTTTCCTCCGCGTGAGCGGTACGACGTGGTTCACCCTCGCTGCTGCGCTAGATTTTTTTTTTTTTTTTTTTAGAATGAAAGAGTATTTTTGTTGTGCGGTTGTCACGCTCCACACTTCTCCGCGACATTTACAGTGGCGAGTAATATGGAATGATGCGGTGCGTCGGGAGCACTGTGTTCCCACGGAGGAATGAGGCATAGGATATGACAATTGCAAGACTGGTGTGACGTCACGTCAGGCATGGCAGTGCAGCCGTTGATACTTGCGAAATTCGGCATGGAGTTTCGTTCAATTATCCGTCGTTGATTACACTAAATTGGGGTGTCGTTTAATGGAATAAAAATGGCCTATGTTAATCATTAGGCTCCCACCAGGTAACCATCACGAAATCTTAAGAACTTCCGGTTTTCACCGGACAATCCCGTTAAGGTGAAAGGAAGAATAGGGTTCTTGGAGGACCTCTCTTCCAAATGACAAGCTAGGATGACTGCCGAAAGAACATGAAAGTGCACCACGGTCTGCTAGATGCTGTGCACCACGATCCGCTAGGGTTCCTAAAGCAATTTCTTATACTCCTTGTGCAAACAGAAGATATTGTTTTTGTGCTGTAGACTTTATCTTGGCAATTTGACGTAGCTAAAATGCGAGGCTATTTCATTTCCCATTCATTCTAACGGTTCTTAAGTAGTACAAAGCCAACAATGGCAAAAATGTATCGTTGATGATTTCGCGGAAGGCTTGGAAGGGATCAAGTTCATATAAAAAAAACTACCCCCTCCCCCTTTTTTTTTTTTCCTTTTTTTTCACTCAAGACAGCTTGCAGTTTTAAAACGTCGAACTGTAAACATCTTTAGTTCCCGAGCCCCTAATTTTCGAGAATTAAAGCATACGCGAAATTTGGGGTCACTAGAAGATTTCTAGCGAGAACTTCTTCGAAACCATGCTCAAACTTCGAAACCATGCTTAAAATAACAAGTATTTTAACCCTAACGTGGACTTTTTTATACCTTTAAAAAGTTCAAGAATAGTATATAGTGGTTAGATTGCCGTATAGGAAGTATTCACTGGCGGCCATAGCTGTGGGTGCGACTGTTGAGCGCGTGCTGATGGCGAGCTTCCACAGTTCTTTTGTAACGTGCATTCCGCATCCTCAAGATTGCCGGTCTTAGCAGCCTATTAATGTGGGCTCGTTCTGAGCATGCGCTCTAGACAGCACCCACAAATATGGCGCCCAGTGAATACTCCTTATAGTTGGTTTAGTTCAGTGCTGTTTTCTAATGTGAAGTGTAACCCTAGAAAAGGCCCCTAAAGCTGTTTGGGAAACACAATAAAACTCTGATTGATTGATTGAAAGTGATAATTTATTTTCAAAGGTCGATGTGCAAGCCATCTAAAATTCAGTTTGGCAATTAAAGCACAAGTCTGAGTAACACAACTTTCAATATAAAAGGAAGAAAATTAAAACAAAAATGCACATGACAGTCTTTTCGCAGATAGCGGAGGACTGTGCGGCTGTTTCTTTTTTCGCTGTCTCTTTTTTATTAACTGTTTTTTGGCGTGTTACCGGTTATGGAGAGACCCGAACTACGCCCACGAAAGAGGAGATGTAATCGCCTCCACCAGTACAGCAGTTCGTGGTGACCATGTCTCGAGAGGGCGATTGATATTCCAACTGATCGACGTGACAACGGACCTTTTGCAGATATAAGAGGTGATGATGCGGCAACTGGCAAAAATAACTCTACTCCGTTTCATCTTACGTCCGGACGCAGCGGACGCTAAGAGCTATTCTGGCCAATCCCGCCCTGTGGACGTAGCCCGTGATACGCTTTCCGCGCGTAGCGGTGCCTCTCCATGGTCACGTGACACTCACACGGCCTTGGATTGGCTCCGATGGCTAGTAGCATCCACGGCACTCAGACGTAAGGTGAAACGGAGTTTTACATGCAGCTAGCAAGCGTCCGGCCATGCTCGAAAATTCGGTCGAGTGCGTACTCGACAAACGACAACGTTCACGAGCGTGCTAGAACATTCGCCAAAGCCGAATTAAGGCTTAAAAAAAAAAAAAGAAATGTAAGGAAGTTAAGCGACAATGGACGCCCAAAATCGATTTCTCTTGACTCTCCATGAAGCTTGGGACTCGTTGTACCTCGTTACGCGTTCGCCCTTTTGACAACCTTTGACCTCTTGACGCGTTGGACCTTTTGACGCGTTGGAACTCTTGACACGTTGTACCTCTTAACTCAAACTGGACCTCTTGACTCGTTGGACCACATGACTCGGTTGTCACGTGACTATTGGGCCTCTTGACTCGTTGAATTTCTTGTCTCGTTGGACCTCTTGACGTGATGGACCTCTTTACCCGTTGGACCTCTGACGCGATGGACCTCTTGTTACCCAAATGGGACCTCTTGACTCGGTTGTCACGTGACTATTGGACCTTTTGACTCGTTAGATCCCATGGCTCGTTGGACCTCTGACCATACGCGTACCGTGTACAAAGCGTCCGTGAGAACATAGCCTCCTACCTAAAGTACGAAACTCGGTGCAACACGTTTGACCTTAATTCGCCGAAATATAAGTTGATTCTTGAACGATTCGGGGGTTCAGCTAACAGGGATCCAGTGCCGTTCACACACTTGCAACCGAGTAGAACTGAGAGAGACAAGACAGGATTTTAAGCCTATTGCGACGGCGTAAGACAGGCTTAAAAAGCGGTCTCGTCTCCCTTGGTCCTACTCGGTTGCAAGTGTGTAAACGACGCTTTACTGGACGGCTTCTCCACCAATGCTTAAAATAATCTCAAATCGATCTTGGTTTCATCCGGCCCGCTGGCCAGTGGCAAAGGGGGGCGGGGGGGGGGGGGGGGGGTGTTCAAATTCCTTTCCCAAAATGATCCAACAAACCAGTCTCAGCGCCTAGCTCCATGGGCGCAGCCAACCCCCCTCCTCTCTTAGAAATCCCCCTGCCCCTTTTACCCGACAAAAATTCCTGGCTTTGCTTTTGCCACTGACCTAAAGACAGAGACGAGCAAATATGCTGCTATATGATGGCGGTTGCTCGTATACACCTGTAATAAAATAACCGAATCCTGCATCGACTGGCTTTGCAGGAAGTGGGAGATCTGCAAAGCCAGGCACCGAGAGGAGAAGGGCATGACAAGGTGAAAGAAATATGAATTCGATCGGGATAGCACACCAATCCTGGAAACACCGTAGAACAGCGAGCTTCCAGTATAGGGGAGTGTATGTATGTATATATTTATGCGGCGCTTGCACTTTGCAACAATCGTCTATAAAACCAACACGCCCCCCCCCCCCAAAAAAAAAAAAAAAAAAAAAAACTGAGTATTTTTTTTTTTTTTTTTTCAGTTTTACAGGTGGATTACTTACCAAGCCTCGAGCCTCCGCTTCGTGCAAGTCACAATTTTGGTTTCCTCTGTAAATCCAAGAGCTTGTTCGACGCGAGTACCGACGCCTGCTGCAGGTTCCAGTGCTGGACACTCGAAAAGCAAATGTTGTAAAGTTTCGTCCGCATCACCACATGCACTGCACAACACGTCTGTTACGTTGGTGTCATATCATCTTCTGTACAGACGGGAACCCAAGGCACCACCGCAAACCTCGGCGAGGAATCGACTTCCCAACGTATTTCCACACCAGTGGATAGGAGCGATGTCGGTCTTGTAAGACGCGTAGAGGTGCATACTTGAATGCTCTTGCATGTCTGCCCTCCAGCGGTCCGCCTCGACAGTCTATCTGCCCTCTAACCTTGGCAACCCAGTCTTTCTTTGTAGATGGCTCGTCGGTCATTCAGAAGGCACCGTACGTCGTCCCAAGTCGAATGATTCGACGCCTCCACGTTGTTTGTACGTTTTTTTTTAGATGAAGGTATACGAAAATCCTCCTCGCCCGGCAGTCTCCATTCATATGTCGAAGTCGGGCGTAATATTCAAGTTTGCTGCTGGCTTCACGTGCCTCGAAGGAGGACCATCCGAGATCTCCTTGAACAAGTTGATTGGTAACCCTGCTGTGGCATCCTAGTGCCTGGCATCCAATTTCTCTTTGTCTTCTTTCAATGTGTTCCCGGATCTCGCTGGGTGTACACGTAACACAATTGGCGAAAGTCAATCCAGGGTACAGCGACCACTTTCCGAAGTTCTCGGGTTATTAGATACCGGTCTCAGCTCCAAAGGCTTTTTCGACGCAGCATGTTCCGCTTTCTTGGTGCCATGCCTCGAGATTTTCATGGCGCTCTGTTAGATAATCTTCTGAACAAGTCATTGTAACACCAAGGTATCTGTATCGGGTTCTAAGGGGATGTACGTTATGTTGGATGGTAAGGAATTCAAGGCCCTCGCTCTGCCCGGAAAAAGAGCACTACGACTGACTTACTGGTATTGAAATACAGTCGAAGCTTAGCCGCTTCTGCTTCGCAGGTGGTCAACAGTACCTTCATGTCTGTCACATTGTCGGCCATCAGCACAAGATCATCGGCAAAAGCCGCCATCTAACCATGTCCCCATGCTGCATGTGTTGGAGAGTGAAAGCGATTCCTGTTTTTTCCAGTGCCTTCTCCATGCCGGGAGGAGATCGAGGAGTGGCGCTCCCTAGCGGCCACATCGGGAACTAATGCTGAGTAGCGAACAAGCCCTCCGGCCGCAGGCATTGGTGCATTCGCTGCCATGGAAGAGGACGACGCAAGGCTGGGCGTCGATTAAAAATGTTAACCCGATCAATCGCCACTTTTAGTCGATTAATTAATCGATTAATCGGTCTCGTTCAAAACTCATTATATATATATATATATATATATATATATATATATATATATATATATATATATATATATATATATATATATATATATATCACTTGTTTTTTGCCTTTGCTGAATATGTGATAAACGGCACAATATACAATTTTGATTAAAAATTAACTTCAATAAGTAGTTGAGAGCAGTTCAAAGACACTCACTCACAGATTATTACTTTCCCTGCATGAGGAAAATAATTGCGTTGATATTCTCCGGCAAGAGCGGCCTTCTTTGATTCTTCACAATACTCTTTGCTGCGCTAAACGGACCCTCGCACGGCGTTAAAGTGGCCGAGACACGTGTAACCTCCTGCACTTGTCTGGATTTACAAGTCTCGCCCTTACACTTTACTTAAGGTTAAAGTTTCATCTAAAATTTGGCCTTCATATAGGTATACTCATCCATATGTCTGCGCGGTGAAAGCCTTTTACTTTTACTTTCTTTTGGTTTATCGAAATTGTACCTATTAACCGGTTTAAAAAATTCATCGCGATTAAAGCCTTAATTTATTAATCGGCAGATTAATCGATCAATTGCCCAACCCTAGAGTAACGCCCGTGCGTGCCGGGCCAGCCGCGTCGCGTCGGCCGCGCGCGCTGGATGGTGCGTGGCCGGAGCGGTGTCCGTGTTTTTCTGAATGTTTCATAAAACACGCACTGAACTTTTCAGTTGCTCTGTCTCTTGCGACAATCATGGACGACATCGGCGAAAGCAAGCGGTGTCTCGTTGAAGGAGAGGACGTGCTCAACTACGATCATGTCATCGAATGCAGCGTTGCACCAGAGCCGACAGCAGAGAGTGTCTCCGCATCGTGGCGCACGTGCTGCAATCCTTCGCGCTGCATATACCCGGTTCAGAAGCATGCTTCGAGCAATGCGGTACGGAGCAACTGCGCACCATGTCCCCAAAAACAAATATGCAGCGAGCGCGGAAACAACGCGGCGTACGCTATGCGAGTGCTGGCGTCGGAGTCGTTTGCCACACAGCGATTGTTTGTGGTGATGATGATGATATAAAACTGCGCCCCTATAGTTCGATCTCCTCGCCACAACAAACAATAGGAAAGTGCTATTATCTTCTTGCACGGAAACTTAAATGAAAGTCCGATCCATCGCATAAAACATTTCGCTTTGAAAGGAAGAATCCGAAACGTATAAATACATAAAATGTAGGAAGCGTTTAATGGTTTAAGTTTTTTAAACTAAAATATTGTTAAAAAAAAAAAAAAAATATATATATATATATATATATATATATATATATATATATATATATATTATATATATATATATATATATATATATATATATATATATTATATGGGGGGTTTCATCTCAAATCGGGCAGGCTAAAAGGGTCTAATTTTTAATTTTCACGAAAAAAATAGATGTTTTGGGGGCATTTCTCAAATGAAGGAGGGCGCAAACCGCATGTTTCCCCAGATTTTTTGTTCTTGAGGTTACGATGCGTAGAAGCCGCAGAGGCAGAAACTAGCGTTTTGCCTGCCGTCTCAGGTCGCGTGTTGACACCCTCTGCTGGCGCAAGTGTTTTCTCTACACCCTTTTAACTTTTTTACCTCAATTAATAGGTACTATAAAGATACCTTGACGTAATTCAAATACTTTTATAAATTAATTGTTTTCTAGAAAAAATGTCAAACTAGTCACTCCGGTCGCTTTTTGGTCAAATTTGACAGGTCCTTACTCTGTCTCTACTTGAGGTAAATTTTTTTTCTTTGGCTCTATAGAAAGACCAAAGCAAGCCCATTATAGATATATTAATATCATTATGATCTGTTGAGTAGCCGCTTCGCTACCTTCACGTACATTTTGTAAAAAATAACAAATGTTTAAAGTTTGAGGTCGATTTTCCTCAAAAACCCCATTTTGTAAATTTTTATTTTTTAAATTCTTTTAGATATATTAGTCGACTACAAGAAAACTCTATCTAGAAATGTAATATTTTGGTTGTATGTCTTCTATTTGAGCCGCAATCACGTGAAATGTGTGAACATTTGTAATTTTTCACAACTTTTACGTGAAGGTAGCGGAGCGGCTACTCAGCAGATCATAATGATATTACTATATCTATACTAGGCATACTTAGGGCTTTCTATAGAGCTAAAGAAATAAAATGTACCTTAAGTACAGACAAAGTAATGACCTGTCAAAGTTGACCAAAAATCGACCTGAGTGACGAGTTTGACATTTTTTTTAGAAAACATTCAAATTATTAGAAATATATTAATACGTCAAGGTATCTTTATAGTACCTATTAATGAGGGGGAAAAGTTAAAATGGTGTAGAAAAAACTCTAGCGCCAGCGGAGGGTGTCAAACACGCGACCTGCGACGGCAGGCAAAAACACTCGTTTCTGCCACTGCGGCCTCTATGCATCGTAACTCGAAAACAAAAAGTCTGGGAAACATGCGATTTGCGCCCGCCTTCATTTAAGAAATGCCCCCAAAACATATATTTTTTTCGTGAATTAAAAATTAACTTCAATAAGTAGTGAGAGCAGTTCAAAGACACTCACTCACAGATTATTACTTTCCCTGCATGAGGAAAATAATTGCGTTGATATTCTCCGGCAATGAGCGGCCTTCTTTGATTCTTCACAATACTCTTTGCTGCGCTAAACGGACCCTCGCACGGCGGTTAAAGTGGCCGAGACACGTGTAACCTCCTGCACTTGTCTGGATTTACAAGTCTCGCCCTTACACTTACTTAAGGTTAAAGTTTCATCTAAAATTTGGCCTTCATATAGGTATACTCATCCATATGTCTGCGCGGTGAAAGCCTTTTACTTTTACTTTCTTTTGGTTTATCGAATTGTACCTATTAACCGGTTTAAAAAATTCATCGCGATTAAAGCCTTAATTTTATTAATCGGCAGATTAATCGATCAATTGCCCAACCCTAGAGTAACGCCCGTGAGTGCCGGGCCAGCCGCGTCGCGTCGGCCGCGCGCGCTGGATGGTGCGTGGCCGGAGCGGTGTCCGTGTTTTTCTGAATGTTTCATAAAACACGCACTGAACTTTTCAGTTGCTCTGTCTCTTGCGACAATCATGGACGACATCGGCGAAAGCAAGCGGTGTCTCGTTGAAGGAGAGGACGTGCTCAACTACGATCATGTCATCGAATGCAGCGTTGCACCAGAGCCGACAGCAGAGAGTGTCTCCGCATCGTGGCGCACGTGCTGCAATCCTTCGCGCTGCATATACCCGGTTCAGAAGCATGCTTCGAGCAATGCGGTACGGAGCAACTGCGCACCATGTCCCCAAAAACAAATATGCAGCGAGCGCGGAAACAACGCGGCGTACGCTATGCGAGTGCTGGCGTCGGAGTCGTTTGCCACACAGCGATTGTTTGTGGTGATGATGATGATAATAAAACTGCGCCCCCTATAGTTCGATCTCCTCGCCAACAACAAACAATAGGAAAGTGCTATTATCTTCTTGCACGGAAACTTAAATGAAAGTCCGATCCATCGCATAAAACATTTCGCTTTGAAAGGAAGAAATCCGAAACGTATAAATACATAAAATGTAGGAAGCGTTTAATGGTTTAAGTTTTTTAAACTAAATATTTGTTAAAAAAAAAAAAAAAAATATATATATATATATATATATATATATATATATATATATATATATATATATATATATATATATATATATATATATATATATATATTATATGGGGGGTTTCATCTCAAATCGGGCAGGCTAAAAGGGTCTAATTTTTAATTTTCACGAAAAAAATAGATGTTTTGGGGGCATTTCTCAAATGAAGGAGGGCGCAAACCGCATGTTCCCCAGATTTTTTGTTCTTGAGTTACGATGCGTAGAAGCCGCAGAGGCAGAAACTAGCGTTTTTGCCTGCCGTCTCAGGTCGCGTGTTTGACACCCTCTGCTGGCGCAAGTGTTTTCTCTACACCCTTTTAACTTTTTTACCTCAATTAATAGGTACTATAAAGATACCTTGACGTATTCAAATACTTTTATAAATTTAATTGTTTTCTAGAAAAAATGTCAAACTAGTCACTCCGGTCGCTTTTTGGTCAAATTTGACAGGTCATTACTCTGTCTCTACTTGAGGTAAATTTTTTTTCTTTGGCTCTATAGAAAGACCAAAGCAAGCCCATTATAGATATATTAATATCATTATGATCTGTTGAGTAGCCGCTTCGCTACCTTCACGTACATTTTGTAAAAAATAACAAATGTTTAAAGTTTGAGGTCGATTTTCTCAAAAACCCCATTTTTGTAAATTTTTATTTTTTAAATTCTTTTAGATATATTAGTCGACTACAAGAAAACTCTATCTAGAAATGTAATATTTTGGTTGTATGTCTTCTATTTGAGCCGCAATCACGTGAAATGTGTGAACATTTGTAATTTTTCACAACTTTTACGTGAAGGTAGCGGAGCGGCTACTCAGCAGATCATAATGATATTACTATATCTATACTAGGCATACTTAGGGCTTTCTATAGAGCTAAAGAAATAAAATGTACCTTAAGTACAGACAAAGTAATGACCTGTCAAAGTTGACCAAAAATCGACCTGAGTGACGAGTTTGACATTTTTTTTAGAAAACATTCAAATTATTAGAAATATATTAATACGTCAAGGTATCTTTATAGTACCTATTAAATGAGGGGGAAAAGTTAAAATGGTGTAGAAAAAACTCTAGCGCCAGCGGAGGGTGTCAAACACGCGACCTGCGACGGCAGGCAAAAACACTCGTTTCTGCCACTGCGGCCTCTATGCATCGTAACTCGAAAACAAAAAGTCTGGGAAACATGCGATTTGCGCCCGCCTTCATTTAAGAAATGCCCCCAAAACATATATTTTTTTCGTGAAAATTAAAAATTAGACTCTTTCAGCCTGCCCGATATGGTAGGTTTCAACTCAAATCGGAAAGGCTAAAAGGGTCTAATTTTTAATTTTCACGAAAAAAATATATGTTTTGAGGGAATTTCTCAAATGAAGGAGGGTGCAAACCGCATGTTCTCCAGATTTTTAGTTCTCGAGTTACGAAGCGTAGAAGCCGCAGTGGCAGAAACTAGTGTTTTTGCCTGCCGTCGCAGGTCGCGTGTTTGACACCCTCTGCTGGCGCTAGTGTTTTTTCTACACCCTTTTAACATTTCCTCCTCATTTAATAGGTACTATAAAGATACCTTGACGTATTAATATATTTATAATAATTTGATTGTTTTCTAAAACAAATGTCAAAGTCGTCACTCAGGTCGATTTTTGGTCAAATTTGACAGGTCATTACTTTGTCTGTACTTAAGGTACATTTTATTCCTTTAGCTCTATAGAAAGCCCTAAGCATGCCTAGTATAGATATAGTAATATCATTATGATCTGCTGAGTAGCCGCTCCGCTACCTTCACGTAAAGGTTATGAAAAATAACAAATGTTCACACATTTCACGTGATTGCGGCTCAAATAGAAGACATACAACCAAAATATTACATTTCTAGGTGTTTTTTCTTGTAGTCGACTAATATATCTAAAAGAATTTAAAAAATAAAAATTTACAAAAATGGGGTTTTTGAGAAAATCGACCTCAAACTTTAAACATTTGTTATTTCTTACAAGGTTTACGTGAAGGTAGCGGAGCGGCTACTCAACAGATCATAATGATATTATTATATCTATAATGGGCTTGCTTTGGGCTTTCTGTAGAGCCAAAGAAAAAAATTTACCTCAAGTAGAGACAAAGTAATGACCTGTCAAATTTGACCAAAAAGCGACCGGAGTGACGAGTTTAACATTTTTTCTAGAAAACAATTAAATTTATAAAAGTATTTGAATACGTCAAGGTATCTTTATAGTACCTATTAATTGAGGTAAAAAAGTTAAAAGGGTGTAGAAAAAACACTTGCGCCAGCAGAGGGTGTCAAACACGCGACCTGCGACGGCAGGCAAAAACGCTAGTTTCTGCCTCTGCGGCTTCTACGCATCGTAACTCGAGAACAAAAAATCTGGGGAACATGCGGTTTGCGCCCTCCTTCATTTGAGAAATGCCCCCAAAACATATATTTTTTTCGTGAAAATTAAAAATTAGACCCTTTTAGCCTGCCCGATTTGAGATGAAACTACCCATATATATATATATATATATAATATATATATATATATATATTAGGGTGTGCGAATATTAAAATTTTCGAACACGAATCGAATACGAATAACAAATCGAATATCTGTCTTGTAAAAGAAAATTGAAAAACAAGAGGTAACAGCAGGTTTTATTGCCTTTTTAAAATAAATCAATGCAACTACATTTTACTGGGCTGCAGCAGGCTAAAGATACTTCAAGTAATGCACTCACTACAAATTATCCTGTAGGAAAAGTAACTGCTCAACGTGTTCAGAAAGTAAGCGCTTCCTATGCGCCGTGACAACATTTCCTCCAGTAGAAAAGACCCATTCACTCGGCACTGATGTAGCGGGGATGGCCAAGTACTTCTGAGCGAGTTTGCCTAAATGCGGGTACTTGCAGCGGCCAATACACTGCCACCACTCGCAAGGATCTTTTCCCTTGTCCAGAAGAGGCTTTTCGGCGTATTTTGGAACCTCCCTTTCTGAGGCACATGCCAACTGATTCTTCTGCTTGTTCATCACTAGATGGTCAAAAGCGTTCCATACACTGGATGCCACCAGTGGACACGAAGACGACGCTGGCATGGCAGTAGCCCTACTCGGTTCCACGTCAGCTGCCTGGAGCTCCCTTGTCACAAGGTCTTTCAGCCAGACCGTATGGCCAGACGCCTGATGAACTGTGGCTTTAAATTTAAACGAGAGTCAAGAAACATGGCCAGGCTGACCTGACAGGGGCGTACTGGTCCTACTCTACACGAGAGGGAGAGCCCCTGAATGTTCGCGTCATTTGCTACCGCTCTGCACAGAGGTTCCAAATACAACGCAAAGAAAATGGCCGACATTGGGCAGCCCTGTCGCACTGGTCCCGAAGCAGGGATGGGAGCCGTTCTGTTCCCGTTCACGAGCAGTCTGGTAGTGACGTCACGATAGCACAACCGCACGAAGCGCAGACGTACCCCTTCGGAAACTCATTCTAACCATTCGTTTTATGCGAGTTTCGCGTCGTGCGTGTGGCAATTTCCGGTCGAGGTGCACGAGCTCGTGCGTATAGCTTTACTCTTTGAAGAACACGATCGCACGACGTGTACTGAGCTGTCGATGACGAGAGTCTTGTGTAGCACCGCCATAGAAGACTTTTCCCGGCTCTCTGTTCCCGCTTGCTCGGGGGCTCATCATCCGCAGTTAATGCCATTTTCGGAGATCACGCTCGAGAGAGGACGATATCAGTCACTTTGTTATTAGCACCGAGAAAGTTGAGCAGCGGAGCAGCTGGCGTGGTTTGCGTTTTGACCAACGTTACCAGATTACCTCAGTTGTGGAGCTCTCGCGGAAGGGGGTACCACTCCCCCTCACTCACTTCAGTTCGCCCCATGTCGTTCGAAGCGCCATCTAGATTTGCGTTTCAGTACTGTGCGTTCCATATAGAGCAGAACTGAAACGCCATCTAGACGCCATGATTCAAAACGTACGCATTCTATAGAATACACTGCAATTACTTTCGCAGCCGTCCGGCGCGTCGAACGATGGGAGGCGAGCCGTGGTGAGAGGGGGTGGGTACTGCTCGTGCGAGCAGCGTCTATGAGCAGTTCCGTAACCGAGCTAATCTAATAACGTTGGTTTTGACTGCGCGGGAGTGGCAAGAGTTGTTGTCGATGGCGATGGAATGTTCTGCTCGCACCGAACTTTTTCTGTTTTTAGTTTTCAAACATTTATATTTGACAACACTCTCGAGATTTATTTTATATTTATATTTTACTCCCGAGGTTTATATTACTGCATCACTTTATAGAACACGCAATTACACCACATATTGCTATAAAAGTGCCACACAACAAATGGCTTGCTGAAAAAAAAAAAAACCGAAACTGATCCTGTCTTGCTGCCATCGGACAGATAGAAACGGAGCAGACAGGTAACGCACGCATCATACGGATTTCTCAGTGAATAAACATATTCATAGGGGAACGCGTGGCAGGCTCATTATCTGTTACTGGCTCGAATATTCACAGTTTTTCCCGAATATTCGGCCGTGGCCGAATATTCGGGAATTTCTCGATATGTAATTTTCGAATCGAATAATTTTCGAAAAAGGAAAATATTCGATTCGTATTCGGAATTTCGAATATTCGCACACCCCTAATATATATATATATATATATATATATATATATATATATAGAGAGAGAGAGAGAGAGAGAGAGAGTGAGATATATTTAACGAAAATACTATTACATAGAGGTGACAGAGAGTTTTAGCCTAGCGTTTTTGTCGTCATTAAGTTGCTAGCGGACGCATATCGGAGCTCTTGCCGTCACTTTGAGGCAAGGATACAGCACGCTTCGCACAGCCCGCAATTCGCAGCGTACGCGACAACACTTAATATGCAAAATGGCGGAACACTAATATGTTTGTGTTCAAATTTGAAAGGTAAATGCACGTTAAATAAGTGGCGACGAAAAGGCCTCTTCGACGAATTGCCCAATGACGAATTGGCCTATTCGACGAATTTCCTTGCGACAATCGCTTGGACGTGTTGGCCTCTAGACCTGAGTTGCGAACAAAAAACGTGCTCATAATCTTTAAAAGAAATATATATATATATATATATATATAGATATATATATATATATAGAAGAAAAAAAAAAGTAACTATACGCTTCGCAGAACGCTCAGTCTCAATCAAGGGTAGCACTAGCCATACGCACCAGATGGCAAATTTTGAAAACAATCCTTTTTTCTCATAAAAAAATAATATATATATTATTTTTTTATGAGAAAAAAAGGATTGTTTTGAAAATTTGCCATCTGGTGCGTATGGCTAGTGCTACCCTTGACCTGAGACTGAGCGTTCTGCGAAGCGTATAGTTACTTTTTTTTTTCTTCTTTCCGGCGAGGAAAAACGCTGTTCTCTTCTCTCTTAAAGACCGGGTACTTGTGCACGCATTTACGATAAATTACTCGCTGTTTTATCAAAAGGTGCGCGTTTATAACCTAAAAATCACGTTTTTCTCTGACAACTAAACAACGCACGATCAATTCACGCAGCCAACGAACAATGCGCGAAACTATAGCTTTTCTTTTTTCCTCCGAGATGACAGAAGGAGTAGTTGGCCAATTTCCCATCTCATCGGCGGCGCCTCATTGGTTCTCCTTCCTCACCAACCTCTCTCTTTCGGTATCGATGTCCCTCGGCCCCACCTGGTGCATACAAAATAAAAATAAAAAACAGGGCGATCCTTCGAACGGCTAACTGCGCCTGTTCGTTCAACGTCATCCTGGGTTGTTCTGGCCGCACCCAGCCCACTCGATTACACTCCATCGCGATCGGGGATTTTTTTTTTCTTCCTCACAAAAAACATTGACAGCAATAAAAAAAAAAAAAAATATAGCGCGTGACTTTTAGTTGGGTACCGTCAGCGCCGTCTTGTTCAATCCTGGCACGACGTTGAGCAAGCTGACCTACAATCGCTATGCGACGCTCTGTACGCAGTGATATATATGCACCAACGTGCCCTTTCAATCAAAACAAAAAAAAAAAGAATAAGGTTTTTTGTTATGTCGTGCAGATGAACTGCTGCGAAAGAAGAGGCGCTGCACTGTATGGCACATACTATGTATATCGGTGCATTTTCCCGCTACATGTAGCGGAGCGGGTCTTAAAAAAACAAGGGGTCTTAAAAACGCGGCCCGCGGGCAACCGGCGACGAGTCTCGGTTCCAGACTTGTACGTAATTCAACTACTCTACTCAAGTTACTGTAGTTTAACTACTTTTCTGAGTAGTTTAGTAACTTTCAATTACAATTTTATTTCGGTAATTAGTAGTTTAGTTCAATTACTTTTTTGAGTAACTTCTATTCAAGTTACAAATTACTTTCGAATTTTAGTGGTTGTTTTGCCTATCAACAAACATTCCTGCACAAAGGAGATTTAAGATGTTTGAAGATCAGCTGATATTTGCCAACAGAGGGAAGCATGTGACGTAGGAAGGGGGGGGGGGGCGAGAGTTCGAAACCTCCCAAACTTTGCACGAGCCCCCCCCCCCCCCCCCCCCCTCACTGCAACAACAGTGCTACGAGGCGCGGGGAGCGAACAGACACGACGCAAGAGAGGCCGAGCAACTGCGGGGTTAGCGCCAAAGACTGGCGTTTCTCTGTGTCCCGAAGATCAAGGAGACTTCACCCACTTGAAGAAAGGTCTGGTCCCCGCTTCTCCCCAACGTACAAACTCTCGCCCACTACAGGAGGTGCACTCACTGCATCCTCACTTAAAGGAGCCTGGAATAAAATGCAGCACCTGCTCTGAAACTCATCTGGTGCTCCCGTAGTTTGTGCTGCACACGAAGAATCGCGTGCTAAAGGGCAGCGCAAAGATTGCCTTTTTTGCGTTGCCTTTCTTCCTAAAACTCAGAATATGCAGATCTTCAAAAATCGTTCGAGAAGCATGTAGTGATTCCCCCAAAGTTTTTATATAAAAAATAATAAACAAGCAGTGTTGGGAAGTACTCTATGTACATGGTACTTATAGTACCACTGTTTCAAAAAATTGTACTTTTCTTGAAGTAAATTCTCTGAACATGTACTTTTATTTTCCGAGGAAAGTAAAGCTCCCGACTTCAATGCACATTCCCCGAATTTTAAAACAAAAAATGGCAGTATCGTCGTGTGAAAACGCGGTCTTTCGAGACGTCATTATGAGTTCATTGTGTCAAATAGCTCGTCAGCGCGATTAAAACAACCACTCTGCGGCGACTTGACCTTATACAATATTTGCTGTCATTTTCGTAAAAAAATGATGCACCTCCGACAACCCCTGGAGCAATGCATACCAGTTAAAAGGGGCATCATAAAGGGTTGCGTTAAAAGTGCTTGTACTTTACATTGAAATATAGTGTATTTATATAAGTTACTTCAAGTACATTGCACCCAGTGTACCGACTTTACTTGAAGTACATAACCTCTAATTTACTTTGTACTTCACTTCAAGTACTTTTTAGATGTATTTCAGGCAACACTGTAAACAAGTAAACACTGTCTAAAAAATCAAGTTGAGACAGGGCTAAACCTCAAAGTAGAAATGACACAGTCGTAGTACATCACTGATCAAACAAACAAAAAAGTACAAAACAATTAGGCACTCAAAAGCAGAACCAGCTATTAAAGCCTTTCTGTAAAAAACAAAACAAAAAAACAAGCCAATTCATATTTGACTATCACAATTTCGCTAACGGATCGAAACCTGTGTACTTTCTTTTTACCATAAAAAGACACGTAAAAGTAACTTCAAAAGAAACTTCAAAAGTAATTCGTTACTTTTTTTACGGTAATTAATGATTTTCTCAATTAATTTCTATTTGAGTAATTTCAACTCTACTCAAATTACTTTTGACGTCATTACTCAGTAACTTAACTTAATTACTTTTTTGGAGTAACTTGTAATGTCTGCTCGGTTCCCATGTCTCAAGCGTTACAAATGACACGCACCATAGTGATCTCATCTCGTCGATTCAATTGGTTCCCTCGAAAAGTAGCTCTGCTCTTTTAACGTTTACCATTGTTCATACCCAGAGTAGCTCCGGTCTTTTAACATATTCACATAGCTCATACTTATCTGTATTCATTTTCCTTTTGTTTCGCTTTACGTTTTGCTACCCAGCTTTTTCTATAATGTACAACAATCCCTCCACGAGGCTCCTAGCGCGGGTTCTGCATTGAAGGATGTATCTCGACCGCACGAACTCTCTATCAGCAGGAGAAACTGCCAAAAATAAAGCTACAAACTCGGAATTCTAACATAAAAAAATCACCATTAAGAGACACATATTTCTTCAGTATGTTGTAATAAAAATCGTCAGAAAAGCAAGAACTATTAAATTAACCGATTGTTTCCCTGGGAACATGTTGAGCTGGGTGAATTCCGGAGTGAATTGAGCAACAGGGACAACAGGGTACTTGTTCTGTTAAAAATGGCAGCACGTGGACGGAGCGGCATAATCCTAATTCTTTTTATCACATCAGGTCAGGGCCCAACGTAGTCATAAAAACAAATCAAATCTAAAGATGTCACTGGAAAAACCGTGAGTTTACAAAACGCAAAGAGCACGAGGTCTTATTTTTTTATATTTTAAACGTCCCCTCCCTACTTCTACCAGTGTACAGTCGGTGTCGAGAGTTAATCAGTGAAGTCTTACGTTGGCCATCGACCTTTCCGGCGTGTGGAATCTGGCCCCCAAACTCAAATGAGTTTGAGACCACTGGTTTACATAAACAGAGCCCGGGATGAGCTGCGACACCTTGCCAATAACGGCAATCACCGTAAAACTTAAAAAAAAAAAAAAAACTTAAAAAAATAATAGTTGAGAAGATTATGTGAAATGTCTCGGCACACCCGAGACGTTATACGAAATCAAAGTCGCTCGCTCCAAGGGTGTGGGTGGGTGAGTGGATGCTCAATGCCTATTCAATTGTTCTCTCCCCACGCCAAGTCAACATTCGCAACGGTAGCGCGAACTCCCAAGTCAGAACACGATTTCGTAAAGCATGTATAAATTACACCGTTGCACATTCTTTAGGATGAGAAAATCGGGTGTACTTGGTTTTCTCGTAAAGCGGAAAGAACTGTTCTAAAAAGCGGAATAATACATAATGGACTTTCCTGGAACTGTGCCGGCTCATCCCTGTTCAAAAACACCTGCGTCTTCATCGTCGCAGTAATCATACAAAAAAAAAAAAAGACCCGAAATTTTATAATTGACGCCTACAACACATTGAGCATTCCCACGATTGTCTACTCCTCTAATCTGAAATCTACACCGACTAAGATGCAAATAAGAAAATAAGTTTAAAAACACACACACACACACACCGCAAGCACACACACCTATGCGCGGCCATTAGCAAATCGCACGAAACATCGCTCCGCGTACTTTCCATCGGCCCACAACTCCCTTTTGACTCCAAGAGGGTAATAAGTTCTTGGAGCTTAGCCGGTCGGTTCCTACAGCTGCCTTCACTACCTTCCTTTTTGTATTAATTTTTCGCTCGGTCTCTCGTCGTTAGCCCGCGATCCTCTCTCGGAACCTCGTCCCTCTTCGCGCCCCCTTCCCACCGACGTCGAACTGTATGCGAGGTTTTCGGTCAGAAAGAAGCCGACGTATACGACGAGCCGAGTCTTCGCCGCTCAAATTACAGCCCAGACCGGCAGTTCGTGTACAGATGCGCAAAGTCGTTCTCCTCCATTCTCGAGACAACGCGGGGGGAAACCGATCGAAGGACACACAAACAGACGCTTGCTTGCTTTCGTACTGCCCTGCCCTGCCCCTGCCCCCCCCCCCCCCCCCCCCCCGGCGTGGCCGTTTTTTTCCGCCAGGTGCGCTGTATACATTTCCCAGGAGCACCTGGGGGCAATGCATACCCGAAAGACGACGAAACGCAGAGCACGCTACGAGCCGACAAACCTTCCTTTACGGTCCAATGCAGAGTGAGCGTCACGTGTCTTCGGGGAGGAGCGCAGCGACGCGTGGGGCGCGCAGTCACGTGACACGCTTCCGGCGCTGGATTGGCTGGAATAGCTCCTAGCTTCCGGGGCAGTCCATCGCAATGGGGAAACAAAGATTAGCTGGCTGTCTTCTTGGTAGTCCATTATGCAAGCATTAGGGGAGTGTGATCTTCTACTTGCCACCTTTTACTTTCAAATAATTTGCTCTATTTTTATTTTTTTCTATCCGGGTTCGTTTTCTACTTCGGTTTCTCGTTTTTATTCGTTTATTCTTTATTTATTCTAGCGAAGTGATATATATATATATCTATATATATATATATATATATATTTAAATCGGGCGAGGTGGTGGTCCTTCTATGCCCGTTCTTTTTACCTTTTGTCGTTAGGCGCAAACTGTCGTTTCACGAGGGAAGATCGGATCTCCGGGACATGGAGAGGCGGCGCTGGGGAAAGAAGCTTTTGTGTCTTTTTCTACGTAACCGTTAGCAACCAGAAAAAAAGGACAAATAAAAACAAACAAAAACCGAAGTAGCCGACTAATAAATAAATAATATGAAAATACAAAACAAAGGCTAGAGAAACAGATAAAAGAAAGGGATTTTGTCAGGACGCGTTTCGGCATAATTATGGCGTTTATTTTATAGGCAAGTTTCGAAGTACCACCGAGCCCAGGGAAGGAGACCAAAACAAACGAACGAGACCTGAAAAATAAAAAGACAAAGAAACCAACTAATTAACGAAACAAGGTCACGCATACGGATACTTTCTGTCCGGACAACCACACCTCGAAAGAAACATCGCTGTTTCCTATCGATTTTTTTTTTCCACGCCCAAAAGTTTGACTTGCGCGGTCAAAATCCCGCGTCAACCATCGAGACGACGCGAAGGAACACAGTTAAACAGACGTGATGTGCCCGCCATCGCAGCTCACGTCTCACATCTGCGAAACTCTGCGACAGCCGAAGGGCGCCGGCCGTCAAAGGTAAGCACCTAGAAGAAAAACAAATATTAACAAAGATAAAGAACCTTTTATGGTCTCTGTGCGAAGCATGCGCAAATGGCAGCCGACCTGATAACGTCCATCCACTCGACCGGGGCGGGCGCCCACACCGAGCAGTCCAACCCGCAAAATCCGGGCCGGTGAGCCTAGATTTCAGAGTAATTGCAACTGCTCGCTCGGCGTCACGTGGTTTATGTTCCGCGTTGTAATGGGAGCTGCGAGCGTCTCGGCCTTTCCGCCAACGTTTCTCCACGCCACGCGACAACGCCACGCATGCGCACTTACGAGCGATCTGCGCAGAAGCCGTGCTCTATGGTTTGAGTTTCACCCTCTCTTAAATGCGGGCTCTATAATCCGGGCGCCTTTACACGCTCAATCTGGCCATCGACTCACGACCCCCGCGAACCAAAAACAAGGCCCGAATTACCCGTCGACATGATCGGCAGGCACCGTTCGTTTCCTTTTTACGTATGCTCGGTTTGATTCGTGATACCCGTAAAGATGGACGCCCACCGAGGGAGGCCCGCGGACATTATTAAAAACGACGCCAAGAGCACCGCTCGTCGCAATATCTAAAAAAATAATAAGCTAAGAACTCAAACAAAGAGAGGAGGGGAGGAAGACGGGCAAAAAGAAACAAACCCGCCGAAAATTGGGACGGGCCATATCTCATAATTACGCGGTGCGACTCTTCCGGCAAGCTGCCCTGCCCCCCCCCCCCCCCCCCCCCCCCCTTCTCTCTCTCTGACAGTACGACGTTTCATGCCTTTTTTGCTCTGGGTCGCGCATGCCCCTGCCGCTTGCCGGTGCCGAGGCATGCAGGCCCAGCCCCCAGCGGCGCGAGGAGACGCCGCCGCCGAGTATGTTTTTACTACGAAATCGGAGGGCAGCAGCGGGCTAGCGGAGAGCCATCCAGCGACGGCAGCGGCAGCAGTGCCTACCGCCGCTTCCAGACGTCCAGAACGCAAGGAGACAGAACGGAAAGAAAATATCACGTACAGAAGAAGAAGAAAAGGCGTCCCCGCTCCGTCGTCGTCCGACGCGGATGAAAACCAGTTCTGCCGGCTGAAGAAGAGAGGGCCCGAAAATCAAGCCAAAATACGTCGCCATGAGCAAAACAAAAAGCGCCACTCTTCACGGTCACCTCCTCTCGTCTCCTCTCCAGTCGTACGAGGGAGGAGAGAAGGTTGCTGAACCGGGCCATTTTTTATATCTGGTGCCCCCCTCCATTCCTCCTTGCAATTCGGTAGTTTGCGGAGATTTCTTTTTCTTTTTTTTTTTTTCTGTGTCTATTACAGAAGCAGTGGTTATTATATACGTTTTCTTTTCTCTTTGTATCCTAGCTTATTCAATTCGAGTCGCGGCTTGCTTATCTCCCCACATACTTGTCGTTTCGTGCCCACTTTATTATCAAAAAAAGCTAAACTCTAAAAGAAAAAAAGGGCCGTCGATTAAGAAACATATCGGGTTCGCGGCTGGCATGCAGTGCTGGCTATAGCAGCCGCGCGTGGCCCGCAACCCAACGGTGAGCGTTTTTTCGGGGTGGACTGACCCGAACGCCCTCGACATAAGGATTATTTTCCACGGGCTCCCTGACGAATGTACACCTTGACCTTGCCAAAACTACCGCACCGTGCCAAAAATAAAAAAAAAGTCCGTTTTTTTAGACGAACTGTGGCACGCAGACTACACGCAATCACTGCACACTAACCATGACGTGATCTCATGACGTCCTGTGACACTGTGTACGTCACGGTGAAATGCTCCCGCTACATTAAAGGAGCGGTGCAACGATATTCAATTGGAATGTTTTTCGCTTTACACGAGCTTACTGGCACTAGTGGGACTCAGGGTTACTCGCACGCAACGCCACTGGCCAAGAAACTCCTTTGTTGCGGTGTAATTTCAAACAAAAGCGATCATTTTCATTCAATCTCTCCTTTGCAAAATTTGATGACGTAATGTGGGGATCGCAGTAGACCCATATGACGATATTTGAATGCTGTTCATAGATTGGACCCGAGCATTGCGTGGGCACTCGATTTGGGCTCGTGATAATTACTAGCTCGAGAAGCATTCGGGTAGTGTCCTGTGTCCAATCGCTGCAACGACGACAATAGCCGAGCCATAACAATATCTGGAACTCAGTGCGTGTCCTGTGCTTTGCCAACCCCAGCGCGTGGCTATGATCAACATTGGAGGCATATAATCGGCTCCAGACCACGTGGCCGCTTGTTCTGCATGCGAGTTGAGGGGGTGAACGCTGCTCGTTTTTCTTTCATTTTTTGTGAGACTTCTATTGCGTGGAGTGAAAAACGAACGCGTGTTTCATAGGTCATTAACGTCAGGGATCCGTTCTAATCGGTATTTGCGCAAAGTACAAAAATTGTTGCATCGTCCCTTTAAGCGAAGAAATCTCCCAGCCACGACGACACTACCGGAAATACACGGCGGAATCCACAGCGAAACCTCACCATAACTGCCGACGACGCCAAAGGATTCGAGGCGGGTACGAATTCGAGAATGTCTCCGTGGTAGTCGTGTTCGAATAGTGGATTTTGAGTTGGAAGCGGATTCGAAGCGAATGGTGGTTGTGGTCGAATATTTCCGAGTCGAATATATCGAATAGGTTCTCCGAACCTTCCATTACTGCAGCATGCTTGAATTCAGCTGAACTCGCGAAAGTTGTTTTCTATCACTTCACCTGTTCATTAAAAAAAAAAAAAAAGTTAATCTTAATCTAACTATATTTATGAACCGCGGCTTTAAAACGTCCAATGCTTAGACTGAGATGGCAAGTAAATGACACATTTGACATAAAATTGTCCTTACGAAACTTCCCAGCTGTACCTAAACGGGAAGGTTTATAAATCGCCTTCCTATATGCAAATATCCTTTCTTAAATTTATTAATTTAGTTTTATTTATTTCAAATATCCCACAGCGCACGTGAGGGCCTTCCAGTAAGGGGGGGGGGGTAGGGAGAGGCAAGTGTCAGATGGCATCAAACACACAGAGGAATATAAAACGTGTGCTACCTGAAGCGAAACACCAAGCAAACACAATCAGCTTAAAAACAGCTTGCAAACATGATTGAAAACCACTCCGCAGATGCATGTGAATATGAGTTATCAAAAGTGTTAAAAACAAGAAATAATTATAAAAAAAAAACTTTCCGAGACTTGAGAAAAAAAAAAGAAAAAAGAGAAAAGCATGAATGATGGATGCAGGTTGCCACGAAATTTCTGCCTACCGTATACTCTTGTATAGACACAGTTTAAATTTTTTTAAGCTTTACTGTAGTGTAGACACAACATTAACAAAGTTTTCGTTCCTTTTTAAATACACCAGGCGCGCGCGTGCACCGTCCCGCTTTTAAGGTGTGTTTTTCTCCTAAGCAAGGGACTGCAATTTTTGTACTTTCCGAAGTGTTGATTGATCGCGGAGGATTAGCACCGTTGAGCGCGCTTCCTACCGAGCACCGGTGCACTGCGGAGAAGCCACAAATGCGGAAACTCGCTTTCGCGGGTGTTGCTTCTCCGCAGTGTAGCCGTGCCCGGAAGAAGCGCGCTCACCGGGGCAACCCCACCGCGAACTCCACATCGAAAAATACGAATATCGCAGTTCATCTCGATGCGAATATCGAATAACGTATTATTCGAAACTACTATTCGAAAATTCGAATATTTGCACAACCCTACTCTTTATCACTCCCCCAGAAAACGATTTCGGCTTTACAGAAATAAGCGAGGCGCGTTATCCTCCGTTTCACTTTAAAGGAGTAGTGCAACGATTTTAATGTTCGAAGAATTGGCACCTCGTATTTTGTTATATAGTTTATCCCCCCCCCCCCCCACAAAAAAAAAAAAATAACTGCTATTCCGCTGCGTAATCGCAAAGAAAAAAAAACGGAATTATTTGCCGATCTGCAGTCGCGTTTGGCGGTTACGGGGACACGCGGATGCCAACACAACCTCTCCCCCTCCGTTGGTACACTCGCCGTCAGCGCCGTGGCGAACCGTCTTTGTGTCGATCGCTCGCCGCGTCCTTCGGCGATGCTAATCCTTGACAAGTCGACAATTGCGGAGGGAGCGGCTGGGGTCTCTGAAGAGAGAACCCAACGGAAAACCAGGTAGTCCCCCAGAGACGTCACTCGAGAGACGGCGTGAAAGTTGAGAGTCTACAAAGAGAGCATGATCCCATAAGACTGGGGCTGACTAATTTCCCGGTGTGTGAACAACAAACACACAACACAATTAACATTGTTTTTCCTTTTTCTCTTCAATCACGTGACACTCAACTCGTTACAAAACGAAACAAAACAAAACCAGAAAGGCAGTCTGACGGACGAGATCAGTAAACCAGCCAAACAACTTAATTTTACATTAGGTCCCCGAAGCTACTAATTAATCGCCCCCCCCCCCAAAAAAAAAAAAAAGGTTGAAAATTTTAGTTGACTAAATTTTAGCGAATCGAATTGGCATTGCAGGGCGATTCATCGTAACCTGTCGTCAATTGGGGCGGCATAAATCGGTTACTTCGCTGAGCAGGTTGTAATTTTTCACCAAGATGCGGCTAGATTACTGCGACGGGGATTCACCACCTAGCTCGGTACGCACTTCGTGCGGGCTCACTTAATTCTACTCTTTTTATGTTATTACCTCATTAGTGGTTCGGGTCTGCTCGGGGAACAAGTGATTGCCACGAAATTTGAGCGCATCTAATTTCTTTTCTTTTTTTTTTTTCAATTAGGGGAAAAAATAAAGCTCAACGTCCGGTGGCGCCGCAGTGTATTGAAAACGCGCGACCGGTGGCGTTATCGGTTTACCGTATTGTGATTAACAGTGTTAACAAGAGCCGCCATAATCGTTTTCATGCAGGCGAAAGAACGTGTATCATTCCCTAAAACATCGACATTTTTCAAGAAAGCGATTTTATTGAGCGAGAAAGATGGGGAAAAGGAAAAAAGTTTCAAATCTGCAAAACCTAAAGGCAAAAAAAAAAAAAAAACACGACGGAGCTTACTTTTTAGCGGCGGAACCAGCAAAACGGCCAAACCAGCCGACCGGCACGCAGGCGATGTCCGAACCAGTCGAAGCGTGTGCGGGACGCTTATTTCTGCGATTTGAATCTGCCGTTCTTGCCGTGTGTCATGTGTGCTGTTCTCGCCGTTCTAGTTTGGTGTCCCCGTGTTTTTGTGTACTCGGACGCGCTGCCCCGAGGAACTTCTATAGGCCTAACGAGCCGAACGCGCTTTCATGGTGTGCCGGAGAAAGCTCGAAGCTAGATGACGAACCAAAGGTACAGTTAGTTCGAATTCAGGACGACCTCGTGTATGAGCTATGTATGTCATGTGCTACTCATACGCGCCGGCGGCGGTTTTCGCTCGAAAGAACGTTAGACTTATTCCAAAACTCGAAGCGCATCATCGCGGCATAATGCGCCACAATATGCACTGGGGAAGTCAGTGGGAAGCGAAGACCTCAAAGAAAGCTGCCTTGAGGTCTACGCACTATACTTCAATGAAGACCAATCGAAGCTCGGCGTTCTGACGTCACCAGAGCCCCCGCAAAAGAGGCAGACGAACATGCGCTCCGCATTGCGGTGCAACTCCCTGCCCCGAATCGCGCTGCTTTGATTACACCACCACGCGAAGCGGACGAACTGTTCTACGCCGCCGCGCGTTAGGTTCGCCGACGCTGAAGTATACACGGCCCAGGTCCATTGTTAACGCCGATCGCGTTCGGAGCCTGGAGCTATACGTCGATCCAAGAGGCTTTGGCCATTTTGGTGACTATGCGCGCACGTAACTATGCTACCGTACTAGGCAGTTCGTGGGAAGGGAGAAGCTGCAAAAAGAAAGAGGCTCCGAGGATCAGAGCCTAAGAGTTCTAGCGACTTCATTTACATTCTATGAAATTTTACAGATAAGATGATTATCTCGTAGTGTGAAACCAATTGTGTTGTGTGTATGGTTATACAGTCTAAAGTAAGTCAGCCTCAATGGGCGTCTGTCTGGTGTCTCAGCTGCAATTTCTCAAGTGCAGTATACGACCGCTAGCCTGGGTGGAGTCTTTAACATGCGCCACGCAGTAGTGATACACGACCGCACGCCGGTACAATGTCGTCAAGATCGAAACGGGCAGTGTGGGGACTGAACCCAAGATTCTTGGGCTCTGCAGCGCGAGCTTTCCCTCGCTTTAGAGTGAATCCATGAAATGTTCATTGCATTTGTTTCCCCTTCCTGCACAGTAATTAATGGACAGCGGGTCTTGACAGGTAAAATGTGTCTTTGCGCCCACCGCAACCCCAAAAACTCCAAACAAAATTCCATAGTAATGTCATTAAAAAAAAAAAAAAAAAAGATATGTTTCCGCCCGGGATCGAACCGGGGACCTTGCGCGTGTGAGGCGCACGTGATAACCGCTACACCACGGAAACGGACAAGTAGTTGCGGCTGCGATAACGTCCACGAGATTGAAGTTGGCACAGACGACCGGGACGTGCTTGGCATCGTGTTTCGTCGCGTACAACAATGAATCACCATGGCGCGAAATAAACGACGCCGAAGCATCGTGAAAACTCCCTGTCAACACTAGGAATGTCGCAAACCCCCACGATGCTCGAGGTCGACCGGGCTTGACATTTTCGAACTTCTAACGCCAAGTTCGACTGACGTTCAACTTTTGAGCGCACACGCGAAAATGCGAAGAAAAAACTAAAGACGTTTACAATTCTCTGTAATGTCGAATGAGAGCGCAGGTCTTGAGGAGGAGGAGGAGGGGAGGGTACGGAGAGGAGGGTATGCTCCTCCTCCGCCTCCCCTCCCCCTCTCCTGCTCTCCTCCCATTTAGCGGGAAATTTTCGCTAAATTTCCCGGTCAATCCAGCGGAGTGCTAAATTTAGTAGGACGTTTTCCATAATGACCTCACACAAGACGTTACGTGCAACTCGCGAGGGTAAAATTTTTTTTTTTTTGCTAAATTTAGCGGGAAATCTTTTTCGCTAAATTTAGCGGAAAAATTTCCCCCTAAATTGAGCGGGAAAATGTCCCCGCTCAATTTAGCGTAAAAATTTCCCCGCTGGATATATTGAAAAAATTGTCCGACCAATTTAGCGAAATATTTTGCCGCCAAATTTAGCGAAACATTTTTTCCGGCAAATGTAGCAGCAAAAATTACCCTCGTGACGTCACACGTGACGTCATTAGGGAGCTTTCGTAGACCGCGTTTCCCCCTCCGCTAAGCCCTCCGCAACGGAGAGGCCCACTGACCTCGGCTGGATGGCGCTTAGCTGCTCTCCGAGCCTCGCGCAAGTGAAGCCCCCGGAAGTTCGATGCTTGTCCCGGAAGTGGGGCGTGCGCCGGGCTTCCTAGTGCATTTAGTCGATATTTTGAACCATGTTTTTTTGTGTGCTTGATTGGGTTTTTATACTCCCCTTCTGGATTAAACCCCGAGAATGAGGCATTTGAACTTGGGACATATGCACACTTGATCAACTAGAATCTCAAAAATGTTTATATTGAATGGCTTCCCAGGATACTTCTCAGGTCTGCATGCGCTCTTACTGCTCAACAAACAGGCTCTCTTGATGGAACAAGCGAAAATTCAGCGCCCTCGACGCTTTTCGAACCAGCCCACGGAAGGTTTACAAAGCCTGCCAAGCGCTCACATACGGGACAAACGAGCTTACTTCCGGTGGCCTCATACCTGTTTGCTCAATGCGCCATCCAGCCCCCTCTAGTGGAGATCAGTGGAGAGGCCGCTACTGCGCCTGCGCGCCGATGGCCTTGGCTCTAGAGTTCCGGGTATCGTAGCGGGTTGCCGAGAGCGCTGCGGGACGGCGAAAACCATCTACGAAAACTCCCTATTATAGGAAACGTCCCGCTAAATTTAGCGGAAAAATTTCCCGCCAAATATAGCGAAAAGTTTTCCCGCCAAATGTAGTGGGAAAACTTCTTTTCCTACTAAATTTTTCTACATATCTTCTTTTTAATACTCCTTTTCATACTTGATGTACAACGCTGTCAAAGCTGCTGGCGGGAGCATGGGGTTTGATCTGGTAGATAATTGCAGGCGTTCTCGCGCAAATGAAACCATAGATAAAGCCACGCACTCGCGCCAGTAGCTTGGACAGGGTTGTATACACCTTTTCCACAAGCGCGCAGCCATCTTGAATATCGTCACTTCTGGTATGCGGTAAAACATCCTTTTGATCTCTCCCCGCAGCTGGAAGGTGTTTACGAAAAATGCGTGATTGTCACACATTCTTGATTTGCCTCACCTATATTTTCTCGCATATTCCAGGTTCAAACGTTTTATTATTTTTTCGCCCCGCATACCAGATACGGAACCCACGTGACTGAGAACGACAAGAAACAGAAAAGGTCTATAGGGGGTATTCACTGGACGCCATATTTGAGGTCACTGTTTAGGGCGCATGCTCGGAACCAGCTCACACAAATAGGCTGCTAAGACCGGCAATCTTGATGGTGTGGAATGCACGTTGTAAAATAACTGTGGAAGCTCGCCGTTGGCACGCGCTCAGCAGCCGCGCACACAAATATGGCCGCCAGTGAATATTCCCTATAGAGGATTGCAAGCAAGGCCACTGGCTGCCGCCATTCTCTGCTCGTGCGGACAAGCCCGTGCAATTCTGAGCTTACTATGGCTATGTTCACGCGCTAGCTTCACCTGCCTGCACTCATAGTACAGTACTCATAGGGCATCCGTCGGGGTGCCATGCTTGCAATAGGCTTCTCGCACCTGAAGTCACTTCCGGTTAGACTCGAAATCGAAACCAACATTGTCGCCTGCTATCAGTGCCTTGGCGCCATGTTGCAGGCATTCGGCTTCTTAGTGCGGCCGCAGTATAGTGCCGCAGAGTCATACAGCCGTCTTTGTATAACCACATTTCAGAATATTTTCTTGTCCTAGTCAATCGCAAAGACGTTCCTCACCTGAAACGAAGTGCAGTCCACAAACCCTCAGTTGGGGTACGAAGCTTTTCTGCCGAGATCATAGAGCTAATATAATAATCTAAAGCAAAAGGTCCCACGCATCTGGCCGCTTCGGAGCGGCGGGGCCTAGAAGCAGACATCGGCGGTCCCAGCTGGCGGTCCCGATGAGCCCATATCGCAGACGACGCCTTCATATGTACAAAGCAGCAACACATCCCCTGCAGCGTCTGTACCTCGTTATTTTCTCTCTTACTTTGCAAAAAAGACACCGGAATCGGGCATTGCCAAAATTCAATAAAGTTGACAAGCGCTCGAGCAACTTCAACTTGTTGCGGCAAAACAAACACGCCTAACCCTTCGTCTGCTTTCTGTCTCTGCTCTTTTGTTGCTTTCTTTCTCGTTCTTTCTCTCGGGGCCGGAGATGGTAGCGCCCAGGATTCGCCACGCTCTGCTCCCGTCTTCACCCGCCTGGTTGAGGTGGTGCCGGCGCATCCGTCGGAGCCATTCATTATTATTATTATTATTTATTTATTTATTTATTCATAACGCCCGCGAACCCATTGCCTGAGCGTCGCCTTGTCCTTCTTCCTATTGATTTCCGGAATTCTAGAAAAACCAATACTGCTGGACGTAGCTCCGTTGTCGCCGACTTTTAAGGCTGGAACAATTATTTACGGCGCAACAGACCATTTTAGACCTCGAGTGTAGCGGAAAAACCACAGTGCGAACACTACACCCAAAACACAGAAAAATATAGCAAAAAAGCTACGAACGCCTTCAACATGGATTCCGGCGGCCCTACGCTTATTTCGTGGCTCCAGTCTACACTAAGTACGAAACTGACTGTATATAGATAGCGTAAACATCGCGAACAATTTTGTTAAATATAAAATAATCTAATTAACGAATTATTTGTGTTTCGAAATTTCTGCGTAGGTGTCGGCGGAATGACACTGTCCATAAGTCGAACTTTGCTAAATCAAATCATCAAATCAAATCAAATCTTTATTTTCCAGAAAACTGGAGGGATCGCCAGACAAAAAGCTGTTAAAGAACAGCTTGACTGGGTCTGGGATCCCTTTACATTGGCAGCAGCTTTGACAGTGGAAAAAACATGTTATATATAAAAAAAAGAACAAAAAATCACATCAAAAACATGCAATTCAAAATCCCACTACGCGAAGCTACACACAATACAAGCGGAGATCTTCTTTGTTTAACGTGTATATATTTATGTTGTTTGTGATATACTTGTTTAATAAGCATGGTACATTATAATGTAGTGACTGAAAGTTATAGTTTGTGCGAGATTGAGGAAGCACATATGTTTCTGTACGGCGGGTGTTAACATTACTTTCGTTCATTTTGAGTCCTGAAATAAGGTACAAAAAATCTACAAATGCTTGAGATGAAAAACGAATCACACAAAGCAAACGGTATTCGTACATGCTCGCAACAGGAAGTATTCTAAATTTTGTAAACAAAGGTTCAGTGTGGTCTGTATACGAAACATCCGCAATATAGCGTACTATTTTTTTTTGCAGTAGTAGTACGTTTTGAAGATTAGTTTTTGTCGTTGTAGCCCACACGAGATGGCAATAGTTTAAGTGAGACTGAAATAGAGCGTGGTAAATTTGTAGCTTAATGTTAGGGGGTAAAACACTCCGACAACGAGCGACAATACCGACAATGCGAGAAAGTTTACCAACTAGATAGTTGACATGAGATTCCCATGTCAAGTGCTCCGAAAAAAATACACCTAAAGTTTTATGTTTATTTACTAGTTCAATTTCCGAAGTGCCAAGTTGGATAGTATGATTTACCACGATTGGTTTATTGGTAGCCCTGAATAAAATAGCCTTCGTTTTCGTTGCGTTTACGTTGAGCCGATTTACCTCAGACCATTGAGAAAACTTTTCTAGAACAGAGTTTGCTTTGCATATTACTGCATTAGCATCATTACCAGAGAAAAACAGGCTTGTATCGTCTGCATAAATAATAAACTGTGCTTCATTATCAATATTCACAGTTCGAAGGTTCGCCGAACGTTTGCGACATCCCTAATCCACACGTGCCCAGCGGCAGCCGGCCATTCCAGATGCTGGTGCGTTTAGCGTGAGCTTTCCTCGGTTGGCGAAGACGCGAGCATGCGCCGCACGAATGTTTTCATCGCATGCTAAACGTATGCACGCGAGGCCTCCACATTTTGGATAAATTATTAGAAGACCAAACAGCATTCTGCGCATGTGCTGCACTTTACTTTTTTAAGGGGACATGCGGCGGGGGAAATCATTCATTTTTATTATTTACGGTAACTGAATTGACCCCGTAAGTGATGACGTCCCAACAAGGCGTCTGGGTCCAAACAAACCGTTGCTAGGGACGTTGCTATGGACTAATGCATGGAGACTCCACATGAGGCTAGATATTTGCTTACAAGTAAGTAAATAATTTTTTGTGAGCAACCTAACTTCTTGATATCGAATTATGAAGATGTTCTTGTCGTCTCAGTGTGGTATCGCAACGATGAAAGCCATTTCTGAAGACTTGCACTCCGCTTTGCTTTGGTAGCAGACGACACAATAGATTTGCTGGCCTCTGTTGCAGCGGGCGTCTTCACTGAATTGCGTCGGTAAACGAGCGACAAAAACAAGGGCATCACCATGGACGTAGAGGCCTCCGCAATGTGCGGTTCTTTTTTTTTTTCTGGGAAGAACTCAGCTTAGTTACGAGGGGTGAAAATGCAGTAAAATCAAACGACGTCATGCAGATCAGTTACGACGACGACCTGAAGTGCATTACCGGCGTAGTGCAGGCCAGCATGAGAAACAAATCGTACGCCGTCGAGGTAAGTCGTTTGTTATTATTATTATTGTGGTTGTCAGGTTTTTAAAGAATTGCATGTCTATCGCAATTTCGCAGTACTTTGCTTTTTTTTCCCTTTTGGTATACATCAAATTCCGTGGATGTGCTCTTTTGGTGAAGATCTCCATCGAAACCGCGATGCGAGTACAATTTGTAATAAACTCATCTTATGTTTTTTTATCCAGTTCTTTCGCGCTTTGGGGTCTTGCGGAAATCTGAAGAAACTGCAAGGGTCTTTCACCACGCGATGGTTACAACCAGGTATACGAAGCACCCTCGCATAGCGCGAGTCCGCAAACAAAATTCGGGATCTCTACCGATCGCCTGAAGTGCTTTTCTCACGGGTGCAATGCGATCTTTTAGCACACGATCATCTCGATCAACGTCCGGACTTTCGATAAACCATATTTTGCATCGCACCCCACTATGAATTCTTAGAAGTGTCTGAAACTCATTATATTTCAAACAAACGCGATGTCAGATTATCGTCTTTATTCACACGATTCAAACGACGGCCCCGGTTTGGCCGGCCGGCGTGCGGCAGACGGCATACTTCTTGCATTCGTCGTCTGCTGCAGGCATCTTGAGGACCGGAAGTTGCAGTCGTAAATATTTCAGAAACGAGCGATTACCGGCACACTTCTGTCGAAACATATATGACATTCAAGCTTTCTACATCTGTGATTTTTAGAAGTTTAAATCCTACTCCTGATTTTTGAACGGTCGGGTTTTCGAAGCGAAACCGAGCCACATGTATTCGTCCATAACAACGACCCTAGCAACGGTTTGTTTGGACCCATGACGTCACACTTACGGAGTCCATGACGTTTTTAGTTTATACGGACTCTTTGACCAATTTATAAATCTGGGCCGGCTTGCAAGGCAGGGGGGCGCGGAGCGTCTTGAGACGCGGTTTGAGACCCGCTCAGCTCGCGCACTGGCTCTCGCAGTGCTTTCCTTCACCCAGTCTCAGCTGAGACGCTGTCTCTAGCAAGCCGGCCCTAGGGTGCCTCAATGTCCTTCTGTTTAGGGTGATGCCATCGTTTGTAGTACCCGATGCCGACAGCACGCGCTCACAGGGAAAATACAAAGAAATCGCAGGAAACAAAATGTCGCCGTAGCACAGTCAGCGCCACGAGCGCGTGCAGGGACACGCCCTTTCACGCGCTTCAGAACAAAAAATAAAAATAACCGTTCGAAACAAAATGACCAGATGTCATCACCCCAAGCAAAGCGCACATGAAGGCACCCTAGCCGGGCCTGGTGTTACTTTTGATAAACCTAATTTTTTATGTCCTAATCAAAATAAAAACAACAACAACAACAACGAAAATACGCATGTTTTTATGAACGCGTGGGCATGGCAACAAATCTAAAAGAGCATAGAAAAATAGGCTAAAGGCTGAACTCCATGGGACGAATTATGTGACGAATAACTGGCGAACGCCGTCCGACGGCACGCTCGCTTTGCGCGCGACGTAGCAGCCACTGTGTTGATTCCACGCGCAGAGCAAAAGCCGCCGGGCAAAATTCGTCGGTTATTCGCAGCATATTCGTCCCATGGAGTTCAGCCTTAACTCTCTCCTTGGAAACCGCTAAGTGTAATGAACAACAAAAATAATGCGTGCGAAACCATTTTTATAATGAAGTAATTGAATATCGCAAAAATGGCATTTTCAAAGTGTGAACCAAAGTTCTTACCATGAAATGAAGTTTTACTAATTGCATATCGTTTAGTGGGCCAAAAGAAAACTAGTACACGAGGGTAGAAAGCCAGAAAGCCTGCTTTTCCGTACGAAAATTTGAAAATACAGCGGGCTATTTCGTAGCTCCTTCTCTTCGAAAAGCTCTCCGCCTTTTCACTGCGATGCCTCTGCGGGACCCAAGCACATCAGCCGAACCCAGCTCACGCACTGTCAACGATCAGTCCGTCGACCAAAAATTTGGATTCGCGTTCGTGCACTCTCTGCTGCGCTGTCCTCGCGGAAGGCAGCAGAGGCTGGTTGCACCATTTCTCCACGGGGCGCGGTGCCGCCGTGTCCGAGATGCGCTCCGATTGGAAATCGAAACTTAAAAAAACCCGTCGAATTTGTGCGGTTTTTCAGAAACCGTAAAATGCTTCGCGTGCCTTCAATCGTTCTGCAATTTGTTGATTTAGTGTTTTTTGATGATGCTGAGCAATTTTCTAAATGAAACCATGCAATAATAACAATACAATAATAAAAATTTTATACAATATTAAAAAAGTTAATTACGCAAAAATAATTAACAATCTAATTATCCCGGACTTTAATAATTTTCCTAAATAGGCCCCTGACCCAGGACCAAAACGACACATGCCTTTTTTCGTTGCGACGCGTAGTTTTCGCAATATCGAATTTGTCCACCTTTCGTGAAACACCCTGTATAGATATATAATGCCGTTTTTTTCACTTGCATCTCCACTTAAAACCGACCTCTAAAACAAATGGTAATTTGCACGGGTCTTCGTAAACTCTTTATTCTCGTAATTTGCTCCGAAAACGGTGTAAGATACACTTATGTGAGGACAAACAGCGCGGCAAACACTGCGACGAGATCGACCGGATAAAACCTTAATAGCGCACGCCCGAGAAGCCTTAGCCATAAGAGTAAAGTGGAAGCTCCCCCCTCCCCCTCTCTCCACTTTATTAGAGCGAACGTTGGTTTTAAAGTCATATACATTTCCATTTCAAAACTGTGTGTTCCATAGAGTACGGTGAAACGCCACCTAGACGATGAGCTTTAAAACACATGTATTCCATAGACTCACGCGACAGTTACCTTAGCACCAGTTTCCAAAACGGTGGCGCGTCGAACGACGGGCGGCGGGTCGTGAGGGGTATGCTAGCTGCTAGCTCGTGCAAGCAGCGCGTCTATGGGTAATTCTGTAACTGAGCAAATCTAGTAAGGTTGATTTTAACCGACAGCGTCTCCGTCGTCCAGACCAAGGCTAAATAATACTAAACGTCCAAAGCAACGCAAAAAAAAAAAAGGGTCACGTTTTTATATAGTTTTCGGGCGGGCGCTCTTTCTGCTCGGAAGGTCTGCTCTGACCTTGGCAGACGCTGGTTTATAGACCAGGGGTGGCCAAGCTGCGGCTCGCGAGCCGCAGCTTGGCGTTGCGCACATTGATTGGTCTGGTGAATTTCCTTCTGCTGTAAGCTGTTCTTCATAGAATTTAGACTTCCTTAACCTTTCCTCTGATTTCAGCTTGTTCCAGGTTGTGCTTAAGCCTACCCAAATTACTAATTCAACTGATAGTGTGCTAGCAATCATTCTTACTACTGCTCCGGATCTTATCTCCCCTGTTACTTATTTACCAGGCATTAGTGATCACTCAACACTGCATTTGAACTTACGCACAACCGTGCGTGATTCTCCAAAATACATCAGACATTATTTCGATTACAACAAAGCGATTTCGACTTAATCAGCAACAAACTAGCTGAGTACCTAGATATGTTTTTAGACAACCTTGATCAGCGCTGAGCTGATGGGAACTGGAAGATGTTCAAAAACAAAAATAATTCCCTCATTGCATCTTTCATTCCAGTTAGAAGAATTACCTCCAACCCTACGTTCCCCTGGTATAATGTCACACTTAAACGGTTGTCTAGTAAGAAGAAGCGTCTTTTTCGCTTTGCAAGGCATTCCGACCGTGATGAACGTTGGGATGCTTATTACTGCGCAGCTGAAACGCATAAGGCAGCAATTACGACGGCAAAACTAGCTTTTTTCAATCATACCTTACATTCAATGTTGTTAAAAAATGCTAAAGAATTCTGGAATTAGATGGTTGCGGCATACCAAGTAGTCAATGTGCTAATGTTCTAAATGATACTTTTGTTAACCTTTTCTTATAATTTTGATTGTCGTCTTCCAATGCTCCCTTCTTACAGCTTTCTGCCTATGGACCCCTAGACTTTAGTTTTGACGGCATAGTTAAGCTAATAGAAAGTCTAAAGTCATCATTATCTTGTGGTGTCGACACCATTGCATCTACGTTTCTGCAAAAAAACTAAAGTATATAGCTCCATTTTTCTGTGGAAAACCTTTGAATAATCGCTCATCTTTTCTACACTTCCCGATGACTGGAAAATAGGAAAGGTGGTTCCACTTCCCAAATCAGGTGACAAACATATAGTCCTCTTAACTACCGGTCTATCTCCCTTACTTGTACACCCTGCACAATTATGGAGCATGTCATTTACTCGCACCCATGTTAACTTTCTAGATTATAATTCTTTTTTCAGTACTTCTCTACACGGCTTTCGTAAACTTCTTTTGTGCGAAACTCAACTGCTGTATTTTACTAACGACCTACTTTCTATTCTAGACCGTGGAACCCAGGTTGACTGCGTTTTTCTTGATTTTAGCAAAGCATTTGACAAAGTTTCCCACAAGCATCTACTCTTCAAACTTCGTAAATTTAACATTGACCGCACCGTTTTATCCTGGATTAGAAACTTTCTAACAAATCGATCTCAACTTGTCTTTACTAACCAAGCTAATTCTCACCTCAGTTCCGTCACCTCAGGCGTCCCACAGGGGTCCGTCTTAGGTCCTCTGTTATTTCTAATCTACATAAACGACTTACCTCAGAATCTGTCTTCCTTTGTTAGTCTGTCTGCGAACGACTGTGTCATCTATCGCGAAATCCCTAATAACAGACACTGTTTTGGACTGGTGCAACACGTGGTATATGTCTCTTAACATTAACAAATGCAAAGCAATGCGTGTATCTCGACGTAACTCATCACCACGTTCATACAACCTCAGTACCTCCCCTTTGGAAATCGTAAATTTACAAATATCTTGGAGTTCATATTAGTTATAACATGTCATGGAACGCTCACGTCGATCATATCACTGCTAAGGCTAACTCCATGCTCGGTTACTTAAAATGAATTTTACTTTAGTAGCAATGTCACTGAAATTACTTCTATTCGAAACCCTGGTACGCTCTGAATTAGAGTACGCTGCAGCAATCAGTGACCCGGGTCACACCACACTCGTATCTAACATTGAAGCCATTCAAAACCGTGGCGTGCGGTTTATCATTTGTAATTATCATTGTTCAGCCAGTGTGTCATCCGCGAAATCTAACTTTACTTTTCCCCTTCTTTCTCTGCGCCGTAAAGAATCTCGTCTATCGGTTTTTCATAAAATTTACTACTCTATCTCTAAGAGAAAAACTTATTCTCCCTCCCCCACACATCTCCTTTCGCCTCGAAAATAGACAGTACAGAGTTGGAATTCCCCAGTGTCGCACCTCCGGCTACCTCGACTCTTTTATTCCCAGGTCGTCATCGGAGTGGAACCACCTCTCCGCATCTTTAGTGTCCATATTGTTACGAAGATGTGCGGCCGGCAGCAAATGAGAATGACGCGTCCACTCAATGGGATAGAAACGATTTTTATGGAAGCCGGGTCGTGCGCGCGTAGCTTGGCGCGTGATGGTCAGGTACGCGTCGTCGTCTTCGTCACATTTCCCCCTCCTTTAAAGAGGACGACCCGGCCGATGAATGAAGAAAGCACGTGAAAAAACTGAAAACACACACACACATATAGTCATAGAAGACAAGGCAGAAGACTTATGAATAGATGAATGACGGCTGCCGGCCGCGTAGAATGAAAATGTTCTTGAACTTGCAGCCTCTCTCCACAGCATTGCCGACCTCTGTACCAGCCACAGCCCCACGACGTCACGATCCGGGCTGGGGAATTCATTTGACCGCTATCAACACAGACGGGGCTTGGGACAGGGCAGGGGACCATAAACTCGCGTCTGTATCTTGATTTCGTCCATAGTTCATCTTGTTCACGGCGCTCTTCATAAAAATACTCGTAGCTCACATTCGTTGGACCTCTGTTTCACTCACTTCGGCATTTCACGTAGTTCGCGGGGCGAGGGCTGTGCGGCGGGGCTATGGTCTGGAGCTCAATCGGCTGCGGCGGAGGACTGCTGCAACCAAGGTCCAGAGCGATGATGACGAAGAACGAATGATGACGTACCCCGCACCTCCACCAAATGTTACGAAGATGTGCGGCCGGCAGCAAATGAGAATTCGCAACTTTCATGACCTATAGGGGGCGCAGTGGTGCCTATCAAAATGGCTGTCATCTGGATGATCGTCGTAGAACAGCGGTACGAGGCTGGGTCTGCGACGCGTAAGTAATTCTAGTGTTGCTATATACGAGCAGTATTAGAGACTTGCGTTCTTTGTTCACGCGAGTAAGGTGAAGGCAAGCCCATTTATTATGAGGCCAATCATCCAGGAGCTAGGGTGCGCGATTCTCACAACGCGGTACCACCACCGCTGAAAGTTGCGAATGACGCGTCCACTCAATGGGATAGAAACGATTTCTATGGAAGCCGGGTCGTGCGCGCGTTGCTTGGCGCGTGATGGTCAGGTACGCGTCGTCGTCTTCGTCACAATATCATCAATTGATTATTTTATGTTTTGTAGCTGCCCCTCCCCTCTGTACTGCCCTCGGGCCCTGGGATACCTAAATAAATAAATTTGGCAGTTAGATGTCAGGTAAGCCTTCGTCCACTGCACGACTGCGCATCTGAGGCTGTTATGCGAATATTTCTAATGGTCGCCTTCAGCGCCAGACAGCTCATAACGACCAAACGAAGGCCAAAATTACGGCTGTGAATGCCCTGATAGTGCTGCGCACAACCTGCGTACAAGGCAGCTACTACTCGTGAAAGCCGACGAAGACCCACCCCCGCGCTCGTCGCTGTCATGGCGGCCCCCTACTCGCCAACTGTTGTTGCCAGACCGGGTTCTCATTTGTACTGGAGCGGCGGTGACGGGAGCCAAAGGCGACGCGACGGAGCGTACGCCTCGCTCGGCTCCCTCATTGCGTATTCGCGTCGCGGCCGGCCCGGTGCAGACGGCTGCCGTGCTCCCTCTCGCCCCGGCCACCGAACGCGGCGGGGGACTCGTAAACGGCGCTCCGATTAGCGCCGCAACAAGCGGCAGACTTCTTCCCGGAGGAGCCCTGCCCACCGCGGGGGATGCCCACGTCCCGATGCTGCCGGTTCGCCCCTCCTCAGGCTCTCCTCGAAGGCACCCTAAAGGCGCGTTCACACCGGCGATGCGATCTAGTCGAGCGCTAACGTTCATCACAAAAGCGACCACACTCTAAAAAAAGTCTGTGCGTCTACTTTCACGCACAACACTTGGAGAGCCAATCAGCGCAACTTACGGAGGCAGCTCAGCGAATGACGATGCGGAAACATATGTTTAGACCAAAAAACGCAGTCTGAGTTGTGACATTAAGCAATGCAAAACGTCACGCTTGCATTGCTTAAAGGACACATGCAAAGAAAAAAAACATTTTTTTTTAAACAGCTTAGATGGAAAAAGGATATTATAAAACGATTTTACAACGAAGAAAAAAAATTTTTAGAGCTATATTTACGGCGCTATCGAATTTGTAGTTGGCGCCCGCTTGCGCCGCGGAAAAGTGGCCCTTATTTATCACGTGACGGGCCCATATTTGTCACGTGGTGCTCGCGCTCTTTCGGAAGCTTCCTATGGCCTCTAAAAGTAACTTATTCATCTTTGTTTCAAGTATAACAAAAAACTAAGATGAATAAGTAACTTTTAGAGCCCAAAGGAAACTTCTGAAAAAGCGCATGCAGACGTGATCGACCTGTGCGCCGGTCAGATGACGGCGGCGGCGCCCCGAACCAGACGAACTTATGCGGCGGCGGCGACGGCGGCGTGGAGAAACGCGTTGAAGCGGCGTTCGCACAACGCTCAGCGTGCGGCGGCGGCGTCGCTTTACGGCTCGGCGACGCAGGGCGGCGGCGCGCGGGCCTACCACGTGACCAGCGGCGGCTCCAGCGGGCGCCAACTACAAATTCGTATAGCGCCGTAAATATAGCTCTAAAAATTTTTTTTTCTTCGTTGTAAAATCGTTTTATAATATCCTTTTTCCATCTAAGCTGTTTAAAAAAAATGTTTTTTTTTTCTTTGCATGTGTCCTTTATTTAATGTCACAACTCAGTCTGCTTTTTTTGGTCTAAGCAGATGTTTTGGCATCGTCATTCGCTGAGCTGCTTCCGTAAGTTGCGCTGATTGGTTCTCCGAGTGTTGTGCGTGAAAGTAGACGCACAGACTTTTTTTTAGAGTGCATCGCGGAAAAAAAGCAACGCGATTTGAGCAGTCGCTACCCCACCCGACGTTTTGCGATGCGATGTAGTTGCGGAGCGGCAGAGCCAATCAGAGGCGTTAGAAGCGAGTTTTCGAGAAGCGACTCGCCAACGAAGGCGTTGGACTCGCTCATCGCGCACGCCAGTGTGACCATCTAATTTTTTTTTTTTTTTTTTTTTTTTTTGCGATGCGATTTAGTCGCATCGCGCGGTTGCTTTAAAAGGGCCATTGCGACGGACCTTACCACTATTGGGCAGGAGATCGAACTATAGGGGGCGCTTTATCGAGCTTGTTGTCCCCACAGCCCGGTGTTTACCAACACAGCATAACAAAGAAATTGAACCTGGCCGAGCACGGTCTGGGCCCGAGCGCTTCGCTCTGACCAGTGCTTTGGTCGCACGAGGAGTGGCCTTCGAATCGTCATCTTCGATTTCTCGGATCAAAAACAAACAAGAAAATACGGTTTGTTGTCCCCACAGCTGAAGCGCACCGCTAGAGGCGTGACTGTTCGATCTCCTCCCCAATACTCTATTTCACCTTATGATGTACCGCAGAAAAGGTTACAAGCGCGAGCTCCTTGCTCTGGGGCATGTCTCGGTGGCACAAGCTCTCGTGCATTAAGGGCAGCAACCAACGCTACGAGCTCGCGCTTCGAGCCTTCGCCGCGGTACAACATAAGATAAAACGGAGTATAGTAAGCACATGCAGAAAGCGCGCGAAGCTATCTTTCGCAGGCATGCAACCAGTCCTGCTTCGGGTGCCTCAATGTCTTTCTGTTTACACTCTAAAAAAAGTCTGTGCGTCTACTTTCACGCACAACACTCGGAGAGCCAATCACCGCAACTTACGGAGGCAGCTCAGCAAATGACGATGCCGAAACATATGTTTAGACCAAAAAATGCAGTCTGAGTTGTGACATTAAGCAATGCAAAACCTCACGCTTGCATTGCTTAATGTCACAACTCAGACTCTGTTTTTTGTCTAAACATATGTTTCGCCATCGTCATTCGCTGAGCTGCCTCCGTAAGTTGCTGTGATTGGCTCTCCGAGTGTTGTGCGTGAAAGTAGACGCACAGACTTTTTTTAGAGTGTAGGGTGATGCCACCCTTTGTAGTACCCGCTCACGGGGAAAATACAAAATAAAATAGACGAAAACAAAATGTTGCCATAGCACAGTCAGCGCCACAAACGCGTGCAGGGACACGCTCTTTCAAGCGCTTCTGAACAAAAAATAAAAATAAAAGTGTGGGACAAAATGGCCAGATGTCTCTACCCTATTAATCCTGCGTACTTACGAGCAGCGAGGAACGGCATGCCTGCCAAAAGATAACTTCGCGTGCATTCCGCTCGTGCTTGCTGCTTGTCGGCCTCGGTTGTTCCTGCTGGATGCTATCGATGCTTTAGGGCACGGTCATAAAAACCTTTTCACTACGTTAGCGCAAAACACAACATGGGTTCCTTCGCATTTTGTTTGCAAAGAGTGCTGGCGGCCAGCAAAATTTTATATTTAGATTAATGCCCCCAATTGAGTACTTTACACCACAGCACTATCTTTACAACGACCTTTCTGTTCGAAGATAGAGAAAAAACAAGTAAAAATAAACTCGGCATATTTGCGCTAACAGTGACAGGTTACAGAGAGCCATAAGGATCTGTCATTCGCAAGCAGGCCAATCACCCCTTTTGGCACCGAGGCTGCAAAATTTGACCACCAGACGCACTGTAGTGATGAACGAGAAAGTAGCATAGATGAAATAAACTAGCATAGATCTGCGCTTGTCCTTCCTGCCGTTGCCCTCTACTGGCAACAATTCGTGCTCAGCAAAGGGAATGAATACAAATGGCATAAAACATTCGTTAACGACTCCGCTGCGCCCTGGGAACGTTCTTCGCGTTCCTAAAAACAATTACTTTCAACACTAAAAGCTATTGACGGCTCCTTTTTTTTTTTTTCTTCTTAAGTCTCTCATTTTGTTAATTTGTTTTCCTTTTTTGGCGGAGCATATGTTTTAGCTCCGGAACACGCGTTTTGTAGGGAACACAGAACATCTCCGCAGACGTAAACCCGCTGAGAGAAAACGTTCCCACCTGGACCGCGATGTCCTCCCGCATAAAACGAGCTGACCCGACCGGTGAAAGCATTTTACTGCCTCGGGTACACAGCGATTGAGTTCGAGATTGCACTGATTTAGGGAGGTGTGCGCGGTGGTTGTGGGTTTGCATATTTTATTAGTTTCTCTCGCCTCAGTGTACACAAAAATAACAAGACGAACGTAATACAAAAAAAAAAGAAGAAAATGTCCATGAGGGTTACGACAAAAACATAAAAAAATAACCGGGACGCGAACTATACGGACGATTTATGAGATAGTTGTTTGCAACAATCTCCTGTGTCTATACGAAAACATACACACTCATCTGTTGAATACCCCTATAGGATACGGGCCACCGAGAGGTGTGCAAGTGCGCAAAAATAAGTTGTTGTTTTTTCTTCTGACGATGGCAAACGTGTTAAGAGTGCAACTTCCAATCATTACTCGAATTCCGAATGGAACAACCGGTAGTTACACTCGAAGCTCCACAATGGCGCACTAAAACAAATCTAAAAAAAAGCAAAAAGAAAAGAACAAAAAGTGAAAGCCGTTTACAACTCCCTGTAACGCCGAATTAGAGCGCAGCTCTTGAGGAGGAGGAGGGAAGGGTAGTGGGGGGTGGAACAAGTGGCCTCGGGGGGGGGGGGGGGGGTCACGTGAGTGGGGGGGTCACGCTGACGATGACGATGATGTCACTGATGACGTCATCAGTGACGATGACGATGCGGATGCCGATGACGTCATCAGTGACGTCACGCGTCCCATAATGCACCGCGCGGTTACGCCGACGCCGACGCCGCTTAAGCCGGAAACGGGCGCCTAAGAGCTGCGCTTTAAAATGAAGCTCGTGTATAAGTTGGTAAGCGCAAGATCAAATATGGCTTCAAAAATGTAAGCGTTGGGATAAGACCGAAAATTAAACAAGATGACGATGATTAAGGGCTCTACGGCGCAAACGTTTCTAGGTCATACTGCGCCAAACTAAGTTAAGAATTAATGTTCTAAGATAATTAAGCATAGCAGAAAAACGCAAACAATCAAATACATTATCAAATAAACGAAGCCCAAAGTCCCGGAGAGGTTATCGGCGTCGACCAAAAGGTTCCGCGTGCCCAGCGACATTCCATCGGCCGCGTTTCCGACGGAAGACCGCCGAAATAGCCGGGGGCCCCCAGCGAGTTTGTTTCCGAGCGGACCGATTATGCTCTGTTCACCGCAAAGCTGACAGCGCGGTGGGAGCTCTAACGCGCTCTCCGGCCCAATCAACCGTCTTCTTTTTGGCACCTGACTCCGCTCTCTGCGCGTGGCGTGATCACGTGACGAAAGATGGACTCATATATGACTGATCCCACGAGCACGCAGCTTCCACCGCACTGTCAGCCAGCCTATAGGGTTGAACGGAGTATAATAAACGCCAGCGAGTTCGGCCGTGTCTGTTTACCCTGGCAGCGGACGAACCGAGCGTTCCCTCCACTTCGTCCGATGCACGCGGACGCTGGTGCCGTCTGCGAGCGCCATCGGGAGACTCCGCTAATTACTGTTCCCCCTTGCAGACCGCCAACTCCCATGTTCCGCGTTTCTCACCTTGCGATGGAGCGCAGCGGGCCGCATGTTAAGCCGTCTCAGTCCATCGAATTACTGAAGAAGTGTCACGTGACCTTCGGGAGGGACGCGGCGAACAGCAGCACCTATGGTCACTGACACCTTGAGCGGAGCGCAAGTTCGCCTGCTTCTTCGCAAGTTCGTCTACTTCTTTTGCAGGTGTAGGGGTGACGTCAGAACGCCGAGCTCTGATTGGCTCTGATTGAAGGATAGTGGGTAGACCTCGAGGCATGCTCGCTTCGAGGTCTACCTACCAGGCACGTAGCCAGGGGGGGGGGGGGGGGGGGGCTACGTGCTTGGTAGACGTGTCTGACGTCACCACAACCCCTGCAAAAGAAGCAGACGAACTTGCGCTCCGCATTAAGAAGCGTAGGGCGTGTTCCGAGCATCTCATTACCACTCCGTAGACAATCAGATTGCGACATTAGCCAATCCAAATGCCGAAGAACCAATCACGAAGCTTGACTATAATGTGCATTTCTCATGCTCTCAGTGACTGTGGAATAATCGAAACTTGTGGGCAGCCTCGGTTCCTTCCATGGAACGCCGTAACACTATGCGGAGAGCAAGTCGTGTGCTTCTTGCGCAGGAGTTCCGGGGACGTCAAAACGACGCCGAGCTCTGAATGGCTTTGATTGAGAGGAAAGTGGGTAGACCTCAATGCTAGATGCCTCCGGGTCTACCCACTTTTTTTTTTTCGATCAGTCATAAGTGTTTGGCGTTCTGACGTCATATCCCTGTGCAAGAGGCAGACGAACTTGCGCTCCGCATAGGATGGCATCAGACGCTTTTCAAAACTGCGCGCCATTTGGTAGCCGCTGCGCCAATAATACGAGTCCGCCATTGTTTGGGCGGCAAGTTCTTCGAGTATGTATATTAAACCCCCGGGTTGCGTAAGCAGGCACGTAGCCAGGATTTTGTTTCGGGGGGGGGGGGGGGGGGGGGGGGGGGGCCGCCCGTGACAAAATGCTGTATGAGGGGGAGGGGGGAAAGGAGGTCCCAGCAAAATGGAAGATTTCGGGGGGGGGGGGGGGGGTCCGGGCCCCATGGGCCTCCCCCCTGGATACGTGCCTGTGCGTAAGTGTTGGGCGTCAAGGATGAAGAAAGAATAAAACAATTAAAACTGGGACAACACAACACATCTTTCAACCCCCTGTTGAAAAATGGGCAACCCGGAAAAAATGGGGTTTCAACCCCAGTTTTCCCGGGTTGCGTGTTCTCGGCTCAGTTCGCATCGAAAACGAGTGCTGCGTCAGCGCTCCGCGAAGTCTCGGTTCCAATCAAGATTTTCCTGTCCAAGGAATGCCAACCGCCAATATTGCTCAATAAACACACAAGACTTAAAAAAAAAACAAAAAAAAAAACGTTCGAAAAAGGCTTGATCCTGACACCGAGCGTCCTTCGGCGTATACTGATCGAACTCGACGCCCAGCGGAACAGTGACACGGCGATTGTGGCCCATTTGTTTCACGCGCTCCGTCTCCTTGCAATGGCGTCGAAGCTTCCAGCGCATGGGCTCTGGTTAACCTCTAAGTGGTGTTGAAGCGATGAATGGACCCCTCCCTCCCTCTCTCCCCCCCCCTCCCTCCCCCCCCCCCCCCCCCCGCATGCATCGCTCGTGAAGTGAAGTGACGTCACGTGACAAGTTCACAGCGCTGGATTGGCTGTGGATGAGTCGTAGCTTCCGCTGCGGTCCATCGTATATACGGTGGAGTGTATACGGATGAATACCGCTCGTGGCTATCCACTTCCCGCCTTCATTAGAAGGGGCCACTCAAGAGCACTGCGTTCGTCTGTGCTTCCTAGTAGGAAAAGGAGGAGCGGCGTTAATTAAGCACGCCACACGAATCGAGGCTCCCGCCGTTGCGAATCGTTAGTTGGATTATAATTCAGGGTCGTTGCATTGACAGAACGCGCGGTTCCTCGTTCTGCGGATGTACATCGATCTTACAGTTCGTAGAAAAGGCGCGGGAAGAAGCTTCGGCATGGTTCGGGGCATCCTTTCGTGATTCGGAAATGTGTTTCTAAATGCCGGTTCAGGCGCACACGTCGAAGCGCCAAAGAAAAAAAACTAGGAACGACGCAGAGGCAGCGCTGTATCGGGGCTGTACGAGCATCACTAATATAGCGCCAAGTCGGCGTTGTAGAAGCAAGACCGGCTCTATATTTCCAGGGCTGGCTAATGGCGACGAAGTAGCGCTGTGCACGCTGTACACGTGTGAATTGGCCTGAAACAGTAAAAGCTAGTGAGGATGCCGTCAAAGTGGGGCGGCCACTCGAATGTTAAGCTGAGCGGACCTTTTCAGTTTCAGTAAACGGCAAAAGCGACGCATGGACGACACCAACGAGAACAAAGTGCGGGAGGCAATTTGTAACTGGCAGACACAGAAACATATCTCGCCGCCGTCAGGTCTTTCCTGAGCGGGACAATCTGGTTCGTATACACTGGCTGGTACACACAGAGCGCTCCGCGATTTAGCTATTCCTTCTCCAAATAAAATCCCAGAGGAATGGAAACGAGATCTCCGAGAATTACCGTTAGATCCCGAGCTCAATACGCTTCGATGTCTGTTCTTCAGCACAGCCGAAACCTGCATTTAAGAATATGTCGCCCAAGTGCCGACCTTCATCAGCATGCTACTCAGTCGGGAGCTCACTCTGCAGCACGGAGTGTATAACGACTAGGGCCACTGTATAATGTATACGAACGAGTGGCTTCGCGCCACCGACTTGCACACATCTTCGGCGTGAGAGTGGCGCAAAGTTCCGTACAAAGTGCATGATGCTGATCCAAAATCTTTAAAAAAAAAAGTAAGAAGAAGAAAGAAAAAGAAACCGAGAGCGCGGCGGCAAAGGGCATCGATCACGAGGGAAAAATCGGAAGTTCGTGACGCAGTCGTCCGGAATAACCGAAATGGTGAATCGAGCCGGACAGGTCGCTTCGACACGACAGCGGAGTGTCGACGTTCCGTGCCATAGTAAGCAAAGGTCATAAACTGACAACCGCGGTTCGAAACCGCGCAAATGAACGGACTGTCGAGCGTCGAAACTCGTGCGTTCCCTCTACAAAAAAACGGCGCGTGGAATGTAAAGGTCACACTGCTCGTACATATTATCCAAAATACACGCTGCTCGCTTCAGAGAATTATCGGCGCCTTAAGCATGTTCTAAGCATGTCTGCCTCATGTATGTTTCGAAGACGTCTAGAGACAGTTTTTGTACGATCAATCGATGTCGGATGGTTGAATATTGATGGCTATACCCTTTGTAACGGGCGGTAGCTTGCGCCACCTGTCATTCAAGAGAAAAAAAAAACAAAAAAAAAACGCCTTAAACAGTGTCTGCAGGGCGACCTTTTATACGGAAAGACAATCTTTGCGAAGACTGCGAAAGAAAAGCTGTCTGGGGCGCGCGAGTGGCTACTGAGACTCGAACTGACACGCCACTCCAATCGTACCTCTAGAACGCCGGTACTTTGTTGCCTGCAAGCCGGCCCAGGTTTGGGTGGAGCTGCTTCATCCAATGAATTTGCATTCCTCCTTCACTTACGAAGATGAAATTTACAACAAAAACCGTAATATATGGTGATCCCCGCATTTCGACTCAGTGGATATTCAACGTCGGGCCACGTCTCACGGCGCGCGAACACATAGGCAGCACGAACCGCGCAGGACGACATATTGAAGCGCGTGAAAAGTTTTTTTTTTCTTCTTCTTCTTTTCTTTGTTGTATAGACGCTTTGCAGGAGCAGTGGATGGGCGCCGCCATAACCGAACTTCAATTTTTGTTTCCTCTTATTCCGTTTACTTCACTTTATCATTACTATTGCGGGCCAGGTCATTGCCATTTAAGCTTTTATTATGTCCTTTTCCTCGGCATTTTCCTTTGTGCAGGCTCATCAACGCCCGTTTCAGTGGCTCGGCATCTCGGTGAGTCAAGAAAGGTCAGCAATGGCGGCCGTAATCTGGCGCCTGTCTCCACAGTTGTTCAGCCAGCTCACCCGGTATGAGGCGGATAACCCTCAAAGGAACGCCGGCCCAAGAAAAAATTGACCGCATCTCCACGTGGTGAATGATGTTGCTTGGGGCGAAGCTCTGGTGGTGCTTGTCTGCGTAGACGCCGAGCCGCAGCATGCCGAGCCTTTTCATTCATGCCAGTAGGAGAATGTGTGGTTTTCTTCTTTTTCTTTTTTTAAGCAGACAGATGGGATGGCATCTCAGAACCCCCTACTCTTTTTTTTTCTTCTTTTTCTTTGAGCCTTTTCATTCCTGTCAGCAGGAGAATGTGTGGTTTTCTTCTTTTTCTTTTTTTAAGCAGACAGATGGGATAGCATCTCAGAACCCCCTACTCTTTTTTTTCTTCTTTTTCTTTGAGCCTTTTCATTCATGTCAGCAGGAGAATGTGTGGTTTTCTTCTTTTTCTTTTTTTAAGCAGACAGATGGGATGGCATCTCAGAACCCCCTACTCTTTTTTTCTTCTTTTTCTTTTTTCATAATTTTTTTCATCTTTTTTTTTCCAATTTTTTTTTTGCCTTACACGAGCACGTGAGCATGTGCTCACGTGATCGTGAGCACGTGATCTCACGAGCAGAAGCACGAGCACCCGACGCCGGGCCTACGGCGGACGGACATACGGACATGGCTAGCCCCTAAGGAGCTTCGCCCCTAAAAGAGCTCGCGCGTGTACCTAACCAACCGTGGAGTCAGCAGTCCACGTTCAAAGCCACTTCGTGTCTGCCAGAACGGCCATTTTCATTTTGACCACGCGACGGGAGAGTTATCCCTCTCAGCGCACGCTAAGCGGCAGTGGAAAGTCAGTGGATACATTCCCGCCCTTTTGTGAACAAAATAAGCTGTATACTGTCGCCTATCTACTCCCCTCGGGAGCCATGCACGCTGCTCTCGGTTCTTCAGTCATTGGCCGCGACTACTTAGTTCGCGTCAGTATCGGACCATATCGAGAGCAGCTAAGATTGGGTAAAGAAGCCGGACAAGAGGGCGACCGGGTGCGGATGATCAAGTTCCAATCTGATTCAACACAGGCGCAGGCACACACTGCAAATACAAACATTCCTCGTTTTCGTTAGGCTCCCTTGCCGTTCTTAGAACGCAATCGCTCGCCACGCTCAGAAACCACAAAGAAAAAAAACAAACAAAATAAGCAAACATGGCACGCGAACCTTCGACCAAAAGAGGTGGCTCCAAAGGAGGCGTGGGCGCCGATGCTGATGCCTTGGGTCGTAAACGCGGGAGATGCACATCTGCGCCCAAGGTGCGGCGCCACCCTCGGAGGCCCGACATTCCCCCGCCGAGGGTGCCGCTCTCCTCTGGCGTACGGCAAATCCTATCTTCACCGCTGAGAGGCCTCGAACACCGAAACGCGAATCGCGATGCAGAGCTGGGAGGCACAGGGCGCCAAGAAAGGGTTCGATTGCTGCCATCCACGCGAGATTCGGCGATGTTATGTATAGTGCATTGCGCAGCGGTCGTGCCTCTCGTCTGCAGCAACGCTGGTGGATGGAACGCGTCTTCGACTGGCACGTCTACCGCATAGAGTTATTATAATGCACGCTAGAGGTTCAACTGGCGCTAGTGTCTATGCGACTTCTGGGACGCAAATTGAAGCAGACAGCAACCAGTCTACTTTTGCGGTGCTCCTGTGCATTCCTATGGGAAAACGCGCGTGAATTTTCTCTCTTCGCCGGAAAATAGCATGGAACACTTTTCTTATTTGAGTCGTACCGAATAGTACGCACCTTTATTAACACTGTACAAGTGTAATTGCTTTACTTAGCTCATTTTTCTTTATCAGTTAACGATGATTAACTTCGCTTTATTTCAGACCAAAACCTGCGTTTGACAGCACGTCGTGTAAAAGCGAACGACGATTCTATGCAAAATAACAATCGAAAGGAATATCGAGTGTGTTCAAGGTTCGCCAGCATTCCGGTGACGCTTGTATATTGCTAATATGTCAGTCATGTCACTATATGAAAATGAACCCGTCGTCCTTTACGAGCGGTCAAAAACACACGAAACATATATAATAAAGAAAGTAGGCTATGAACGGTGTCCCTTTTTATTATTTTCTCTGCCGGGGAAATTTTATCGGGCACTTCTTCTGAACGTAGAGCAAGCACCTTCGCACAGAGCAGAAAGAATAAAGCGGTGCTTACTTATCGAAAATCGGACTATATTACATGGCCCGCAATTTATTTTGATCGAACATGCACAGTTAGTTACCGATCTGCAGTGTTACTGCGTAGTTCTTGCCATCTCTTTAGGGTTTCCACATGTCCCTCGTTCGTTTCGCACGTATGTACCACCCATGCTGAAAAGCGCCGACGTCATTTTCACGCTAACAGTGCCCGACAGGGCGCAAAGATACACGTACGAAGATAGATACACGTACATAGATACACGTACGAAGACGTTTCATCGCAGTTTTTAATGAGACGAATTTGGAAGAAAAGCGCCGTAACTGACCAATTATTTCGTCTGCCCGACTGAAAAAAATCTAAGCTATTATACCTAGTACGTACGAATTATTCGGGGTACTTGCTCTTACATAATCGAGCGCGGGGAGAAAATGCACTCGCTTTTCCCCGTGGAAATACATTACCGGAAGTCAATTGTGGACTGGTTGCTATCTACTTCAATTTGCGACAGCACACTCACTAGCGCCAGATAAACCTCTAGCGTACATTGTAAAAACTCTATGGTCTGCCGCGTCCTAAAAAGTGGTCCCCCGATTTCCGCCTGACGACGCCATACAGAGGTCACGTGGTCGTCGGCCGTGATCCTGCCGGTGTCACAACAGCGGCGTTGAATGGGGCAGACGCCCGTTCTGATGCAGGTCGCTAAACTTTGTGTCGACGGTCCACGGAAGCTGCAGCAGTCAGGAATTGGGACTCCGCACCAACAGTGACACTCCGAATCGCTTGTACTTTCAGCCGCAACTTCTGCATAGTATACCAACCGCCAGAATCGAGACATCCGACTACATGACGGGCCGACTCTCGTGGCGTCGTTCGCTGCCACTGCGGGAGCACTTTTCACGTATGGGCCGGCTGAAGGCTCAATCCAACGGTCGAAAACGGGTTCCGTGTACCGCAGCACTACCACACACAAGAACGAGGGAAACGAGCAGGGTCGGGCCGCTAGTCCAAATGGCATTTGAACTTTGACTCACCATAAGAAGAACTGCGGCGATTTTGCACCGCGAGTTTTTTTTTAACCTACTTTCCCGGCTTCGTCTTTTGACCGCCAGGCGATGCGAATACGTACCTGATTCGCACGAGAAGGCTCGCGAGCGAACCTGTCGCCACAGCTTTTTGCCATAGCCGCTAGGTGCCGTCGATTTCGCTGGAGTCGCCAGTAGCCTTCGCTGCAGTCAACTTAAAGGCGATAACAAATATAAACGCCATCTGAAATGGCCGTGTGGCACGGGCGCTCAAAGGCCGTGCTGCTGGATCAGTAAGCTCGCGCTCGGGCACACCAATCCAGCAACAGTGCTCGAACGCTTACGTAAAAAGAAAAACACGATTCGCAACAAGCGATCCGCATACACAGAGGCGTATACACAAGCCCCGTTTACACAAAGTTGCCGAATGCACCGAGAGATTCGTATCTATACGCTCAGCCCACCGCCTCATCAATCGATCACCATCGGCCTCCGACCAAGGCCGGTGCTCTTTCGGGACTTCATCGTAAACTTTCTCCGGCATTCGTTCGCGCACATATCCCGACACATCACGTAAACCCACGCCGCGAACGCGGCCGGCGCGAGCGCGCGCAACTTCGAAAGCGACAAAACCAGTTGGTCCACCGTCGCGTAGACGTACGACGCGCAACCCGTTGGCTCCAGGGAAGGGACGGCACACGCTGCGACGGCGTTGCCCGCATCAGTAATCGCGACTGGACCGCGTCCGTTGCCGCCGCGAGCAGCGAACTTTCGTCTCCGCGCTTGCCTTTTTTTTTTTTTTTTTCTCTCTCGGTCTTGATTCGAAGCTTTTCCGTGTGTGTTTTAACTCTTGCGAGTTCAGGCGTACGTGGGCCGAGCGCAGAAACAAGGTCAACGTCAGATTAGCGGTCGCCTCCAACGAGAGGCGAGAGAGGACGGGTCTGCCGCTCACGCGTCGCGAGTAATCGGGATCAGTTCAGCGGGAGTCGCTCCGACGAGAGGCCACCGTCGAGCTCGCGGTCTTGGTCGTCCGACCGGATGGAATGCGTCCTGGGAGCGAGTTACTGGATGGGTTACGCTTTATATAAGGGACGGTTCAGCCACGTTGGTGAATAAATGTGTAGCCATTTCTTACCGGCCTTTGGCGACGTGTCCGCCGGAAGATGCGACAACTGCTTTCCGTCGTCTAGAAACACAAAGACGGAGCCGAAAGGTCCCGGAGCGCGCCGATCATACTTCGGCGACAAAAGCCCGGAGTCGCCGTCGCTGAAAGTCTAATCTACGCGCTACTACATCAACTTCGGACCTACCCGATCATGGGGGACATTTTTTTTAGCCAATGTTGACAGGGTAATTGCAGATCGCCTACAGGGCACCAAAGTAGCAAAAGTTTCTAGATTTGCAGACGATTATTTAGTTTTCGTAAACTGCGCGCAACTGGAATTTGAATCCGAATCAACTTTCATTTCGAACATTTTTAAAGACTGCCTTGCACCCTTGCAACTACCGAACGAATTGGCAGTCGACAATTTCAACAAATTTTGAGACCTACTCTCTTAAAATGCATGCGCGTCTACTTACCTGCAAAACACTCGAAGAGTCACTCTCTGCGATCTACGAAATCAGCTCACAGAATGATGAGGCGGAACATCTGTTTAGACCTCAAATTTAAGTCTGCGCTGCGCCATTGCGCAATGCAAGCATGACGCTTTGCATTGCGTAATGCCACGGCGCAGACCTTATTTTTAGGTACGCGTCTAAACGGATGTTCCGCCTCATCATTCCCTGAGCTGATTTCCTAGATCGTAGAGATTGGCTTTTTGAGTGTTTTGCGGGTAAGTAGACGCGCAGGAATTTTTTAGAGTGTAGGTCTGGATTTGTCACCCGGTCATGTATGCTGGGCCTTTGAGCCAAGAAATACCAAGCCGATCCCCTTGTTTGGCTTAGCACATTCCAAGACTGTGAAGAGATGAATTCTGAATTTATGCTTTAATTCTGCCCTTTTTTAAATCTTGTCGCCCGTCGCCCCCCCCCCCCCCCCCCCCCCTTCCCCGTCGAATAGCATCTTAAAACAAGTAGACAGACTTGCGAATGCCGGCTACCCACAGAAGATGCTAACTTCAGCGGCCGAAATATTGCTGAAAAACTTGAAAAAGCGTCCAACAAGTGACGAATGTCCAAGAACCCGTAGCAAAAAAAGTGTGCACCATTCCGTACTTGCATAACATTTCCGACAATTTAAAGAGATTAGGAAAAATAGCTGAAGTTGAAGTCCTTTTTTCTGCCCCAGAGCGCTTTTCTGCCCTCTGCAGGAAGGTGAACAAGATCGGGGAAGAGAAGAAACATTGCACATAAAAGCACCGACAGCCTTTCGTTAACTGTCGAGAATGCGTCGTGTATTCGATTCCTCTGTCGTGTGACAGGTTCTAGATCGGACAAACCGGACGGTGCATTAATGATCGATTAAGGGAGCATCACTACAATGTGGCAAAACAAATATCTGGTCATCTGGGAATTCACTGCCGTGACTCTGGATGCACCCCTGACTACCAAAAAAGTAAAATACCGAAAAGGAGCCGTGACAACTAACTCGAAAGATATTAGAAGCTTACGAAATAAACAAACTAAAAGACAAATGCGTCAGCACGGCCTCCGTTGGTCTGTCCGATAAAGAAATTTGTTTCCTTACTGGTGCATGTTAGGGACCGACTATGACACAGCACTGTATAATCTGACTAATAAGATGCAGAGACTGCGTGCATCTTTGTATCTTTTCTTTCGCACTCTGTTTATTTTGCTGCTGCCCATATATACTGGGAGTGGTGGTAATTAACCTTCAGTTGATAGTCAGCGCTGTCGTCTGTCTCGCTTTACTTTGTCCTTGTCTTGTAGCGCTGCTTCAAACCAAGATGATTAGTCTCCACGGACGGGAGGGGGACAAAAAGCCCCCTCTGTGGAACTTTTAATGACTTGGAGGGTGAGACAACAAAAGCAACTACTTCACTGCTATTTAAAGGGGCAATGCAACAATTTGTGTACTTTGCGCAAATACCGCTTAGAACGGATCCCTGACGTTAATGACCTATGAAACACGCGTTCGTTTTTCACCCCACGCAATAGAAGCCCCAGTAAAAAATTAAAGAAAAACGAGCAGCGTTCACCCCCTCAACTCGCAGCCAGAACAAGCGGCCACGTGATCTGGAGCCGATTATATGCCGCCAATGTTGATCATAGCCACGCGTTGGGGTTGGCAAAGCACAGGACACGCGCTGAGTTCCAGACATTGTTATGGCTCGGCTATTGTCGTCGTTGCAGCGATTGGACACGGGTCACTACCCGAATGCTTCTCGAGCTAGTAATTATCACGAGCCCAAATCGAGTGCGCACGCAATGCTCGGGTCCAATCTATGAACAGCATTCAAATATCGTCATATGGGTGTACTGCGATCCCCACTTTACGTCATCAAATTTTTCAAAGGAGAGATTGAATGAAAATGATCGCGTTTGTCTCTGAAATTACACCGCAACAAAGGAGTTTCTTGGTCAGTGGTGTTGCGTGCGAGTAACCTTGAGTCCCACTAGGGCCAGTAAGCTCGTGTAAAGTGAAAAACATTCCAATTGAATATCGTTGCACCGCTCCTTTAAGTATCAATGTGGCGATGCAGGCGAGTTGGTTCATGATTACAACTGGAAGCAGCCCGCAAAAAACACAAGGACGAAGAGAGGAATTCACAAGACGAGCGCTGAACTTCAACTGAACGTTTAATGAAAAGAACATACCCAAGTAAACAACCACACCGTTATCGCATCAACCTCAAGATAAGCTATTTATTTTTTTATGTAAATACACCGAAGTATGGCTAATACATTTATCTCTTTCCTTTCCTATCAAGTACGCTTCCAGCAGTTCTCTTGCAGTTTTGTCACCCCTTTCCCCACAATCGTGTCGGCCGAATTTTGGCATGTGTCAAAATTCGGCATGTGTCAGCCGAATTTTGAAGATATTACGATTTCGATGGAAGATACTACGACGAAGATATTGCGATGAAAAAAAAAAGAAGAAGAATAATGCCACGACTTTAAACGTGCACTTCGCTTCGCCCGATGGCTAGCTGTTACCCCGCGCTTGCAGCCTTGAGATGTGTGCTGTCGTATAGAGTGGATCACTATACTGTACAGTGTGTTTCAAAGCGATATTCGGGCGTACAAATATGGGCGACGTGCGCGACCGAAAGCGTCGCTGTGCTCGGCCTTCCACGATTGGCCGAACGCTGACTATGACGTCAGAAAAGGATTTATCATCGACGGAAATAAGAGGAATGAAAGAACTTTAATTTTGACGGTGTTGGCAGTGTTCCTTTGAGAGCGCAATGATTTCAAGCTTCCACCATGCTATTTACAAACACCATCGAACTTGTTGTTTGCAAGGTAATGACGTCACAAGGGGGAACCATAGGAAGGCGCCACCAAAACATCTCGCCGCTAATAAACAAACCAACGAACTGAGTGCAATTAAACTTTTCACAAAAGTGTCTTTAGGTGGTGCATTTATCGTACTCAAGTTTTTTAGTGTAAATATCAGAAAAAAGAACACCTAACAAAGAAGTTTTTTTTTTTTTTTATTTGCTACGTCTGTGCAGAGGGATGAAAATGGAAAAAAACCGTCTGGTTGCCGCTGCTATTCACAGATGACACAACACAAAGGAAAACAGTGCAAGCTTCTTTGAGATGTACAGACAAAAGCAGATCCAAGCGAGTGTGGTACCATTCGTGTAAAAAAAAAAAAAAAAAAAAAAAAAACTCCAAACAATAAAGCGTCTGAAAATCCCGAAACTGCCTTCGGGGGAAAGCTCAGTCGCAATCTTCTCCAATGAGAGAAAGTTGAAGGGAAGCGCATCCCTCGCGGATAATATGAGCTGAAACACCCAATCCGACCTTTTGCTCCGTCTGCGGTTTCCACGCGCTTTACTATCTCTCAATTTGTCAAACAGTCCGAAATATGGGACCTCAACGTCGCGTTCCATTCCTAGTTAGGACCCCAGCTCTCTCAAAAACTGACAGGTATGGCAAAGAAGCACAAAGGGTCTCTTTCAGTTCATACAATACGCGAGAGTACGCCACTCGAAAATTTCATACATAGGGAAGGCAATGGATGGTGGGTGGCGGTGAACGACGGCGGCGACGAGAGGACACCATTTTCAACACGCGATAGGGCTGAAGCTAGTTCCAGTCGCCAAGAGAAGTTTCCGCGGGTAACTAGTATATACAACCACGCCATACACGCCGAACGCCGACGTTCCCCCCCTCCACATGCCCAAAAAGGCGTCGGCCAGCCGTGCTGACAGGTTGCTCACAAACAGCCTCAAGCCCTTAAAAAAAAAAAAAGAAGAATGAACTCGAACAAACAAGATAAAACAATAGTTTAGCCCGTGACAGTTTTACCGCTGCAAGGGCGGCTCGTCCAGTCGGCTCTGACCTGACGTGAGTCGCGTCAGAGCCCCGGGATAAACGGCACTTGACTTCACGAGGCCGGACCTGACAGCAGCTGACACGACGCCACGATGACCTGTAACTCAATGGACGCCCGGAGCGCCCAGCACAGACGCAGAGCTGGGGAACGACCGCGTTGAAATTACAGGTGCGCCCGACGAAGGCCGTTTAGGCCGCGTCGCGAACTTTATAGAGGTTTTTCGAATGACGTCGATAGGTATTCGCCAGCGACACAGATCGATGATTTGACACTATATAACTGAAAGACGTTCGGCTTTCAAGTGCGGTTGACATTTTCGTTCTGGCCGGCTCTTGGCACGATACGCGTGTAACGACTGCTGTTTGCTCCCGTTACCACCGAAGCAACTAACAAGTTCGGGTACCTGAGAAGAATATTTCAATCAGTATCTAATGACACAAAGCTACTATCATATAACATATTGGTGCGCCCCATAGAAGAGTACGCTAACGGTATTCCTATTACAAATCCCACGTCGCAAAAATAGAAAATGTGCAAAGTAAGGCAGCTAGACGCTTTTTTTTTTAAATATAAATTTCGCTTTACACACTTTTTATCAGAATTCTGCAAGCTTAGGTGATCGGGCATTATTTGACAAAAAGGCTAAGAATGCGAGACAATTTCTTTTGTTCAAGTTATCAATAACCAAATATTCATAGATAAATTATCTAAGTTAGCACACATCCAGTCACAAGAAGCAACCACGACAGGCTACTAACGAATATACTAAAATAATAAGTAACAGCCATTTTGTTTAATACTAATTTTTCCCGAGGGACTGAATGGAATCGTTTGCCTGATACCATGCATAGTTCACTCCAGGTCTGTAAATTCATTCGTAAATGCAATATAGACAACTATTTCACAAGATTTCTGCGTACTGGCTCACTAATATTATAATAGCTATTGACTGATTACTGCATTTTTATTGTATTGATTTAATACGTACATTGCATATTGCGCGTTACCTTGTCTTATGATTCATTTGTGTATATACGTCTGTGTGGTCCAATTTTTCTTCACCCTATAATCAGTATACTTGCCCCACTTTACTGGTTGAGGCTTACACAGCACCAACAACTAACGCACGCTATTAAAATACTTCGCAACCGCCCTACTAGTGTACCAAATGAAACTACAACTATCATTGGCGCATTACAAAATAAAGGTATAAAATTGTGGCGTGCTCAGGTCGGTTACGTGTGGTCCATGAGCTTAGAAAAAAAGGTGTTTAATCAGATAATAACCATATAATGAATGGAAGCGTTATTTGTGTGCCTGTCCTCGCGAATACTTGGGCGAATACATGTTTCGCGTCGGTAATCGCCGGTTATGGATGGCTGGCACTAAGCGAGACGCCGAGAAGCACATAAACGCCAGGCGCCATTAAGCACGTAAATACGAGAATATCTGCGTCCTGAACGCTACATAGCCCGGAAACTGTTCTTTTTTTTTTTTTTTTTTCACAACAACCACGAGCAAGAAGAAACAAAAAAAAAAGGTGAAGTAGTTACGTTTACACGTATAAACAGGTTTAGAAGACGGACAGAAGGCACACTGCTTGCTGATAGTTAAAATGATAACAGCATGCACCAAATTAATATCCGACTTTATGCAAGCATAATGACATTAGTTTCGCTTGTTGTATTCAGGCACGGGGAGTAAAACGACGTGTCTACTGAAACCAACACGTTAGACAAGAACTGCAATAAAGCAATATTTTAAACTACGCAAAACTCCAAAAGGGTTAAAAAAAGAATAAAAGAAAGAACTCAGAAACGTTAGCGGTGTGATTAGCAAAATGCCTCCAAATATCACGCGTTTAGTAAGTGGCGGGAACGCGGAGCCGCTGTTTCGCCTTTTCTTAGCTGGCCCCGAGGCTCGCGCAGAGAGGGCCACACAAGTCACAGCATACGCGAGGAAACAAATAAGACGGCAATTCTCCCGAAACAGGAATTAGGCTCGTCCTCGGACCGCCAAAGGGGAGCTCGGACAAATCGGACGGCGGAATTAATTACAACCACGGCGTTCGACATGGACCCGTAATTAACGATGTACGCCGTTAATTGCGCAAGCGCTTCCGAAACGAACCGAAGCGAACCGGCCCCGAGCATGTTGGCGCCCGTCCTTCTCTCGTAATACGTTTCTCGGCATCGATGGTTACGCAGATAGTATAAGAAGAAAAGAGAGGGGAAGAAATAGATGGTAATAATAATAAGAAAGAAAAAAGAGTTCCCGGTTTCTTGTCCCGCAAATGAGCTGCGGAGACGGCGCACACAGTCACACAGCCAGGGTTGAAATATAGCGGGCGGTATTCACGGGGCACTGTAACGTCATGAAGTCACCTGACTTCACGTCACGTGACACTAAATTTCCCGCTAAATTTAGCGGAGAAATTTATCCGCTAAATTAAGCCGCAAAATTGTGACGTCGCGCGAAAATGTCGCAGCGTCACGACACTGTGATTCCCCGCTAAATTTAGCGGATACCATTTTTCCGCTGAACTTAGTGGGCTCCGATCCGTAGCCGCATACTGCGCGACAGTGTTAGCGCGACCACGACTTCGGCGCTTTTTCGTATTTCGCTTCGAAAGGGAGCTGGCGAGCATCGAAATCTATACCACTTAGATTAGCGCACACCCAACTCAGCACTTAGCACCACTATAGCATAGTTTCGATGACAGCCCATCGATATACTATAAAGACAACAACAACAACAACGGTGATGGTTTGTCAAAAAAAGGATTTCTTCACACGACGGCCACTTCTGCTGCTCCGCGAGAGCGCCTTACGGTCACTTGTTCGTGCATGCGCGTGGGGATCGCCCGAGCGAGACCCTTAAACGACCACGCGAACAAACCATCCCGACAGTTCCCTGCTCTCGCCCTTAGAACAAAGTAGCGTCCGTTGCCCACAAAAGACTTCGGATTCATAATGAGAAAAGGGGGAGAGAGGGAAAAAGATTAAACTAAAGGGGCGAGAGGGAGAGGAAAACGATTAATCCAGCAAAGGCGGAAAGGACCACACGTCATAAGCAGTTAATAGCGCCTTAGATTAGAAAAACAAATGATAAATATGTGCTCCGAAAATATGTTGGCGCGCGCGCGAAAATTCGGGATGGGAAATACGCCTCAGTTTGGAGATGATTCCAACATTTCGAGGGAGAAAAGAGATAGCAACCACCCAAGGTGTACCGCGTCAATCCGGGCAAGCCGGGGAGATATCAATGGCCGAATCTGTTTCGGTGTGCCGGGAGGGCAGCGACACCTATTTCACGATAAACGCTTCCGCCCCCCCCCCCCCCCCCAAAAAAAAAAAAAAAAAAAAGGAATCAAGAGGCCTTTAAAGAGTCTCGCGAGGTGTGGCCCCTTTTCATTAGACGAGCGCCGCTGGTTCGGGAGCTAATTTCGCCGCATATTAGAGGACAGCGCTGGTTCCAGGGTGATTGAAAGCTCCACCAGACAGGACGGTCGCTGAATACGACGAACAACAACAGGGAGGTAGGAACAAGGCGAACGAAAGGGCCGAGCCCGAAATACGTGTTCTCCATCTTTTCGACGGGTCTGGTGGAAGGCATTCGGCCGCGAAACCTGCCGGGGGGGACACGACATTAGGGGGATTTCGCAAAGCCCTCCATGCGTAGCTAAGAGAGCATCTCCGTCTTCGGGTCTTTAACGAAGAAGACTCGGAGAATTTCCCGTCATTGTACATAACTGTTTCGTGGCACACCTGAAGGACGTTCAGCCGGTTTCCTTTGTGATTGGTTGAGAAACGAAGGTTCCGGACATCGGCGCCGGGGACTTCATAAAAGGAACACCACCGGGCCATAAATTGTATATCCGACGCGGAAAGAAAGAAGGGGAAGAGATGGGAGCGCCCGGAAACGTCAGGCTGCCCAGCTCCGGCTGGAATGACTTGTGGGTACACCTAAAGGTAGCTGCCTTTTTCTCTATCCACCGTCTCCCTCCAATTGGAGCGATCGGGGGCGTCGTCAACTCAACGCGCAGCAAGGGCCTGGCGTTCGGAGTCCGGCGCTCCAACGCCAGGCCCCGCGTGAGGGGAGGAGCAGAAGACGCTGTTCCCTCTGATTGGAGGGAGACGATGGGTAGAGACCCACTAATTCTTCCAATCAGAGCACGGCGCTATGACGTCACCGCGCGCTCTCATTTCCCCCTTTCCCTCAGTTTCCTTTCGTATCATCAGTACTCGTAGCAGAGCGCGTATAGTTAGTTATATATGCTGCACAAAACCCGAGAGGAATCTCGTCTAGTCAGCGGCTGGCTGTTGCCACCTATCGAATGAAACCGAGCCATCGAGTTGTCGGCTTACGAATGAAACAAGTAAAGCGGATCGGGAAGAACATCGGGACCAAGTGCGGCATAAATAAACCCTCATATCACGAGAGATATAAAAAAAAACGAAACTAGACTTCGTTTCACCCTAAGTTCGGGCGAAGCCTATACACTTCGAGCCGTTGGGACCAATCAAACCGCGTCAAAGGCGCAACGCCATGGTGTTCGTCATGTTTCAGTATGCGTCCTATCATCGCTACACCAACCATGTACCGGGAAGGCCGAGTGATGTGCGCTTATAGCGTACGTGTTCGTGGCTGTATGTGTTCATGCGTTCCGAGTGCGCTCGAACATACGATGAAAGGAAGTATAACAGGTTGCACGTTTCGCCCCCTTTTAAACCTTACAATCAATTCGTATAAAAACAAAAAAAGATGATGCCGAAATTGTTGTTTTTGCTACGCTCATTCTCGACGAAATGCGTTAGAATTTAGCGCAGGGGTCCGTTGTCTTCGCAGAGTCATTCGGTTCTTCCGGACGTCGGCGGTTTCGGATGCAGCCACCGGAGCTTTTAGAGGAGCGCGTGTCAATAGCGGCTCGTCGTTAGAAGCTTGTCAGAAGACTCTTTCCCTCTTAGGTAAGCGGGAAAATGCACGTAACGAGCGAACCCACGGAGCGAAAGAGCACGGGGGAGCCGCGCCGCGGAATAACGAAACCAGTCCACGGTCCAGTCCCAACCAAACCCAAGACGGCTGCATGCACCGGGGCGACAAATGCTAACGCATTTAAGAAAAATGCAGACCAATACAGGTCGAAGTAGTCATCGCCTAACGAAGCAACTATTCTGGCTCAGCGCGCATGAGACGGGCAATAACAGAGACGAACAAAAAGAACGGCAAAGAGCGCGAAACCGCCCCATGCCCGATCGCGTCGTTATAACCACGCCGGTTCACACTACATCGCCTCACACGTGTTAGACCGAAGAACGCTCGATGGCCCATATTTCAGACAGCGTGAAAACGCCAATCCGTCGCCACCCGCATGCAAGCCGATAGCCCCGACGAGGAAGTCGCTGAACCGGCTTGAGTATGATCTGGGCCAAGTCGGCGCGTCTTCGAATAAAAGCCCCCGAGCTGTTCTTCCCACTTCCCAGAGAGAGCACAGCGGCGCTCACTACGCTGAGCAGGGTCAGTGACATCATGTCTCGAGGGACGAATAGGCGAGAACGCTGTAAAGCATCTCCTGGCGCCCACTGGAACAACCAGTGACATCGGATAATTTTGCGCATAGTTCTCATTTAGGCCCGTAGCCCTTGAAAGAGCGTTTTGAGACTTGAGTGAGGAGATTCAACATACGACATCTCGACTCCTTGTCCACGCAAAATAAGCAAGTTTCGCCTTACAAAATTTCCAGAAGCATCAGCGCAACCTACGAACCTGAATGAGCAATACATAACACCTAAAACACTGAAGCATCTGAAAACTCGCGTAAAAAACAACTGCGCGGTATCTAAAAAAACAAAAATTCAAGGCACGTTTTTGATTGTTTTTTGTTGAAACGCAGAAACCGCGATTGGGAACTCAAAACGTGTCATAAAAACGAAAAATCTCCGAAAGTGAAGAACAACTTGAGCCGAAATAGATTACACGATTCATCGCCCTTACCGGATACCCAACTAGTGCCACACAAACCAAATCAGCTTTGGTGCTTACCTTTGGCCGTGGATCATTTTACTCGTTGGACCTCTAGGACTACATCGGACCTCTTGACTTGTTCCATCTCTTGCCCATAAGTGTGGGTCACTCAACGTGTTTGTTCGTTTTCGCGTTATACCCAACGGTCGGCGTCGGGTGCACTACAAAGAGTGGGACATCCGGGCCCACCTACTATACTGGCTCCTCCGTGCACGCACTCATCCTCATCCTCGCAATCCGTTTGGATGGGGTGACTGCAATCGTGCTAATTTCCTGACAAAGGCAGAACCGTCGATGATAGCCGAGGAAATACCGAGCATGGGCAGTTGGATCTTTCTATTGACTTCCTATCGCTGGAGAGACTGTAAGAGTACTGCTACGTCATCAAAAAGGTGAAGAACGAGTCATGAACGCACTGAGGCGATGCGCCCGCATCTTGCAGTTGTTCTAAGCCGGATCCGATACTCCCATGGTTCCAAGTAAGTCAATGGGATCGCAACGTCAACAGGAGACGACTATACGTTGCTAGTTATCCAGGTCCGTTCTGACAGAATCCTGAGGCTGCCGACACGAGAGTCAACGGCGACCGCCAAGGCGCGAAGCGGCCGCGAACGAGAAGCAGGACCCAACGAAGCTGCAGTCCGGAAGGATAGCGCGGACAGCGGAAAGGGGACAGCTCGCTTCGCGACACGGAAGAACGAGCTGCTGCGCGACACACCTCAACGGGCCAAAGTCACGGTCGCATTGGATATCTCTTTGACTTCTGAATATCGTTTAAAAAATGACGGGAAACACAGAGGCGTCTACGAAACGTGCGTAGAGCAAAAGATTTGACCGATCCTGACCAGCCCCCCTTTCCCGATGCTAATGCCCGGTGTTGGTCTTTGTTCCAAAAAGGATGGCTGCTATTGGAGCGAGGATTCGGGGGGACTCGGAAATGTTTTACTGAGCACAAGCAAGCGAACGCCTAGTATCACTTACGAATTTCAATGCGTTCTTCGCAAGAAAGCCTGGGGGAAATTTAGGCTGACACCATATTGGCGCGTAAAGGGCTCGAGTGCCGACTGCACAGAGGGAAAAGCACGCTCGAGGTTTGTGACACACGCTATTGCACCTTGTGCATCCGAGACGAAATGCACCGGAAGCGTGCACACCGCACCTCCCGACGGATTCGAGTATGGGGATGTCACTCTTTTTATGCATCTCTTTTTCCTGTGTTCGGCGTCTTTAATTTGCGCTTGGGATTAAAAATGATAATCGATAATCACAGAATGTTTAAAAACACACTGACCCAACCCCCCTCCCCACTACACATACACACACAAAAATTTATTTTTCTTATTTTTTGCTAGGCGGTGTAATATGGTGTCAGGATATATACCCAATCAATATTTTGCTGCGGAATCACGTATCATAAAAAATAAATAAAAGCCAACCGCTCCGAAACCGAAAAAAACAAACAAATAGACAATTGTGTTGCTTGTATGTTTAGACAGTCTTGATGCTAGTACGCCTCAACGGGTGACCTGACTCCAGACTTGTGCGCGTTACTTGTAAAAAGTAATTAATTACAATTACAATTACTTGGCCATCAAAGTAACGGATTACCGTTACAAATTAGTGGCTTTAAAATGTAATCGATTAATTACTTCGTTACTTTACTCGATTACTTTTCAATTACTTTGAGAAATACATGCAAAAACGCGATTTTTCACTTTGTATTCCTGTATGCGGTAATAAGGTAACTTATTAGCTATAAGCAGACAAATATTACTATTACTAGCGGCGAATAATGTACAAAGTCGTTTAAGTTTTGTGTTTAGTTTTTATTGCAAATCAAGAGCAGTTGGCGCTCGAAGTTGAGGTCGTTCATCTCTCCCCTCTTTCGGGAGAAAGAGAGGAAAAATGAACGGCCCTGAACAACCTGATTGCACTGCACGAGCGCGCGTGTTTGACAGTGACACTGAAAGCCCGGAGCTCGCTTTTGTAGCTTCTGCTACGCTCACACTTAAAGTCGAAACGGATTATGGTTTGTTTTAGAAGACCAAATATTTTACCGAATCGCACATCCATATCGCTCATGTCACAATGGTATGCTTGGAAGCAGCATTATGAGCTGCCGATATCCGAAAATACAATTTGCGTTAACTCCCCCAGCAACTCGCCGCGGCTCCCCTGAGCTCAAATAAATATCAATATCTTCATCAACTGTTCGAAGCGTACTTTACGCCGTACGTCAGCGGGTATACACTAGGGCTGAAAAATGCAATATTGCGAGTGTAAAATTGGGATGCAAACGCCAAATTATGAACTAAACACAAAAATCTTAAATTTTCTAAATCACTGGTTTCCACACAAAAAAAAAAAAATTAAAAAGCGCTTACCTTTACGTGTTTTCGTAGGTTCGAATTCTGGACTTAGCAGATGAAAGAAGCTTTCTTTCGGGGAGACAAAGTAGGCACTGAAACTCTAAATTCGCAGTTCCCTTGGTGCCTTTCAGTTTGAACATTGGATCCAAAGAGGGCCATGGCGACAGTGCAAGAGACATGCTGAATGCTCACTGCTGGGACCTCTCGCGTATTTTGTAGCCGTAGATCAGCGAGCTAGAGGCGGGACCTCAGTAGAAAATATTTAACAGCAGAAAAAAAAAAACATTTCATATAGATAAAACATTCCTACATGAGTAAGAGGAGAAAAAAGAGTTAAGAGAAAGACAGGATTTGACAAGGGCTACACCCTACTAAGACGACGAGAACGCGAGGTTATTGCAAAAAAAAAAAAAAAAAAAAAAGCTAAGCAAGAGAAACGGAAAAAATTCGCAGAAAACTCATCAGCGGATGTGGTGTCTATTGTGAGTATCGTTCTCCAAGACGACACGTTCGCTTGTAGGCTGAGCTAGGGCTCTGGTGTTTGTCTCTAGTCTACTTTAACCAGAAGGCTGGAAACCTCGTCTCCATCACGGTACTGCCCGGACATGGGCGGCTTTAATAAAGTTTTTCTCTCTCTCTCTCTCTCTCTCTCCATCACGGGAAGGAAACTACATGCGTTCTTTGCCGTGTTACAAGAAAATATAAAAAAAAAAGATGTCACGTAGAAACGTCAGAAGGCACTGGAGTCCTAAAATTGTTCTTAGAAGTGGACTGCATTTGGCCTTTTGTCCCGTAAAACCCCGTGTATTCGGAACTCACAGCGACTCCGACTCCTCCCCCGCACAAAACGCAAACAAGCAAAAATAGGAGGGGAGGCTGACTCCCCACCGTCCTCGGTGCACACGAAGTTGTAGTGGCTACTGTTTTTGTTTAAAGAAAAAGACGCGAAAGAAAGCTGTTAGTTCAACTTCGAGTTTGTTCTCGGGGTGTTGCTTATGTCTTTATTCACGTCCTTCCACTTCTGAAATCTGAGCGCGGGCTGGGACTGGATCGCACAAACTTCCCGATAATGATCTTAGCAAAAAGAGACGGCAGACCCCCCCTCCCCCTACCCTCCCCTCCCCTCCCCCCCCCCCCCCCCCCCCCACACACACACACACACAGTTCCAGTTTGGGAGATCCGTGCCATGCGACATTTTTATGGGCCATTACTCTTATATTCTTCTTTCGCCCCCCTCCGAATCAAGTGCCGAAGGCTCAGAAGGGGCTTCTCTTTCTGAGGAAACTCGACCGAAACGCGGCGTTTTTGCATCGTGTAAGCGACCCTTCGGCTGCCTTAAGTAACCTCTCTAGCTGTGTGAAAACTCCCGTTTTCTTTATTTGTCTACTTTTGTCGGGGCCCTCCTCTTGTTATCGTGCTAAGGGGATTCGCGACTCCAACTAACTATAGGTGGCGCCACTCATTTTCCAAAATGGCGGTTATAGTGAGGGTCGGAGATGCGTGCCACTGTTGAGCCTATCTAGTGTGCTGACTTCACTGAGCGACACAAATTATTTCTGGTAATACGAAGAAGCTAGGGTGTTGTGGGCGCAAGTCACCTCTTTACCCTGAAAATAAGAACGCTGTTTTGCGTAATATTTACGCAAGAATGCGCGTTTTAATTCTGGAGCGAAACCGAAACTAACCACCATTTCGGATTTGATTTCTCGATATAGGTCTTAATTTCAGTTTCTTTCATAACTCAAGATGTGTCTCACATCGTAACTATTTAGTTAGAGAAGTTGTTCGCGGAAACTTTTTTTTTTTTTTTGTGACATACATGTTCGATCCAGGCTGATATTTGTAGTTGTAGTTGAAAAAATCAGTGCTGATATTTGCGCGTTCTCGCTGCCTTTTCTCGCTCAGATAATTGTCATGGGAAATAATGAACTGCGGGTCTTTTAATGGGTTTTTGGCTATTTAGATGATTAATTGGCTTAACATTATTCCCAGCACAAGAATAAGAAATAATTCCAATTTTTGCAATAGGTCCACAAAACGAATAAATTAATAAACTCTGTTCACACTGAAACAACACAAAGACGGAATCCGAGTCAGATTTATAGCAACACGTGACGCATAGTACTTTATATTACATCCAGTGTTTGACTGTTTGTCTATCTTGATAACGATGTGAGAGTTTTTCATATGCTAAAAGAAAACAAAATTATACCTTTCTGGACAGATTATTATGGTTAAATGGCGTATTTTTGTGATCTTGGCGTTAATTGTGGGCATACATTGCCGCGATTTGTATTAATAGTAATAATATTAAAATTCAAATATTTTAATACGTTATTTTTCAAGCTCTAATATAATTTGCTGCTTATGATCTAATCCCGAACGCGCGAACAAATATTACAATCAAAGGAGTGCTAATTATCATCACTGGTGCCAATTGCGGCATTTTGAATTGCCAAGTAATACAATAAAAATAGTCTAAAATCAATGAAAACATTCTAGCTAATGTGAGAAATCTCTGTAAAATTACATAAATTGTGGTTAAAGTGTATTTTGCTCTCAAAGTCGCGACGTTTGACAATCGGCAAAACGTCCAAAGTCGCCGCCAATATCCTTCCAGACCAAATGCCCAAATGTTAAAAAAGAAAATATTTTTTTATATACCAATTTTTTTGTAACATTTAGTTACCTTTCATTTTTACGCTCCGTTGTTTTGCAAATCTCAGCCTTTCCAGCTCGAAGGAACGCCTACCTGCTTGCACGTCTGCTCAGTGCAGCACATTGCGCTGGCATTGGAAGCCGGTGAAACTAGTGAGTTTTAGTATTGCGTATATGAGCGAACGCAAGTGCTGTGTGTTTGCGTTAGCTTTGCGTGTTTCACACTGCTCGTGCGCCAAGCCCAAAATTGCGGTCTTGGATGGCGCATGGCGATGAGGCGCACGCACAACGTGGGGCACGCAACTCTAAAGCAAACGTACACCGCTTGCGTTTGCTTCTATGCGCATTCTATGCGCAATATTAAAACTCTCCAGTAAGGTACAATCCCATACCGGCTGCAGCATTACGTTGTGCCAATGAAGAGTGTTGTATGCATTCGGTAATTACATTTCGCGAGCCATGGTCGCCAGCAGTTCCGCCGGGCCCGCTGAGCAGGAGAATCGGGGACCCTCACTAGAGCGCTTCCTGTTTCTGCCGCGGGAGGGCGAGCGTCGAGCTGGAGACGCGAATACCAGAGTCAACTCCCCCCTCTGTTTCCCTCTTTCCACCTTCTTTTTTTCTTTGCCGAGATCCCGTCACAAGCTTCTGGCTTCAGTCTATGCCCCCCCCCACGGGCCCCAACTTATTGACGCAACTCAAAAATCATATTTTTACAATAATGCTTGAAATATTGAAAAAAAAAAAATCAAAATAACAAAAGAATGTAACGAGTAACTTGTGGTAATCCGCCACTAAAAAAGTAATGAAATTACGTTAGAAATTACATTTGTAGAAATGTAACGGATTAATTACAAAATTACTCAAAAAGTAATTAATTACAAGTAATCCCGTTACTTGTAACGGATTACTTCCAAGTCTGCCTGACTCCCATAGATGAGAAATTTACCCAGTGCAGTACAACAGCTAACCTGCATGTTTTTTTGTTAACGTGCATCACGTGGTAGTGATTACACGAACGCGTGCCGGTACCGATCTCATCCAGATCGAAACGGGCAAGGGGTGGGGATCGAACCCAGGAGGTTTTGCAGCGCAAGCTTTCGCTCCACGCTCCGAGCTGAGACACGTTAGCGTCTCAGCTCGGAGCGCTTTTCTTTTGGTTATTTTTTAAGAGTTATTTGCGATGTTCTTTTTCGCTCATTATTTTCGCCCTCGATCGGCTCTGGCCCAGGTAAACGTTTGTCCCCCGTGTGTTTCTTTGTAGAATCTCCTTTGAACGAACGTCTTAGGCCTTCTCCGTGCTACGATTTCGGTTACGGAATTTCACGCCGGCACAGCTGGCCAATCATACCGACAAGAGTGTGACTGGCTCAGGCGGGCTTACAGTCTCTGGACTTGACACGGAGACGAAATGGCCATAGAATGACCGAAGCGAAGAAAAAATTCACGCGTGTTCATAGAAGAACACCGTACCTGAAACACCTGATAGTAAAAGAACATCAAGATGTCAGAGGGCCAGCTCTGATTGGAACGATTATGGTGAGTAGACGCAAAGGCTAGATGCCCTATATCTCTACTTCAATTTCGAACGCGAGACACTGCGCGCAAAGCAGACGACACTCTTGCCCGCTCTGATTGGAGGGAGGCCTGCGGCGGCTTGAGACCAAGGCTGCTAGCCTTGGCGGTTACCCACTAATCCTTCCAATCAGAGCTCGGCGCTCTCATCTCCTCCTCTCCCACGATTTATCTCTCTATTGGGGAGGAGGAGCGACCGTGACGCCCCAAGCGGTTAACTTTAGAACTACACGGATGGGGACAACAAATACAATGACTCAGCGCTCGGCCAACATAACCGAACGCGGCGTCAGCGTTCGGCTGAAGTTCGTGTTCTCCGGTGAGGGGGAGGAGGGGCTCTTTTGTTTCGACTCCGGCCTGCATGAACAATGCAGCATCCACGGTCCCAGCTCACACAAAAGCCGAAGTGGGTTAAGCTCGCATTCTCTGAGGATAGATCCGGCACTTAACGTCGCTTCGTCGATTGTTAGTATTTTTTACATTAAACTGTGCCCCGCGCTCTATTGTAGAAGATGACATGGACATGCCCATAAGGCCTCTGTGCATGTGCACAGGCCTTGTGTTGAGTAAACACCGAGTATGGGGACAACAAACGGGTCAGAGCGCCCCCTATAGTTCGATCTCCTGCCCAATAACCTGCGTTCAATCAGATTTCCAGAAGAGAGGGTATGCTGTTTTCCCTTCTGTTAGCGTATGCCAACCTGTTCAAGAGGAGGGAAAGAAGGAACGGCAGAGAAGGGCTGGAAATCTCCCGTTCCTCTTTTCCCTCCTCTTGAATACGTCGGGATACACTCTCTTCCCTGTAGCTTTGGCTGTACTGCACGGTTTTCGTGAGACGGAGTATAGATACAGCTCAAGAAGGTAAGGCGAGGCAAAGGAAGGCCGGAGAGGAGGAAGCAGACGGAACGCTGGAGAGGAGAGGGGGAAACCTCCTCTCCTCTCCAGCGTTCCGTCTGCTTCCTCCTCCCCGGCCTTCCTTTCCCTCGCCCTACATTTTTGAGTCATAACGGAGTATAGAGGCGCCGGCTGCCAGCACAGTGGCTTTTTATGGGTCGATCCGAGAACGCCCTTCATTTCGACGATGGCGCAAGAACAGTCGGGGCTAAGAAAACGACCTTGCACTTCCGTGCCTGAGAAACGCGCTCTTTCGATCCAAGCAAGCATGAGAGCGATGCACCCTGCTACGGTATAGACGGACACGCTGTTTACAAACAAGCCCGCGTTTGCCCACACCAGGTGTGGGCACTGCGCGTGCGCAGAAACCGAACTCGGGTGAAGTGAGGCCTCTGCGCATGCGCAGTGCCATCGACAGCGCCACCGCAGCTGCGTGACGTCAGGGCCGCGTGCTGGTCTATACGGTGTTCTCAAGGAACGAATATCACCAGCAGAGCGCTGTGCGAACCGTGCGCTAGACAGGCCGTGAACGGCGTATGGGTCGCGGAAAGCGTGCCCAACGGCAAGGCGCGGCACTTCATCGGCGACAGTGTCTTTCACAGGGAGCCATTCTGTGGGCAGGTCAGGATTAGAGTAAGTCGTGTTCGCCATCTGGTCATTCACAAACCTTGCGAACACAGAGCGTTCGCAAGACATATCTTCCTCCTTTGACCGCCGGTGCTTGGGTATCGTCGTAGCATTTCAGGAGTTCTAGCCACATATCATCGGGATGAGCACATGGGGTTCGCGATTAAGGCGGACCACAGAGTCGTCATGCACCCCAAACCGCGCGAACCCATCCCACCGGGACTGCGGTATACTTTCAAAGAAACCCTGCGTTGCTGGGGCACGAATCCATGCCGTTCGCCCCACAAGAAAAACACTGTTACGATGGAAGGTAATACCAGCAACGTACAGACGAAAACTATTTAATGTAATAAAACAAATGATAAAGCATTGAATTGTAACAGATAGGCTCACGAAGCGTCGACGCCAGGGTTGTTGTTGCATCGAAGTTCGTTCTTTCCACGCGATCAAGTGTCTTTCCCATTTTTTTTTTTTTTTATCTTCAACATACTTGCGTGTGTCAAACTGTGTTAACTTTTGAGGAGGCTGATCACGGCTTGGATTAAAACAAACTGACCCACGCAAACGAAAAAAAAAAGAAAAAAGCTCTTCCCTTCAAAACGGTAAACGAGACTTGTGCACGACATACAATATGGTTTTTGGTAGGATGCAGTGTCGAACCAAGGCGCGTTAAGCATTGCGCGCATTCGCAATACGCATTTAGGAAAAAGGTCCATTTCAAGCCACTAATCTCTACTATTCACATCTCCAGCCCATCACTCGCCCTCTTGCGGACGAACGAAGAACCAGAGGAGCGGGGACGGCGGCGGAGACAGTGGCAGGGATTGTCGGCAAGCTTGGTGCTGCTGTTAACACATGTTACAGCATGGCTCTGGTCGGCGTGTTCGTGTATCACGTAGTTTTGATGAAAACAGCGAGTGCGTTAAAAGAGGAATTGTACTGTTCCCTTAGCGACTTTTAAAAATTTTCCTAACGCACGTGACCATCTCCTTCATCCGTGATATGTGATATGCTCCTGCCCTGACCGCTTCCTAGTTCGAGCCCAATAAATTCATTTTAGCACACTGACCAGCGTCAGCGAGCAGGCGCACGGGAAATCTAGAAGAATCTATCGGCGTCTCTTCCGCCATCCTGCGACCCCCGCCCCGCAATATGTAGGGCGTTGGAGTTGCGCCTATAGGGGGCTAGATGGCGCATAGCTGCTCCCCGAGCCTGGCTCATGTGAAGCCACCGGATGTTTGATGCTTGTCCCGGAAGTGGGTCGTCTGCTCGACTTCCTAGTGCATTCAGTCGATAGTCCATGTTTTCTTGTGTCTTCGAGCGGGTTCAAATAATCCCGTTTTAAATTAAATCCTGAGAAAAAGGCACTTGATCGTGGGATATACGCACACTTGATCAACCTCAAGATGTTCACGTCGAATGGCCTCCCAGGAGACTTCTCGGGTCTGCATACGCTGTACGTGCGCAAACAGCAGGCTTTCTTGAGATGACAAGCGAAAATCCAGCGCCCTGAACGCTGTGCGAACCAGCATCCGGAAGAGAGCCTGTCAAGCGCTCACTTCGGGGACAAGCCGCACACTTCCGGTGACCGGTGGCTTCACACCCGTTTGCTCCATGCGCCATTCAGCCCCCAAGTGGAGATCAGTGTATCGAGTCGCAAATTGTGTTCTGGGAGCTAGGGCACTTCTTATAGTCACTTTCAAATAAAAACATCGGCGAGCATAAATACCCTGTCAGTGTCCCTGAGGTATTGACACAAGGGAGAAATCCCGGGGATCTCTCCCCGGCGCGCGCATCACGCGACGAAAACGTCTGGCTCCTGCGATGCGGCGCTATGACGTCATCTACGCGGCGGAGGGACGGAGGGATGCTCGAGCGGCACAAACAATCCTGCTTTGGCAGCGGATCTGTTTGTTTTCAGTAATATTTTGACGTTAAACTATACGGTGCCCAATGTAGAGCTCGCTAAATTCGTCTGCGGTGGTGTCGAGTGTGGAAATCGCTCAAATGGACTGCAAACGCTGACATTCCTCCCACCGGCATTTCGTTAGAGTGAACGACGAAGCCGAGGAAGAAATTGCGCCCGCTGTCGGCGTCACGCACATCCCTGCGCGGATTTCTCCCTCGCATGAATGCCCCTTCCAACGCGCGTTGTCCCGTCCTTTCGTTTTCACTCTCTCCAGCCCAGAACCTCCTTCGTCGAGTTCCATCAGCACCTGAGCTTTTCAAGTACAAGGAGACGAGGTGTAGGCAAAACCATACGGCAGAACGTGGTTTACAATAATCTTTCAAATCAGCGGTTAGAGAAAGAACGCCTGCGCGAGCATCCACCGCTCCAAAAAACCGCAGCCACATCATACAAAAAGACGCAGTGTTGGGCGCAGACATGACGACAGGATGGACCCCTTTCCAAGAAGAGTTATGCACATGCGCGGGCCTTCCTTCTTCAGCGGTGAAAGCCCCAACTTCGGTAGGCGTCCGGAAGATGTCTTCCCCGACTCGGATCAGCCGCAGAGAAGGCGGAAGAGGTATCGCAGCTCCCATTCCATCCGCCAACCGTGGTGCGAGTTTCAGCCACTCGGTGTCTTCTTTATGTGGTCCATCATCTGCGGAGACGCCTCACGCACGTTTGCATCACGCATTCGTGTGCTTCGACCATGTCCGCAGACTGTTTTTTACATGATGTATTAGGAGTGCTTACTTCTCCGTAGCTTTCATGCCAGCGAATAAAAACCTGTCCTTGTATCGGCCTTCGTCGCTTGTTTTATCTCTGGCCTGCCGATGCCGTGGTGTATAGCTGTACTGATGCGAGTCCCAAAGGTCCGCTTTTTTCTTTTTAACACATCCACTCTCTTTCTTTTCCTTTTAAATCTCTGTAAATAGCGTCATGAGCTGCAATACCTGCTGCAACGCCTCGAATGGCGAGGCAGCCGCACCTGCATTTCTGCAGATTTGCACGCGATCAGCCAATCCGTGCTGCAGACTATGGAGCGGAAAACGAATTCCGTGCACGGCCCCAAATAGACGCAGAAGAAAGCTTTCCGCCATTCAACTAATACAGGTTGCGTGCACAAACCATCAACAACCAGAAAAAGAAAAAAAACCGGTAACAACATAGCTTTCCGGGAATTAGTTTTCCGGTAATTCCGGTGATAGAAAGAGCTAGGTGGGTCGCTACACTTAGACCAGCAACGAGCGTGCTTCTTGGCCGCAAAAAGAGCAACGAGAACATCATGCCCTTCTTTTATTTTTTTTTTTTCCCTTAAAGATCGTGATCTTTATATGTGCAGTTGAATTCCACGAAAGTCTTCTTTAAAAGAAAGAAATGTACGAAAAAACACACACACACACAAAGAAACACATATGCGAGACGACAAGAGGTGTTTCTGGTTAGGTGCACTCCTTTCGGGTCCCTTTGTCTCGCGAAGCCTCCCAAGAAAAAGCTGCCAGTGTCGCGCGCGCCCGACAAATCGTACAAACCGGAGACACACGTCCGAACTGTACACGCGTAAGCACTGTCGGGCGTTCTGCTGCGGGGTTACGCGCTAGGCCTAGCGCGCTCCACTTCCATCTCATTTCGCAATTACCCGGAGCACCGTGGCGCAAATCGGCTTCCAACATTCGTTACGACTGCTCCTCCCGAGTCTGATGACGCGTAATTTGTCCGCCCGACCGGATCTCCGTTCCCCTTAATCGCCTCTTGAAAAGCTCTGTCAGAAACGAAAAAGAAAAAAAAAATAAAGGACGAGCTGAAACCTCTTCTTCAAAATGAACAAGTGGCGCCCCTCTTCGAGGCGTCACGTTCCTGAAACTAGCCGCCCGAAACGAGGCTACCGCGCGCGCGTTCAAGAAAGGGACGCGGGACGTACGTCTTGCTTCAGTTCACCGCTGACAGTGCGGTGGAACCTTACGCACTCGCCGGACGAATTAACCGCCTCCCTTTCGTCAACCGACCACGCTCTCTGCGCGTGGGTACGGGGGATGGGAGCGTGACAGCGTGGCGAAAACTAGACGTGCGGTTGGTCCAACGAGAACGTTAGCTTCCACCGCGTTGTCAGCATAGGGAGCGAACGGAGTTACGTACCGTACGTTACTCCTTAAACTGACAGTGTAATGGAAGCTGCGTCCATTGGACCAGTAGCACGTCCATCATCCACGCCGTGATCACGCTCGCGCCAGTACTCACGAGGCAGAAAGCAGGGTCAAGCGATGAAAAGTAGACCGTTGATTCGGTCCGGCGAGCGCGTAGCTTCCACCGCACTGTCAGGTCGGCGGTGGACGGAGCATGGAAGCGGACCGGCCGCACTTCCGTCCCTTGCTGCTCTTCTTGTACCACACACGGGGGCCTAAGAGACGTATCTGTAATGCGAGCCGCGGACAGCGGAACGAGTTGCACGTCCCTGCGGCTAATGTTGTGTGTTTACTCTGCCGAGTGTTTGCCGCGAAAATGGGCCGTTATACGGGGTTTTTATCGCAGCCACTGTGGCTACCGGTTCTTTGGCTCGTCCAGTTATCTCTGGGGTAGTCTGGCGAGGTCACGGGCAGGTACGTCAGGTATGCTTGGCCGCGAGCAATCTAACGCAGAAACCACCCCGCGCGCGGTCGTTCGCGCTCCGCGGTCTGGATAAGGAGGAGGTCTCTGACACCTTGGTATGTAGAGACACAAGAATGGGCTCGTTTTTGACGACGTTTAGACCCCCTGGACCGTGGTAACGGTGTAGGTCAGGCGCTTAAAACCAAAGCACCCGCACCTCGTTACTGTTCTGAATAACGAAGCGGGTTCAGGGAGATAAAACGAGGGTAAAGGGGCGACGCCTTTTTGTGATCATTCGCACTGCGTATTTCGGGCTCATTTTATCTCCCCGCATGAGAGGCAAAACGGACTTGCCGGATGAAGGATGAGTGTTCGCATATGCATAAAACGCAAACAAGCAAGCAAGCACGCACACACGCGCACGCACGTGCACACACACGCGCGCGCGCACACACGCAGATGAACAAACACACACACAAAGAAAACAAGCAGGTATAGTCTCCAAGAACATAAAAGACCCATTTGATGAGTCCAGTGGTGTGATTGGTCTGGGTCGTTTTGGGGCACTTTTTGGAGCAGTCAAAAAATCGTTTTAGTGTAGCAAAAAAAAACGATAAAAACTTTTAAAGGCGGAGCACAAAAACACACACTTCGTTTTCATTCATACCGCGGCGAATATTAGGTTAAGAGTCATATGTTGGCCTGTCCAAACTTACAAGAGAACGTATTGTCCTCCCGCCCGTTTGCAACCTTTCTGTTCACGTCAACTGCAGGGCAGCCTCCGTTCCCGCAAACACAGAACTAGCTGTTTGATTCCGCGTAGAAGTACCAGACACAACAAGATACCAATCGATGAAGGACAAAGGTAGACCAAATAGTATATTCAACGGAAATAATATTGAAATAAAATAAGTTTTCACACCCAAACGGATGTTTCGTTCAAATTCTAAAGGTTGTAATAAAACTGTTATTCTTAACTGAGATAGAAACAAGGCGTTTGCAATTTGGTTAGAAACATCAATGACTTTTACAAGTAGAACTTCATGAAAAGAAACATCAACACATAAACAATAAATATGCTTGATAAAAACAAAAATCCAACCGAACTCGTTAAGGTTATTCCTAAGCTTCCATCCGCTGCTCCGGCTAATTTAGTTTTAATTTAATCTACTGACCATCGAACATATAGAACCTATATAAAGGCGTTGACTAAGCACAATAATTGATATTAAAAAAAAAAACACCTCCACAGCAGTTTATATGAATGAACCGTACTTGATCGAATGGAACAAAGGTTACGAAGCAGCCGAAAGGCAAAAATATTTGGCGGGGCCGGGATTCGGCTAGACCTCGGGACTCCCAATGTCCGGTCAGACTTCGTAAGCTATTTTCTAGGGTTGTGCGAATATTCAAAATTTCGAATAGTAGTTTAGAATAATACACTATTCGATATTCGCTTCGAGAAGAACTGCACTATTCGCGTTTTTCAAAGTGTTGATTGCGGCGGGTTAGCCCCGTTGAGTGCACTTCTTACCGAGCACCGGTGCACTGCGGAGAACCAATACTCGCGGAAGCGAGCTCCACGGGTGTTGCTTCTCTGCATTACATCGGTACTCGGTAAGAAGCGCACTCAACGGGGTAACGTTCAAAGTGGGATGGTGCACGCGTGCCGGGTGTATATGAAAATAAAAAGAAACTTTGTGAACGTGTATACTGTAAAACCTTTTATTTTCGCGGCCCCTATTTTTCGTGAATCAGTCAAAGAGGACGTAGTCGCGGCCACTAAATTTCGCGAATTCCAGAGACCTGCATCGAAATTCTTAAGAACCGAAATTTTCGCGTGCCTTTAAGTTTCGCGAATTTTTTTCAGTTCGCGATATTCGCAAAAATTAAGGGCTCGCGAACATCAAGGGTTTTACAGTATCTACATTGTAGTAAAAGTTTCAAAAGTAAACTGACTGTTTTGTAAGAGTGTATGTTTAGCAGAGATGCCCTTACAACCTGCGTTTATCATGCGAGATTCAGTCTTTTTTAACTCGAAATTTAAAAAAAAAAATATTTAAGATTTGTAAATTCAGTCAATTGGATAAAGTTGGCCATTTCTATAGGATTAATTTTATGTCAAACTTGTCATTTACTTACCATCCCAAGACATCAGACCTTCTTAGTTCACAGTTTGTAAATATAGATAGATTAAACTTGGCTTATAAATGAACAAGTGGAGCAAACCTCACAAGTTTAGCTGGGTTTTCGTCTAAGCATTATGCTGTGGTAGTGAAAGGCGTCAAAAAACTATTTGATATTCGAATCGAAAATATTCGGCCAAAACCACTATTCGCTTCGAATTCGCTTCGAACTCAAAATCCACTATTCGCACAAGACTACTATTTTCTATTCGATCAAGTACGGTTCGTAAGCTATGTTCTATTCGATAAAGTACGGTTCATTCATCTTCATCTTTTCGAATGTTGCAGTCTGTCATGTATATTACCCGCAGTTTTATAAGAAAATATTACCATGAACACTCACCAAGTTCACTTTTCTTTTTTTTTTTTTTAATATACTCGACGCCTCCGGGATAACGCCCCGCTCTGGAGGAGTCCTTTCTCCTTAGCACAAGAGTGCGCTGCGGCAATGCAAGATGTGCAAAATCTCGATGCCTGCTTCACGGTTGTCGCTTCGCTGCAGTGCTCATGTGCGGGGTGAGAAGTGCTCTCAGCAGAGGCAACCATTCGGTCAGAACAGGCCACGAACATTGGGAATATTGTGAAATTTCCGAAACATCAGTTAAAGTGATAATCGACAGTTTTTTTTTTTTTTTTCTTCGCATCAGCCTACCGAAACGCTGCGGCCGTATTAATAAAGTGCAATCAAGTTTCGGCGCAATGTTGGCGCAAATTCATCCTATTTCGGTCAAATGCAGCAGGGTGTAACAGGGTATGCACTTTGGCTCAATGTTTACGAAAATGGTGCGGTGAACACATCACCGTGAGTCAGCTGCAGGCGGCTGTGCATGATTCGCTTTGGCGAGCCCCACATTGCTCGGGGTGAGTAAATGCTCGTACATGATCCTCGGTTATTTTCTCTCACCAAAAATGAAGTGTCTCTGACCAATATGTGCTTAGCACCACTGCCTCCGCGACAGGGTCTGTCACATTGTAGGAGGCGGTACTAGAGAGTTTTAGTAGATCGTTCCGATACCTCCGATAACGACACCTGATAACAATACGATGCAGGTGCAAAGGCGGCGGCGGAGTATCGGGTATCGTTATCGGAGCCATCGGCACGATCTACTAAAACTCTCTACTATCCAGTACGAATGAAATGCGAACAGCGGAGCGCGTGGCCTACGGTACGTGCTGATGCTGCACTGCCTAGAGGCAACCAGGAACTCGTAAAACTACGGAAAGGAAAGGGGACTGCGGGGATGCGCGCCTGCTCGGATGTGCATACCTTTGTTGCCTATCTCCACTCCGCAGTTGTATCAGTTCCAATATACTCGAGGTCCGGGACAACGTACTCTGGTAATGGAGCCAAAGCTACAGAGCCGTTTCAAGCCGTTTCAACCAAAATAATTTGCTGGGTGTAACTTAACCAACTAAAAATGATCAAATTGTTCTCGTTATAGCTTATAGATATGCGAAACTTATAAAAACAAGTTTTTGTTAGTTCCTACGGGTTTTCTTGGTTTAAGTTCGCCATAGGTTTTCTAGTTCACTGCAAAACAAACATGGCGTCTTTCTCACCTGTGGTGTATCCTCGGTACCTTTCGCGAGCTCGCACTTATGTTTGTCCCGTAGGATTCTCGCGAAGTTTGGCAACCAAAAGTTGTCGAGGGAATCAAGCAAGTGGCGTGCAACGTGTACGCACAAACAAGACAGAGAGAACCGGGACTACGCATTGCACCGGTTGGCTAGCGAGTTCACCGGCGTAAGCGAGCAGGGGTCGGGATTGAGCCCAGGATCCCTGGATCCCGCGGGGCTAGCTTTCGCTATACGTGTTTCCGAGCTGTGGTGCTCCACTGACCCCTACCAGGTGACATTACCTCATTTTGATGAACTTAGTTTAAACGGTTAATTCCCATAGCTTAAAATGTAATTAATTTTTCGTAGTATTTTCTCCTGCCATTGAACGTTATTGTAAACTTTATTTAATGAAAGCATCACGACATTAAACGTTTAAAATATTAATTTTAGGCATGAGCCACGAATAGTGTGTTCGCGATGATAATACCTTAATTCTGACCAAGGTGGAAAGGCGAGCGTTTAGGCACGTTACGGGAACCACATTGAAAGAAACAGCTTGACTGAGTTAGTCGTTTAGGGAAGACATGAGCATTCAGTCTGAACTGAAGTATGTCTTTCGAATGATGTATATAAGCAGTGTGACCATATCGCCAGTAGCTTGTACACCTGTTGAATAAAATATGTAATGCAAACATATCACGTGGACAAGAGCCTCGAAGTAATAAAATTGCGACCAATCTATAAGTAGTAAAGGTTCGGAATGCTTATCATTGTGGATCGTTTCGATCTGGATGAGCATCGTACCGGCGTGCCATCGTGCACCACTACTGTGTGAGGCACTTCGAGATCCCAGCAGGCTAGCCGTTCTGTATTATCTAAATTTCTCAAATCCAGCGTAGAGACATGTCGCCTCTCGGAATAGTTGACAAGCATCACGCTGTCTACGTATCCACGCACACACGCATTTTTATGACTCCAATTACTTTCGCCTCGCTGACCCGTTGTAGAATATAAAAAAGATGCTTCAAACCGTTGATAAACAATTGATGTTAAACGTCAACAAAAAATCGGTTATAGGCAGGATATTTTCATTATTTCCTTAATAAAAGAATAAAAAAAAACATTGAACAAAATAAAAAAAAGACGGTTTTTAGGGGCTCTTAGCCGGAAACCGAAATATTAAAAGAAGACACCTTAAAAACCCGACACGAAGCCGATTCGAAGGAATAACGGTAACCGTAACCGAAGCGTTATACCATTACTAAAAATTAATTAAGTACACGTAAGTACAGTAAGAACACGTTGACTATATTATTTCTAAGCTCTCTCGTATCACTGGTATGCTGCATAGACATCGTCATGATCTTCCAAAAGGCGTTAAGTTGCTTTTGTATAACTCATTGTTTTTATCTCATCTGAATTACTGCCATTTAGTTTGGGGGACGACGATAAAAAGCAATCTGCAGAAACTATTTCTACTGCAGAAAAGAGTGTTACGAATTGTGTGTAACGTGCCTTATGATTCTCACACTGACCAACTCTTTAGAGAGCTGCGTGTAGTGAAGATATTTGATCACTATGCTTTCAGACTTACCATAAAGTATAAACAGGAATGTCGCGAGTTAAACAGTATTTTATTGTCATTATCATCACTTCAAAAAAAAAAAAAACTGCAACATATTCCACCCGTCACTCGGAGGTTTGGGCAGTAGAAACATCACGAACAGATTATGGCCTCCAAATGATTAAAATAACCTTGCCAACATTACTGAACACTCTTATGGGCTCTAATTTTGATGTCGAATCTTCCAATATGTGTGCGCTTAAGGATTATTTTCTTTCAAATTAAACAATCCTTACTGCTGTTGATTAGCTAGCAGATTATTGCTTTTGTTTTGTCTTGTTAATTTTTTGTTGTTGTTAAGTATTTTGTATTATATAAATTCTTGTGTATGACTTCCCCAATGCTGTGTACCTGTGGGGGGCTGAGGACCAGTCAAGCTGCTTGCACAGCTTTTTTCCTCAGCTCCCACCATATTTGTATGGTAAATAAAGTCATTATTACTCAAAAATATTGAACGCGAACCATTTTCATTATGGGACCTTTGACACAGACCACTGCGGCTTCAACCTTCTTTCTGCGGGATGCGTTTTCGCAGCAGCGATTTGGTCCGCGTTTCCGGAAACACCCAGTATATGTGGGCTGCTCTTTGGTCACCGCTGATTTCTATTTTCGCTAACATACTAGCCAGCTCCACGGCGGCACAAAGAACCTCATTGTACGAAACCGCAGAGCTTCAATGCCGGACGGAAGGAGTGACAGACGGCGACGCCTCGTCCCCCGAGGAATTAGAGGAAGGTAGGGTGCCTACATGTTTCCGCTCCGCTTTAGGGTGGCGCCAACTTCTTGTTACCCTTTCCCAGATCCTCTCCCACCGCCATTTTTTCCCACTTCTTATTTCGCTAAACGTACACAACGTTGAGTTTCTGTAGCCTCGACAGACCGGCAACACTGTGAGGCCACTTCCGTTTCCGTTCATAAGAGGAATCGGAGGCTCAGCGGGATGGCGGTCGTCGTGGCTGTCGCTCTCCCATTTGGGTGTTTCATATTTTGAAGTTGCGAGCAGAAAGTGTGCGTTGCTTTTATCGAAACGCGAGTTCCCGCGACAAAACGGAACGCAACAGACCGGCATTGAACGCCGAAACCTCGCCGTCGGAACGAGAGCGGTGAGCGCTCCCTAGCCCTAACGAGGATTAGCGGCGTAGTCCGAGCGCACGACCGGCGAGTGTGACAAAATGGTCGACGAAAACAGCGGAGGTTGCCATGGTAACGAGGTAGGCAACACTGGTTTGTCGGCAGCAGGTATCACAAACGTTGTCGCCACCCTAAACAGCGGAGCGGCGGAAACATGTAGGCACCCTAGAGGAAGGCGGCGCGCCTAAACTTGGCCGCCGACCGCCGCCACCGACGATGCCGCACACACCGTTGCCGGAAAGCGGAGAAACCGCGCGTTATGCAAATTCAATCGAGGGGCCCGCGAGGTCAAGGACCCCAACGTGACGCCCGCTCCGTGCACGCCGCCACCGTGCTAGCGGTCAGTTCGGGTTCGCCTTATTCACCGGTTCGATCCCGTCTGGCACCTGCACGAAGTGCTCCATTCCGCACGGCGAGCAGCCGCTTGATCCAGCAAAAGAGAAGCGCATGAGCCAGATGGCGAGATAACCATCGGCATATCCGTCGGGGAGAACAAGATGGGGTCATATCTGGACGCCATTTCGCTCGTATATATCGAAGCGTGCGTACCACCGGCTTGCACCAACCAGCGCGATTTCAAGAGGGACGTGAGAGAACGCGGGAAAGGGGAAAAGGTTATTCAAAAGTCGAGGAGGCTCGCGAAACATCAGCAGCGCCTTTGTATAACGTTGCGTCTATACGACGAGCCCGGCAGCATCTGCATGTTTAAGCGTCAATTTGCATGCATAAGCGAAGAGGGGAGCCCCCCAGACGGTGTCTCTATTTTACAAGTTTCGCGGTCGGTTTTTCGAGAGAGCTTTCCGCTCGTTCCGACGGCACGCCCCTTTCTGATTCCTGCGTCTCGAATGCCTCCGCAGCTCGTGGTTCCCACGAAGGCATCTCGGTGCGCTCGGGAAAAATAACGAAGAAGTTGCCTTCCTTCCGTCCTCTCGGAGAGAAGTCAAAGGACTCCGCGCGTTATGCAATTCAAACGCGTACAACCGCGTACGAACGACGCAAACGCATCAGAAGCGAATGAAACGGTCTACGCGGGTAATACACGGGTTGCGACGGGTCCCACTGACGACTGCGGGCGAAAAGTGCGGTGAGGACACAGCACAACTACTAACACGAAGAATACTTCCAGAGGGCGTTTCCCCTCGACGATTCCCACGCAGCGTCCCCTACATGGGTGGTTTTCACTAAGCGCCATAGTTGAGCGCGGTTTTCAGAGCGCATGCTCCGATCGAGTCCGCACTTACTTTGCCGGAACATAACTTAACAATATTGGCGTTGTAGAATGAACGTTGAGGAAGTGTTGTGAAAGCTCATTATAAGCTCGTGCTCAGCTGTAACCGACTCAAATCTAAACTAACGTGTTTCCGAGATTCGTTCCTACCGGTAGGAACACCGAACCACCGAAAAGCAATTCTGGACTCGCTCGTCGGCACTATCAAGTCGGCGGGCCTCGCACCTTTCGTCTGAACCCCTCTTTCTTCACCCGTTATGCCCGTCCCTTACGATCACCCCGTCCCTTACGATCATCCCCACACTCTCAGTTTGTAATATCAATCAAGCGCGGGGAGTTCGACCTTTTTCTTTTTCAATAGAAACGTTCTCTGAATGACTGACTGGTCGCCAGTGCATACCACCTAGTGTCACTGGTTACAGCGGTTCGAAACGGTTCGAAACGTGTCACTGAATGCCGGTTTGAAACGAAGCTCGGGAGTTTTGGTACAAACCCATTCAGTGACCATAATATCGCCCTTTTTTGTTCGGCAACAAACTCAGTGGCGCCATCAACAGACATTTTCACCCTCCGTAGCATGGGCGTTGCCACCTTCGAATCACGTGACGTGGCCGCCATAAGGTGGCTTCAAACAGTCGCTCCGCTCCCCCCTCTGCGCCTTGGCGAAGGCGTTGTATTCGTTTTTTCTCTCGTCGCGTTTTATCGCGATTTCTTACCTTGCTTTGTGAAGCGTCGTCTGATACTTACTTCTGCTACCTACCTGCATGCCATAATTACATGCGCAACTTCTGCACTTTATTTTGTAACAGGGTATGACTATTGGCACCGCCGACGTACCGGATACGTGTGAGGAAAGGAATCAGCGTTAGCGCCGGCGCACATTGAGTATGTGGACGTCCCTAGCTAAGACAAACGAGGCTTCAGAGGCCAATTATTTATGACAGCGCAAATTCGCTTAAGTGATAGTCGCCGACTGTTGGTGGCGCAATGAGAAGCGCAAGGTATATTTATGATCACGCAGACAAATATAGTTAACGTGACTAGTCACTATGTGTGTTTCTTGAATGCATCGTGCTCTGCCTTCAAAGCAAATCCAAAATAGTTGCTTTTGATTTTATGGGGGAACCATTTTTGCGGTATAAATAATTACTTGATCTGGTTATTTACGAATTTAAAGCAACTATACATTGTGCTCGGTCTCATGTCTGCAGACATTCAATTCTTTAAGATATCCAATTCAATTAATTTATTTAGACACACAGGGTTGGTTCCCCAAGTGAAAAACGTGTCAAAGACAACTTCTGAGTGCCTGACAAGAGCACCCGAGGCACGCAATATGTGACGCCGCAAAGAAGCGGTCTGCTTGGAAATCACTCGAGTGCAGCTTTGCCGTTGCCGGAGTATACTCTCCGACGCCGCTGAAGGTAAAAAGCGTATCTGTTCAAAGAAATGAAGATCTGTCTACACAAATCCATGAAGTGATGCATGGCAGTTGACTTGAGCCAAGCTTGCTGGAGGTCAATTTTCTCGCGCCATTTAATTTGACGTCGAAAATTATACGGAAGACAGACGTCAGACTTCAATTGACGGGATTGTCCATAATCTCATATTCTCAATATGTTCTAAGGGAATGTCCGTGTAACCAATAGTTCCATAAGGAAAAAATTGTGAAATGCTGCTAATGAATACTTTAGCAGGGCTGATAGTTGAAAACAATTTCCTACTCGGCCTAGCATGGAGCATCAAAACATCTCTCGAGTACTTAACGTCTTTAAAGAAACCAATCGAGACAATATCGCTTCTTTCTTGTATTCCCAGCGTCATTATGCGGGGGGTTTCTCGCTCGGCAATTTTCACAAAACATTTGCAAGTTCTTCTGTTCTCTGCGATTCAGCACATTGTTTGTCAAGTCGTCGACCTGCTTTTTTACTCTACCTCCAGGTACTATAGTTTCTTTGTCAGTTCATTTTTATGGGAACTACTGCGGGCACGTCCAGTACTTCCGTCCATAGACATCCGTAATCCTTCCCCAACATCATTCCAGTCGTTTCGCCGCCGAACCTGGTCGAAGGAAGAACATGATCAGATGAAGGTATAGATAAAAATGTCCACAATTTAGGCTCCTAACATCGTCATACTTCTCAAGATGCCCCATTACCACTGTATCATTGGATCTGTACCACAATGAATACATTTATGTCACAAAACTAAGCGAAAACGACATAACTCACCAAGATAGTCACGAGACCGCTGAAACCGAAAGCAACAAAATTGAAGCCACTTTATGATGGATGGATGGATGGATGGATCAATCCGGCTGAGCCCTTTGGATCGGGCGGTAGCTTACGCCACCTAGCCATTTTGTTTCACCATTTAAGCTCAGAATATTTAAATGTGAAAACTATATTCACTCCGCACCGAAAAGAAAGTGAGGCTATAAAACCTCCTAGCCATTAGTTAATAAAAAAATGCCTAGTTTTCTCTCGCTTTCTGCAACCATTCCCTTAATCTTTGCTCGGTAATCTCTACTGTCTTGAAATCCACTTTTCCTTCGCTGTCTCTGAAACCCAATGACTTTATTAAATCTATGTTGTATTCGGTAGGCATAGGGTGAAGCCCTTTACAGCAGAGTATCAAGTGCTCACCTGTCTCGTCCTCCTATTCAGGAGCAGCGCACACTGTATCCATTTCCTGGTACTTCACTCTGTATGTTCTGGTTCGCAAAACACCTGTCCTTGCCTCAAACAACAATGAGCTTCCTCTAGAATTGTCATAAATGCTTTCTTTGACAATAACTGTTTTGTTTAATCTATAGCTTTCCAGAGCCGTCTTTGTCTGCATTCCCTCTAGCCACCGATCTTTTTCTGTGGCCTTAACTTTCTTCTTAACTGATACCTGCTCTTCCGTAACTCCACTATAGCCTAAAAACTTTCCTCTTAATTTCCTAGTGCGCTGTCTCCACTTTGTGTCTACACTCCGCATGTATAAATAGCTAAAACCTTTCGTGCCCATTGCTCCCCATCCATTTGCCTCAATCGATCCTCAAATTCTATCTTGCTCACAGCTTTCCTGCCCTCAAATGACGCCCATCCCATGTCTCCTTGTACTCCCTGGTTTGGCGTTTTGCGATGTGCCCCCAAAGCCAGCCTACCTACTCCGCGTTGTTTTATTTCTAGTCTTGCATGCACTTCGGATTTCATGCATAGCACTGCGTTTCCAAAAGTCAAGCCAGGCACCATGATTCCTTTCCAAATCTCTCTCACCATCTCATACCTGTTGTAATTCCAAAGTGCTCTATTTTTCAGTACGGCTGCATTTCTGTTGCCCTTACCTATTATGTACTTTTCATGCTTACTGAGATATTATGCACCATCACATATCCATACTCCTAGATACTTGTATTTACTAGCCCTCTACTGCAATATTCTGTATCTTCAGCCTCTCAACTTCATCATTGTTAAAAATCATGACTGCTGATTTTTCACTACTGAATTCTAAACCTAATTCCTATCATGTTGTTAGCCATTAGTACGATATCATCCGCATACATCAATCCCGGTAAGGATTGCTTAATTTTTCGGCCTAGCTTACTGTACAAAAGGTTGAATCCAAGCCCACTCTTCTCTAGTCTATCCTCCAATCCTCTCAGATACAACACAAACAGAAAAGGCGATAACGGGCACCCCTGCCTAAGGCCTCGTCCTATCTCAATTTTCCCCGTTGCCTTTCCTTCCCGTGTTATAATCACCTCATTATCTTTGTAAATGTCCCTTAATATTGCTGTTAGTCCATCATCTAGGTTTAAGCTCTCCACTATGTCACACAGATTCGTTTGGTTCACATTGTAATAGGCAACCTTGATATCAAGAAATGCCAGCCAGAGCTGTCTGTTTTCTTTTCGAGCTATTTCTATGCACTGTGTTAGAAAAATATACTGTCCTCCAACCTCAAACCTTATCTCCCTTTCCCTTCTATATCATACTCATCCTACTAAGCCTCCATTCATATGGAATATTTCCTTTTGTTATCATAGTGCTCACTACCTCCCTACGTTTTGCCTTAGATTTAGGACCCAAATACTTCACCAAAATATATATGACGCCCCGTGTGTCAGCGCCCTCTGGCGACCAGTCAGGTACCTACTAAGATTAAAAGGTCTGTTGGGTAGCGCTGGCACACTTCCGGTCCGGGTATATTTTCTAATGTTTTTTTACACGTCATTATTTCACCGTAAGAGTGAATTATGTGTGACAGTGGCATAAGCGACCACTTCCTGAAAATAGCGTGTTTTTAATCTCGACAATACTGCAAAAAACGCCGTCTAGTTCAGAACCGGAAGTGTTTGGGGGCTATTTGCACCCTCGACCCACCACGTTTCACCTCACGCGAAGAGCGGATACGGTCGGTTCACAGCAGGTATTCACATGTCGCCATTGCGCGAGTTGTGGCATAGCCGCCTCTAAACTGACAAAGCCTGCAGATCGCTGTGAGACGCGGCCTCCGAAAGTGAAAAGGTAGGGCGGCAGACAACGGAGTCCTGTAACGGGCGCCCCGCTGCGGCGAGACGCCGAAACACACTTTTCCCGAGCGATTGAATGTCTGCTCGTGCTCCTCGCGTCCCTTGCGCGTCCTCGCCACTGCAAAAGCTGTGCGCTCACTACCAGCTACCCCGAGAGATGCTCTGTGCTACCAGATCCCCGTGCTCCAAATCTGCGTCCAGGCGCTCTATGGTTCCGTCGTCGAACTGCCAGGCTCTGTGAGTATACACGACCTCAACTCTGTTACGTCACGGCGCGGTGGTGGCGCGTCGAGCGCACTTTCGCTCTGGGGCTGTGGGCGGAAGTCCCCATCTGAGACGTGTATTCCTGCGTTTTGAAAGGAACCAGACAAAAACCTGCCTTCTTGTCAAAACGCCGTGACTGCGGCTGTACCAACAGAGTCGAGAAAGGTTTGAAGGTCAGTTTTCGTGTTTTCGGTTCGTCCGAGAATATGGATATGTGCCGTGAAAAGGGAAAACCAGACGCCGTCGGACCACGATTGCTTGGGCGGGAATCACTTTTTGTTGAATTCACGGATACGTGTGGTCAACACATTTATTTGTTTTGTTCCAACATGAACGCCGGAAAACCGTCAAGTTGTACGGACCACCCGCGGACTATGTTCAGTGTGTTTTCAAGTTCAAACGGCCGCCTGATCGTTCGAACTGTCGTCTGCTCTTTCAAACATTTCTGCCTGCCGTCTGTTCTTTTAGATGACACCGGCCTGTAGACCAGATGTTGGCCCGGTACTTGCAATAAGAAGTAAGTACAGGCCTCAAAAGACTTTAGTCTGAAGGTTGGTAAGCAGGCTCGATGTAAACAGTAGATACAAGGATATGTTGATCATTGTTACCAGTAACCATCATCGACTTGTTATGCCTGATTCACTTGGTCCGATTCTGCTTGCGATTTTCAGTATCGACGTCGACCATCTCAGCTGCGGCTCAGGCTTTTGCAGCCCGAGCGACGTCACGACTGCGAATTGCGAACGAAATTTCATCATGCAAATCAGGCTTTAGCGTACATTCTGCGGCGTCCACGCGGAATGAATCGCCGCATGTCACATTATTCACGCGAAGTTTTGCGGTGTAACGAGCCTCTTTACTTTCGCTGAGGCCGCTCGAGTAGTCAGACATTACCAGGAAGACGTAGAATCAACAATTTGAACGCGAAAAAGGGCATGGGGACTCACATCGACGCCGTCAACATCGCAATTCAATGGTTTGTTTATGGGCGACGGCGAGCTTCTTGCCCACGCTCCATCGCGCATGCGCGGCGCCGGTGGCGTCCGCTAGGGGCGCTCCGGTTTGTTTGTAAACGTGAGTTGGTGTATAGACCATTCTAAAAAAGAGCGTGTGGCCGGTGCCATTTTGAGTGTTCGTGCGTATGGCGCGTTCTTTGCTCGCTTTCCGAAGCGACGAACACGCACGTGCTGGACTGTGAAGATCGCACGCTGGACTGTGATTTTGTAAACATTGGAAAGGTCTATACACCTTTGCAAGCGGGATCCCGGCTTAATCTCGAACCGCGCTGCGAGGTGAGGCGGACCAACTCTCCAGAGGACGTTCGCTGCTTGTCGTACAATGTTGCCAAGCGTCTCTTGTCGAGGCATGCACTACTGAGCGCGAAAAGAAGCTAGTAAAATAATTCTAAAACATACGGGTGTTGTCTTCGTCCGCGAAAGAGCGCGAACAATTAAATAAAATACCTAAACCAGTAACAAATAAAGCGCTCATGAGAATGCGCCAAAAACCGTATGGCCATTGCGTCAACGATGTCTGCGCTCGCGGCATCTCTGGCTTCCACGACGTGCTGGATACAGAGGCTAGGATCGTTATAAAGTCAGCTCCGACCCTTAAACATTTAAACATCCCCCGTCCTACAATATTTGATACGATTTTGTGTGGATACCTCCCTCTGCGTTCTGAAACAGTAAAGGCTCTGTTATGATCCGACGTCGAGCGTAGCAAACGCGGCATGGCGCAGCGGACACCGATACTGATTGGTCCAAGATATCGAGTTCCTGCTCGCCGGCCAATCCGAGGCCCACGTTCTGCGCTACGATACGTCCGCCGCGCTCAACGTGGAAGTATAACAGAGCCTTTAGTGTGTCTCAAACGCTTGCCGTCGGCGATACAGCAGACGACGCCATCTTGTCATCGCGCGCCCCAATGATGTGCCCCTGGCGCACCCCAACATGGCGGAAACGTTACGCGGCGCAAGCATCGCCCAAAATGGCAGCGCACAGGAGCCTTTCTTGCAAACGTGTATAGAGAAGGCTATGATTGTGGGTACACAAACTTTTCATTTGCCATGAACAACGGTTTTGTCGGTGCGGAAGGCAACGAACCCGTTCCATACAGGCGTGGTTTCAACTGCACTCTGTAACGGAACGTAGCTTTGTAGTACATTTGTGGAAAAAGGAACGAGCTTCTGGATTATTACTTAGCCAAGGGTGACAGGAATGCCTCTGCTGTGCGATACAAGACTAAAATGAAACTCTGACATCGCCTCTAAGACTTTGCTACCCGGATCCCGAATCTAATTATCTTCACCAAGCACCGTAGAAAGAAAACCTATACTAACCGCTAGAAGAAAAAAAGATGTGTAGCAAAAAAAAGAAAAAAGAAAGACGGCGTGTGGAGAAACCCCGCGGGTGGTTGGGAATAGCGAACCAAGCACGTGGGTCCCGTTACCGCGAAGCAGCAGGCAACGAGCGGGGGGGATACAGGCGTGACCGAACCGTTAGACGGTCGTGGTCGAGCCACGGCACAGCCCCCGACGAGACAACAGAGTTATCCGCGTCGGGAAAATAAGAGACGACCAGGGCGTGCGGGAAGAACGCCAGATATAGACTCCCCCACTCGAGCGCCGGGGGAATGGCAGAAAATCGCCGGGAGTAGCCGAAGCGAAGGGGGGTGACCGTCTGACTGACCCCCGCCATACTCTGCTCGCCCCCTAAGCTGACAGCGCGGTGGGGGCTACGCGCTTCTCGGATCAATCGAACGCCTCCCTTTCATCGCGTGAGCCCGTTCTCTGTCCGTGGCTATGAGCAGGTGCGTGATCACGTGGCGAAAGATGACCGGTCCAGTATATATTCGGTGCGCCCCCAAGTCGACAGTACGGTGGAAGCTACGTGCTCGTTGGACCAGTATGGCGTATGTCTTTCGCCACGTGATCACGCTCCCTCCCGCCCATGCACAGAGAGAGGGGTCACGTGATGAAAGGAAGGGGGTTCATTGGTCCGGCGAGGGCGTATAGTTTCCAGCGCACTCTCAGTTTTGGGATCATCGGTGTGTAGTCCTCTCAACGACCTCGCTTCGAAGTCGCTGGAAAAGGCGCACGAAAAGACAGGGGGAAAAGAAAGAAGAAAAAACGAACAAGGGCAGAAAAAAAAGAAAGAAAAACAATAAAGAAAAAAAGGCTGCCCGGCGCACGAGACACGTCGTGTCGGCGGAGGAGGACGGAGGCTACCCGAGAACAAAAGGAAGAAGCCCAAATTACAGGCTTGTGAATGCGTACCGCGCGTACGTACGCGAAGCCAGAATAGTGCCGTCACTCGAGTGGTGACGACGGGAGCCCGTGGCGAAAAGGACCTCCCTCCCCTCGTGGAGGAGTACACGCTTTCGATGCCCCTTTATTGCGCTCCTGAGAAACCCAATAGATCCATCTCAACAACCTGTTTCGTTACGCAGCATGCATCGTAGGAACGTTAGTCTTTCTGCGAGAGCAGAGCAGGAGACGGGAGTATAGAGTCTCTTTCACCGCCGCCTGCCTTTTGTCAACTTAAGTCACGGCAGCGTCATGCATACGTGAAACTACATTTTCTAGTACGCTGTAGCGGAGTGTTTAGTGAGAGGTTCAGCATCATCTAGCACGGCACGGGAACTACCAGCTCCGAGGCAGCTCTCCGCCGCGCCGCACAACCGGAGTGAACCTCCGGTCATTTGGACGAAGCGACACCACGACTGCGCACTGCAAGTGCGACTTACGCAATTTCCGTGGCCAAACTGTGTATCCAAATACATAGCACACGCTTCACTACAGAGCTTGGAAATTACGACGGCCAACGAGAACGCAAAAACAACGCGTTAAAGTATATCCTAGCGATATCCGAATCAATCCGAGGTCGGAGCAACGCAGGCCGATTCGGTCTCTGTCTTCGACCGGCTTTATATCACGGCTCCCGCATCTGAAACCAATTCGCTCGGACCAAGAACAACGAACAACGCATCCGACAAGCTCCGGCCCAGCTGGGGCAAGCACCGCCTGAGCGCTGGAAGGAGGAAACAAGGGTTGGAGAGGGCATGCCGTCAGCCCCGTAGCCTCCAAAAGCCATGCTCCCTTGACGCCTCGCCTCTTTCTCATTTTCCTCCTTACTCTTCTCACTTATCAGACCAACGTGCCCACGTCACGTGACCGTAGCTTCGTCTAGCCTTCGATCTGATAAAACTTACCGGACGGAGCGCGCGCAAGCCTGCAAGGAATCCTACAATCAACCATCCATCTCACACGTGACATGTCACGCGCACCAATTGCTAGAGATATCTACTGTCACGTTGGCCACAACATCGTTTAAACTTTTTATTACTAGGCTTCACCAATCTTTGCAACGTGCCCCCTCCTAGTACTTATAACCTCCTTGCTGCCATCTAGCCTGTGACGTCACGTTTTTGGTTGGGTCACATGACGAGTAGTCACATTTGTGTGCTGTGGCGGCGGCCGAAAAAAAAAGGGCACTTTCGTGTGCGGACAGGAACACCCTGTCTATCACCGTTGACCTCGGCGCTAATATTCCATTTCATAGATCGTGTGCAAGCTTGCGAAACCGGGGGATGACATGAGCACGTGAGTTTGTAGAGATTCCGAGCACGAAGAGAGTGAGAATGAACGCCCGGAACAAGAACATTGTAAGCACTTATGCAACCCGTAAAGGCTTGTCCAAATAGGAATCGTAAGGCGACACGACTCCGACATAAGTCGTAAGGCCCGTGCAAACCGAAATCGGCTGTCGAATCAAACATCCAATTTCGGGAAAAAAAAAAAAAAAAGACGTGAGGCGGGCACGTTGAGAGTCGATTGGGTGACGTCGACGAGTGACATCGAGCTCCGGTCAGCCAATAAAACTGGCTTTGTAGCGCGCGGTTTCCGGGTCGAAATTCCTTTCCTCCTCTCCACTCTTTTCCCGCAGGTATGTGATTGGCTGTCTCCAGTGGTTTCGGACAGGCCTTAAGGTGAAAGACAGCAAGAGCTCAGGTGCGACGTCGGAGCCGCTAAGCTGTCATTTCGGAGCAGATGGACTGAATGAACAGAATGAAGGTGCGGGAGCGCACCCCAGTCCGCATACGCGTTACCTATTAAACCCAACCGGACACGAACATTTTATGGAACCAATAGTTGTATTAAGTAGAAAACATTTCAGCTGTTTGCGTAAGAGGGGAGCGTGTTTTCATACGTCACTTCGGTACAAATAGTCGCGCGTGCTAAACGAAAAGCTCCGAATAAACGGGGACAAGAAAGTAGCCAATATGAAGTGCACTCTCAAATGGAGGTTTATCGAAACAAACACACGCTATATTAATGCCATCTTTCTGGCTATTCGTTTAGAGAATGAAACTCTCTATATGTCAGGTGAATTAAAGGGGGCACTAACGCACTTGCTTCCCCCTTGGTCTCTCATAAAGAATGGATCGTCAAATTCTAAGGCAGTTTTATCTCCATATCTCCCGAGAATTGTTGTTTGTGAAAATTCTTAGTCACATAGGCACCTATCCCAGTGCACTGCCAGATTGCCAAGCGGGGACTGTTTTACTGACCATGCATGTTGCCTTTGCTACCACGTATGACCATGCATGTTATCTTGCTTGCTTGGTATCTTGTTATCAGCGGCCCGTGGAATGTTTTGGCGGAGTGCCGAAAGTGGCCCGCGCCGATATGGAGCGCGGTGGACGGCGCGAAACCGCGAAGTGTCCCACCAACAGCTATCGCTGTAAAAAGAGGGAAACATTAAAAAAGAGGTAAGCTACTGCGCACACTTCAACGTCGGTGTTAACGCAAATGTAGGAAAATTTCCACTAAAAGACGGCCAAGCACCTCTCCGTACGTATTGCAGATTGCGGTGGAGGGCGCGAATAGGGTGTCCCGCGAAAGAAGGCATAGAATTCTGTTGTACTTCGTCAATAAGGCGAAGCTAGCGTAGAAACTAATAAAAACACGCATTCGACGTAACTTATAAACAGATATCCCTAGATCTAAAATACAATTTTGCCAAATATGTAAAAAAAAATTGTAATTATCTAATGTTAATTATTTCAAATAAAAACGAAATACAGATTAAAGTACTCGGTCACCTCTTCTCGAAAATGCTTTCGAATACTGCATATATAACTTTCTCACGTATACAAGAAAAAGAAGGTTAAAAAAAAATCCGGCGGTACTTTGGGCATCTTCAAAAAATTGGCACACATAGACAATGTTTCTCGGGTCGATAAATCCCGATGCCATCGTTTAGGCCTCGAGACTCGTAACGCGACTTTCAACGCCAACAGGTTATGGTCACATGATAGTTTACACCAGCCAAATGGGAGTGAAACAACATATGGTTTTCTCAGTCGTGTAACCCTGTCGCCACTCACTTTTGCGTCTGTATACGCTTCCATCGAGAATCACTCGCCAAAAACGTTCTCTGCGTTAAAAGTCCAGAATTTTATATCACGCATAGCACCAGACCAGAGCGCCGGCCATCCACGCTTACCGCGGCAGCTCTCTCTGAAAGCCAACAAGGCTCGTTCAGCGATAAGCTCTTGACTCACCACAGACGCCGCTAGCAGCGTATACCACGGCCGCTTGAAGGAATCAAGCGGCTGTGAGCGTACTCGCCAAACCGGACAGTGGAATTAGAACAAAGAAACCTCGGATCGCAGAGGTGTGCCGTCCGAATTGGGCCCTTTCTCTGGCGTCCATTTACCCAGCTACCCCCGCCTCCCTTTGTCTCCCGCCAGCAGGGCCCCCGGCGTTCCTCAAGTGCACCAGCGTGCTTCTCTTGAGCTCCCCAGGCCATCTGGCCCTGCCGCCACGCTTCGTCGGGCAACCATGGCCGGCACTGCCCCCCCCCCCCCCCCCTTTCCCGCTTTGCCCACACGTCCTCCTCTTGAGCCCTGCCAAAACTCTCATTTTCGGTTCCCGGCGCTTGCACCAGCTCCTGTCTGTGCACGCTGCTGCCTTTCGTTGCCATCCGCGCTGGCGACCTCTCCGCTCTTCTGCGATCTCGCAGGAATCTAGCTTGTAGGCTCGCTATCGGGCTCCCGAAAAACAAGATGAACCGAAATAACCCGGAGTCGAGAGCAGTCTTAAAACTGTATGAAGTCCTCGAGACCTTCCTGAAGGGTGCTCATCAGCGACGTGTTTTTCTGGTCTTCAAACGAAGAGAATGTGGCTGTAAGCCGAGGAAAAGCTTACCAAGTGCTTATTCAACATCGAATTACATTGCGAGACACTGCCTTCTTCGCGGGCACCTGATGCGATGTCACGTTTAGAGCTGATGTTTTCGCTAACGAATAAAAAAAAAAAGAAAAAAAAAATGTGGCAATGCATGGAAGCGTGAAGGAAGACGCCTTCCCCACTCGTGCATGAGAAGACGGCGAAGCGAAGAACTAAACGACGATGGCTCCCGGTAAGGAAAAATAACTCAAGTTGCTCGGGTAGATAACATGCGAAACGCCTTTCCGCATTCTGTTCCCTTTCTCACGAATGCGGGTTTTGATTTCTTTTCCCCGCAGCAACAGATAAGAGCAAACGAACGGTTCGCTCGCTGTACACCCCCCCCCCCCCCCCTCCCCTCGTCCACGACGACAAAGTAATCACAAAATCGACTCATGTAAGATGTAACAGACATTCACGGTCGTTCGCTTAGTGACGGTCCTCCTGGTTCTAACTCAACTGAAACCACGGCTCGACTGAATCGACACCCTGTCATCGTCCTCATCACAGCGCACACAGGGGGTAACGAATTCCCACGAGATCACATACCTCACCCCAAGAAACTTTAATTCTGGAAAAAACAGGTGATCAATCATTTTTCGTTCGCCATGAGAGTTTGGTTGGAACAACGAGCTTTCACAAAATGTCACATTAATCTTTGACGTCCAGACCCAAGTGGCTTCACCGATTGTCTCTCAAACTTATCCCGGAAGTTGAAAGGAAAGGCGGTATGAGAAGAATGTAACGTGACTTTCTGGTAATGTGTTGACGTTCGCTTTGTTCATCGGCCAGGAAAACCATTCTGTATTTCCTCAAAAACGCTTTGTGACATTACAAACGCCTGCGGACCAATTGGCTCGCTTGTCTTCCTCGTCTGCGCGGTTTCATTGGGCACGCTTTCCTTCCTTCGATGTTGTAGGAAAAAAAGGCGCGAAAGGCGTACCGTGATCTGAACCACTGATGTCACAATATCCTACCAATGACCAGAAAAAAGAAAAAAAAAAACGATTAGCCGATTTTATGTTTGTAGGAGCGATTAAGAGATATTACAATTTCACCGTTGCGATTCGAAATTTTGGTTGCATGACTAAAACTGTGCAATTGTATCCGTGAGTCGGAATCAAGACACACACCTTTTAGGAAGGCCCCTGAAAATATAACCCCCGAAAACATATCTTGGTGGCGCCGCAGTAGGGCGATAGTCAGCGCCCTACACCGGCAAAGGAGAGCAACGATGGGCAGTCGCCGGCGCGTCGTCTGCTTCTTTTGCCCGCTATCTCGTTGCTAACGTCCAAACGCGGCGCTGGCTTGTTTGTCTGCGTACTTTCCTCCATATTGAAAACGTAGTGACTGTGCTTTGTCCCAGGTAGAACTGAGCTGTTTCTTTGGTATTGCGGATATAATGCTCCCGGTAATCAATTAAATGGACTCTGACGCAGGAGGCACTAACGCAACAAGGTGCCGGGATGACTTCCCTCTCAGGGTTCTAACCACTGAGATTAACAATCACTACATCATGTGTGCCCTTACGTTTTTTTTTTTTAATTTTTATTTGTATACAGAATGTTTGTTTGTTTTCGCGGCAACTCGGGTAATGTGGTCGAGGTAAGGTTTTTTTATATTTTTATTTCATTGTTGGTAAACATTTGCAAGAAGCTTGTTTTATTTTTAGTAATTCATTTTCTATTCACAATAAAAGCTACATTAAATTAATTAATTAATTGTGGTGGTTGTGGGGATATTTATACAGCGTGTAGTTGGTCAGCCATTTAAAGTTGCGACGAGTCACTCGCTGTAGATGAGCAATTTAGCCAGTGCAGTACAGCTGCTAGCCTGAGGTCTTTAACGTGCACCACGCAGTAGTGATACACGACCGCACGCCGGTACGATGCTCATCCAGATCGAAACGGGCAGGGGTGGGGATTGAACCCAGGATCCCTGGGTTCTGCAGCGCGAGCTTTCGCTCCACGTGCTCCGAGAACTACATTAACACTGTTGAAACAGTAGTCAAGGGTAATTTGATGGCTTCGTATTTTGCGAATTTGCCAATGTGTTGCGTTTCCTAATATATTACGGAAATTAATGTCGCGATCTAGAATAAACTGGTCAATATTTTCTATACAAATAATACATTTGCACGACCAACGCTTTTTGGAGTTGTTTTCGATTTGATTTAAAAACGCGTAAACACTGATTTGCTTCAACAGAAGTAGAAGCGAATTAAGACGTATTGACTGCCAAATTGGCGCATCACGAAGAGACCAGAAAATTAAAGACAACGGTTACGAGAAAATTAAGTTGGTGCAAAACGTTTTTCTTTAAAGGAACATAAGACCGCAGACCAGAGGTTGACCGTGTATTTAAAAAGCGCGTTATTAATTCTTATATATATATATATATATATATATAATATATATATATATATATATATATATATATATATATATATATATATATATATATATATATATTTATTTATTTATTTATTTATTCATTTTTAACAGAAGTGTTGTGTAGGTGTTTAACTGTACTTGAACTACGTACTTTACGCAGCACTTAGATAAATATGCACACTATACCGTCACAACGTCTCGGCTTCAAATTAGACACTTCGAATTGTTTAACGAATTGATAGTCAGCATCGGTCGAACAACAAATAGCAACTCGGAGAATCTGCAAATAGCGATCCGGAACTCTTCACCAAATAACAGGGACTTCTAGCAAACCGTTGCCGTGCTCGGCGTACCGCACTGCCGGAGCCTTTGAAGCATGCTTTTAAGCGCGCGCTTAAAAGCATGCTTCAAAGGCCCCGGTAGTGCGGTACGCGGAGCACGGCAACGGTTTGCTAAAGGTCCCTAATATCAATCTCCACAAAGACAGCGTATCCGAGTGAGAACGCTATTTTGGCATCCTGAATAAATTAAAGGCAAAAATGTGTACCCAACTCACCCATTTCTTCCGCCGGCCGCAAGCCAGAACGTTCTGGCGTGCGGCTAGTCCTTCTCTCGTTAAAAAAAAAAAAAAAAGAACACAGCTACCAATGCAGTTATTACGGGTTCGACTGAGCGCTACAACAAAACAAATCATTCACCGGAACACAGCATCACTAGAGCGCAGGAAATAGCGAAAATAAATACAAAACACAGCATTTTATCTCCAAACATCATAGTTACCATGTGCCTCAACGTGTACGAAAAGCAAGGGCCTCGCGCTAGTAACCTTCGTTGTTTTACACGTAAAAAAAAAAAAGAAAAAAGAAGCTCGGTTGTTTGTCTTGTTGCGCACTATGCCAACGCAAGTACAGCATCTTCAACGGCGCAAATGACGAATCGGACTTTCCATCGTTGCGGATGTTGCGCAACGGACTGCGCGACCTGTCAGGAAAATGATATTAGTGAGCTTTAGTCGATCGGTCCAATAGCTCCAGATACGACGATACCCCCGATATCGACACGATGCACGCGCAAAGGCGGCGACGGCGTAACCGGCATCGTTAACAAAGTCGTCGGAACGATCTACTATAACTCTCTATTACATCCTCAACGCCCTTACCCGAGCAGGCCGCGCGGCAGCGCGCTTATGCAGATAGAACTGAAGCTCTTGCACCCAGCGTCGTCGAAGCCACTGAACGGACGACCTTGGCCGTGGCGGCTTCAGAACTGTCGGCATCTGCATTCGGTGCTTTCTCACGTCCAAGGCGGGAATCGCAGATAAGTTAAACGCGAAGAGGAAGAAACAACAAACAAAATGAAGAAGTCGCACAGAGCTGGGCAGGTAGAGAGAGACGAGGCCTCTGAGAAGGAAAGGCCACCCTCAAGTAACGCAAAACGACCACGGCGGCTTCGCTGACAGGAAGACAACGCGACACCCGGAGAGATATATTCTTGGCGAGGAAGGTGGCCATTCCGCAGTGCATCGCGAGGGAAGCGCACTCCGTTTCACCTTACCACGGACCGCAGCGAGGCTACGAGCCATCCCAGCCAATCCAACGCCGCGTGAGTGTCACGTGATTTTCGGGAAGGGCGCTGCGACGCGCGGAGTCACGTGATATTTTGCCAGCGCTAGATTCACCGGGACGACTCGAGCACGAGAAGAAACTGAGGAAGGTGGCCAGACGAGAGCACGCAGTAACGTCAGGGCGCCCAACTCTCCTTGGGAGGATAGCGATAGCACTTTGTTTCTGCTCACTGTTCGAAAGCCGAACGTAGGTGACCGGCGTTTGGACGCGAGAATGACTGTGCGAGGAGCAGACGACGCTTTTGTTCGCTCGGATCATAGGGATGGAGACAGTAAAAGAGAGGCAAAGGCAGTTAGGCTTTGCCTCTGCCCACTATGCTTCCAATAAGGGTTGGGCGCTCTGACGTTACTGCGAGCTCCGATCTCCTCCTCTCCCTCAGTTTATCTCCGTATAACGTCCGGTGCGGTCTATCGTAAGGCGAAACGGGAGTACAAAAGGGGCACCGAATGAGAAAGGTGAAGAAGAGCGCGATGCGCAAAAGAGAGAAAGACCCAAGGGGTAACTCATCGCAACAACAATTGTCCGGGGGAGGCCCACACAGCGGCGGCGGAGAGACAAAACACTCGGCGCGCCTGTTCGTTGAGGCGTGGCCGCCGGCCAGCCGAGGACCGCTGAGGGCTCACGCGCACGCATGCACGCGCACCAAGGCAGCACACAGCCACACACGGGAAGGGCATTCATGGCGTGCAGCACACCGTACCCCGTTCACCGCTGAGCTGACAGTGCAGGGTGGAAGCTACACGCTCGTTGGACCAGTCGCAGATCCACCTTTCGCCACGGGATCACGCTCTCCCGCCCCTATATATACCCACGCGCAGAAAGCGGCGGGGTCAGGTGATGAAAGGGAGTTTGGTGATTGGCCCGGCAAACGCGTAGCTCCCACTGCATTGCGAGCTGGTTGAACGAAGCGCGTATACGCACGCACGGCCATGCGTGGGCTTCTCGATTTCCAGCGGCAAGCTGCGTTCCAGCTTGTCCGCACGCGTCCGAAGGAAGGGCGGTGCCTGACGGAACTTCTTGCATCCGCTACATTGCCGCGACGCATGCAGACAGAGCTAAAGGAAAACTAAACGAACACGAAGAAAATTTTCCAACGATATTTTGAAGGGAAGGTTCCCGCGAAAGGGCCCCGCGAAGGAAGTCGTAAAATGCCGCGGGCTCGTTACTGCTGTCGCGGAGGTGCAAACAATGCTCGCGGCTCTTCCAAATTCTCCGGCAGGAAGGGGAGGACGGGGTGGGTGGGGGAAGATTCGGCGTCCGTTGGAGCTCCGGAAATCTCAAAACCGCCCCTATCGCAGATGCGGACAACTGAGAGGGCAGTTTCATCTCTAACTTAGAGAACCGAATAGCTGACATAGGGAAACGTTGAAACGGGTCGATCCGGTTGTCGGCGTAGTTGGCGCGTTTCGCTCCTAACAACTACATCAGAGAGAAACACGCAAAGCGAAACACACACGGCAAGGTCTGGAAGTAGCACGTGTCGCTGCTACGACGGCATTTATTGAAGGAAGCTATTAGATGCCATACGTACGCTTTATTACCACGAACTTCATATACCAGACTTTCTATGGCAGCGGTGCATTGGCGCCGCCATTTTGTACCTTCAGTTTTTGTTTCCTCTTATTCCGTTCGCTTCACTTCATCATTGCCCCACCAGGACAGGTTATTGCCACTTTAGGTGTTACTCTGTCCTTCTCCCTAGCATAGGCCTTTGTGGAGGCTCGTCAACGCCCGCTTCAGTGGCTAGGCATCTCGGTAAGACGAGAGGAGCTCGGCTATGGCGGCTCAATATGGCGCGTGTTTAAAGCGTCTCTAATGGTGAATTCCACTCGTAGATCCGGAGCGCTTTCCAAAATCCGCGAGGGAGGCAAAATTCCGCTCCGTGGGACCCGCTCCGAATCGACGAGGGGAAGATAAACTCGCCTTTTTGGAGCGACCTCCCCCACACTCCTCCCCATCGCTTCCCCCTCCGCCATTCAAAACGGCCGCTGCTCGAACTTGACAAGCCCACACCAACGCCTGAGCCGACGGATCTTTCCGACGCAGAAATAACACGCGACACAGGCCGGAAGAAATTATACGTACCACGGCGCTCATGTCACAAATAACGAAGACGTCCGCGCAGTCCGCGTTCGGCACCGTCACATACCTTTCGGCCGCGTCGAAGCGGCGGGGCACTGACAGCGATTGCCAGCGGTGGAGTTCAGATTTCTGATACGACTTTAATAAACACAGAGGTAACAAACCATCACTTGCACGGTCGTTGCCTAATCTCTTCTTGCTTTATTGCACGGGAAAACGCCGGCGGGATGCCGTGTAAAAAGGTAAACAATCATTGGCTGCGGAATGAACAGACCTAACCTTGCGTCTGCCTCCGGCTTTCCTGTCGTTCTTCCTCTCACGATCACAGATGTCAGCGCTTACGATTTACTACGCTCCACAGTCCCGGCTTTGTATCCCTGATCTACGCGAGGTAGAAGCGTTCGAGCCGTCACAATCCCACGTAAACAACCGACGCACCCGAACAGATCCAACTCGACGACCCGTCCGGCCCGCCGAACTTCCTGACCTCGCCAACCTCGCGACCTCGTCGCGCATGCGCACTGCCGATTTAGAAGGAAATCAAGTGGGCCGCTCTGTCAACTTCCGAAGAGATCTGTGAAATCCCGCAGAGCAAGTTCGGCGGAGTTTGAGGCGCTCCGTGGAGCGGGCGTTGCCAGAGGTCTACGAGGGGAAGATGACCAGCTCGAGCCAGATCTGCGAGCGGAATATGCGCGCTCCAAATGAGCACTTTTGGAGCGCTCGAGATCTGCGAGCGGAATTCACCATAAGGCAAATGAGAACGCAAAGCTTTTCGAAGAGGGTAACATCACCGCCTGCCTATGCCGCTGTCAGGACCAATATGCGCAAAATATCCAAAAATACAACCGGAAAAAAAGAATAAACCACAACGTTCGCGTCATTAATATGCTTCGAGGAGTTTGTAAGCAGACTACATATTTTTTCCCCAACCATAACGCAACGTTAAAAATGCAACGCGTTACCCTAGTATGCGTAAATAAATAATAAAGATGGGTACCACAAAAGAGTAAGCTGATCCTAGTACCGAAGAAAGTTAATGTTTTCGCATTTTCAACTTCGTTGGATATCCCGCCTCGGCGCAAGCACTAAAATGAGAATTTCAACTGAAAAACAACAAACATCGCGATGTTCCGTGGAAATATTTTCGATCGCAGTCATAAAATGTCAATAAGCGGTAATAAAACGTTTGGACGGTATAGGTTTTATTCCACAGCTCTACAAATTTTACTCTCATTGAATCCTACGGGCCACATTAACAAAATTGGCAATTTCTGATTTTGTTGACAAAGGATTGTAATGCTCTCGAGGACTGTAATTGAGTGGGCATCATAAAACGCAGATCAATTAAATTTGTATATATTTCCTTTTAAACTTTTCATTCTACGGAATTTTCAAGAAAGCTGGCCACGAACAGACTTGGATACGTCTCGTCACGTTATGCAAACTACCAGGATATCATATTTCTACAACACGTCTTATATTTCTCCATCTGCTGATCTAATGCCCTACATTTTACTGCCGAACTTTGAACTGTGAAGGGTTCGACATTTCGCAGCGCGTCCTTGAGTCGTGCTGGTTATAACGGTCACTTAAAAGCTCTAACGTACGTACATAAAAGCAAAATAGAAAAAAGCGAAATACTATTTAATAAAATGGCACAAAAACGCTCCACGGTATTCACCAAGAAATTGAGTTAGGAGTCTATCAAGTCGGCCTATATCCGCGGAAAATCTGATGTACGGAAGTGACTAAGCCCGCGAGACACACACAGAAGTTTCTGCTACGGTGTCTCTTCCTTGATTCTCACGAAAACTTCGGCGTAATAAATTCGCGTTCCTCGATGTAAAAACATAAGTCTGCGGGAACAGTGCGCGAGCTCCTAGCTCTAGGGCACATCTCGGCGGCACAAGCTGTCGTGCATTAAGGGCAGCTGCCAACGCTATGGGCTCGCGCTTCTAGCCTTCGCTGCGGTACAACACGAGGGGAAATGGAGTACAATAGTTTACAGCAATCCTAAGCGACAAAGTGAATGGTTGATGGCGGAGAAGATGACTTTACTGTAAAAATACCAGAAACTTGCTGTGTACGCAGGATTTCATTTCGGGAAGGGGCCGAATTGAAATGGCATCAACATCTTGCTTAGGCCGACTTTTTCTCCGCCCTCCCAGACATATATTTGTCTCTAAATAAATGCAATTCGTTCGTACATTTCTTCCCTCAAGCGCGGGCAGAGATGCGCTCCCGCGATCTTTGCTAGCAGTTCGCGCATGTGAAATGGGGTAGACAACATCCCACACTTTAGATCCTTTCCCGTCACTGGGAGGGAACCTTCCTCCAAAACAATAATCGGGTAAAGCGCGAAACACATGTACGACGAAACCGTCCGATCCGACGTGCGAACTGCAGGAATGACCTTCGGGGGCGAGGGTTTTCGTAGCACCGGAGAGCGTTGAAAACCCTCGCCTCCGACCGTCGTATTGCCTGATAGGACGTCGGATCGGACGGTTTCGTCGTACGTGTTTGTCGCGCTTAAAACGACTTCAACGGTACAATCATAATTATACACAAAAAGGAACAACTCACTTTTTTTTTTTTTTACATTGTTGTCAGTGGTTAAAGGGGGGGTGCAACGATTTCCGGACTGCGTTCAAAGATTTGTGGAAGTTGCCCTCTGACACTTCTGAAGTAACGAACAGAAAACCGATTTCGCCTGCGTGTCCTAGTTGTTGCGTAAAAAAAAGATCAATGTTGGCATTTCGGGCACCCCTCAACTCACTCCCAGTCTTCAGGGTCATACCCGGTCGCACTCCCAGTGACGTCATTCGGAGGGCCGTGTAGGTTCCCGCGTGCTATCTCGGAGGACGCTTCCTCTCCCTCTCTCTGCTGACATTAGCGGGCGTTATGCTGCAGCTTAGAGCCGAGCGAGGTCACGTAATCTTTTCGCCGTAGTTCCTTCGGCTGCCACTTGGGGCTGCAGGTGGGCGAAAAAGCTCGACTTTTGCTTTGCGATTGTGCAGCGGAATCGCGACATTTTTAATGAAGGAGGTGTTTTCTCTATCCTCCGGGACACGATAAACAACTTAAAAATGACAAGATGCCAATTCTTTTAATCATAAAATCGTTGCACCGCCCCTTTAAAGAGAGCTGGTCTTTCATTTTCCCATAGTAAAGCGCTAGTGCCGCCGAGTCGAAGAACTACTTAGGAGAAGGCTTTGCATGTCGTCACCCTCAGCGTACAGTGGCCTCCGCACTCGTCGGAGCATCATCTTCCGGAAAGCGACCGCGCAAATCCGACAACAAAGCCGGAACCTTGAGCGGCAAATCCCCAAGTGCGCGGGAGACGGCGGCGGCGCCTTTCGGCTTGTCTCGTGCCCCCTTCCCGAGTCGCTTCCGGAGGTCACGGCCTTGGCCCTTCCCGCCTTCCAGAAAGCGCAGCGCGGAAGTGAGGCTGGCAAAGCAAAGAAACGAGCCATCCATCGGATCAACAAAGCAGCGGCCTGACAGACCCCTGGCGGCTTCTCGCCATCAATCACGCCTCGCGAATGACCGCCGACTCCCCCTCCGATAGTCCTTCTTTCTGCGGCAAACGAGCCTTCTGCGGCCACAAGAAAAGGGGCCGGACGGGTTCCGGGGGAGATATGGAAAACCGGAGTGCCAGGAGCGCACGCAGGCTCGCTTCTCCTCCGTTCCAGGCAATTTTGACCGAGATCGGCCCAAGTTCCAAATGCGCTGGCACGCTGCCCCATCGCGTGCATCTCGATGCACGAAACAAAACAACAACGGGTCGCACATGCGATGCGGCAACCTACGGCCGCATTCGGACATTTGATAGGTTCAGACACGCGTCCGACTTCTCTTCCGGGAGTCGACAAGAAGAGCGACTCAACTCACTGACGTCACACGCCACTGCGGTGACGCTGCTGTCGGCAGTGCGCATGCGCAAAAGCTTCACTCCTCCCGAATTCGGTCTCTGCACACGCGTAGTTCCCACACCTGGTGTGGGCAAGCCGGAGTTGTTTCTAAACACCGTGTTGGCGTATAGCTCGACCGGAATCGTTGGATCTGGAAGAGTTCGGTAGTCTTTCGAAGATATGTATACGTCGTCGTAGCAGCCGACGGCCATCCGACGGAGGCTATCAAGCAGAGCCAAAAGTACGTCGTCACGGCGGTCACATCGCCTTTGTGCGTTTGCCATTATCGACTAAACGAATCACGAACAGTCGCCGCAATTCTGCACTTTTTATTTATTTCCTTTTTTTTCTGCGCGCAATTGGTTTAGCCGTGATAGCATACCCACAAAGAGAGGAGCGCCGTCACGATTCACTTTTGGGACTTCTTGATTGGCTAAGTCGGAGAGTAGCGTCGACTGCGGTTCCGTCTTGAGACGGAGTATAGTACACTCTAAGAAATGCCTGCGCGTCTACTTACCCGCAAAACACTCAAAGAACCAATCTGTGCGATCTACGAAATCAGCTCAGCGAATGATGAGGCGGAACATCTGTTTACACCTCAAAATTAAGTCTGCGCTGTAGCATTACACAATGCAAGCATGACGGTTTGTATTTCGTAATGCCACAGCGCAGACTTTATTTTTAGGTATAAACGGATGTTCCGCCTCATCATTCCCTGAGCTTATTTCCTAGGTCGTACACTCTAAAAAAAGTCTGTGCGTCTACTTTCACGCACAACACTCGGAGAGCCAATCAGCGCAACTTACAGAGGCAGCTCAGCGAATGACGATACCGAAACATATGTTTAGACCAAAAAACGCAGTCTGAGTTGTGACATTAAGCAATGCAAAACGTCACGCTAGAATAGCTTAATATCACAACTCAGTCTGCGTTTTTTGGTCTAAACAGATGTTTCGGCATTGTCATTCGCTGAGCTGCCTCTGTAAGTTGCGCTGGTTGGTTCTCCGAGTGTTGTGCGTGAAAGTGGACGCACAGACTTTTTTTAGAGTGTAGAGATTGGCTCTTCGAGTGTTTTCCGGGTAAGTAGACGCGCAGGCATTTCTTAGAGTGTAGCCACAGCAACAGGAAGATAACATATTCTCTCCGCCATTTGATCTTTCCACTCGTGACTTACCGTATGCGTCGCTCAATAAAATAACACGCCTTTGTGTGTTATCCCGACTGTTCGGCACGTTCTAGCTCATCATCGAAGGAGAAAGACAAAAAATCAATCACGTCTCTCGGCAAGTGAAGCGTCACGAGGAGAAAAAGCCGGCCTCATAAATCGTGCGCTCGCCAAATGTACGCGCCAATAAATAACGCTCGGCTTTTATCCGTTGATTTCGATAAGTTAACGATAAGTTTCCGATCCAGCGCAGCTATATCTATGCTATGGGCGGTGACTCATATCTTCGATTGACGTAACCGTTGACTCGGGCCAACAATAGATATCAGTCGATAAAGAACTGGCGCACACTCGTCCCTCGTTCCGGTTGCGGTCGTTGTTCCGCGAGGAAGTGGGCACAACGGCTCCGGTTTTTCTCCAATCATCGACCATTGTTTGCGCACCACCGAGCCGTCGCTCCGGTCGTGCCTCGCCCTACCCAACATCCTGGACGACCCAAAGGGAACAGTTGTCTTCCGCGTAGTATTCGCCCCTTCGGAGCTCTCTGCGTTTCATTAGGGAGTTTTAACAGGTCGTTTCCACACGAACGGTTCGCCCTCCAACGCATCGGCGACGCCACTGCGCATGCGCGCGCGAGTCGTTCGGGACGTCGGGAGGCTCTTCTCGTTCGTTTCTCCCATTCCGGCCGCTGGAGTCGTCACCGCAACGCAGCCAGCACCGTTCACGACTCGGGTAAAAAAAGATGGCGGTCGGTTCGGCGACTGCCTTCGCCGACCCAGCCGAGCGTTAGGCTTAGGACAGCGGCAGAAGATTTGCCGTCCTGTTAGTCTGCTTCATTTGAGAGGTTGAACCAAATCATTTCGAAGACTGCTCACAATGGTAAGCGATCGTGAATGCTGTAAACTACGCATGCTAGTAAATTTTTGCGATCTGCGGGCAGACTAGCTGCAGTGGCGACCGCGAGCAGACGAAATGATTTGGTTCGACGGCACACAACGTGAACGATCGTTCAAGTTCAGGATGACGGAGACACACCACATACCTTTACGGTCGTTTAGATACTTTTTACTCCGTCTAGCATCGCAGTTCTTGAAATTCCGACCGGCAAATGTTACATCGGCCGTCTTGTTTACATCAGTCGTACGCCGGGAACACGAGCCGCCACCACGGTGTCCGCCACGGATTTACACGTTGCAGAATGTTTCACATGTTCACTAGAAGATGGCGCCACCGTTAAGCACTATCATCATCATTGTTTACACGGTCGCGCAACTTTCACGATTCGCTAAAGTATGTCAAATTTCACGTACGGTTTCACGGAACGGACCAGCTGTACCGTTCGTGATTTCGGAACCGTGTGCTTGAAAAACGACTCGCTAAAACTCCCTATTAGGGATGCTCTGTTCTCTCTGCCCCCCCCCCCCCCCCCCCCCCCCCTTCTCAGATCGAGCTTTCCCGCCTTGTCAAATCTCGGTCGCGCGAGCGTCATACTTCTTTTGCTTCTAAGCTGGAAGTACGGGCACGTTGGACCCGTCATACCCCTACCACGTAATCACGTTTTCGCCCATATACCCAAGCGCAGAGAGCGGGGTAAACAGGCAACCCACACCTAAACATATAAAATTGCAACGTCACCTAAAGAGGCAAACGCGGGGCACGGACGTTGTTTGCACCAGGGGCTCTAAACTCGTCAAGCACAAAGTTGGGGTCGAAGTTGACGGAGCGCATTGATTGGATTACCACGACATGACTTCCAACTTTGTGTCTGACGAGTTTAGGGACCCAGGGCTGCGTGAGCATTCGACAGAAGCACGTCTTCAATCGGTGAGGACACGGCTCTAAGACGAACAGGAACTGTTGGGTTAGCTGACGAAAGCGAGGCGGTTCAATGGCCTAGCGAGCGTGTTGCTCCCACCCAGAAGTGCGTTTGTCACTTCAAAAAGTAATTAATTACCGTTACAATTCTTGGTCTAGAAAGTAATAAAAATAATCGATTAATTAATTCGTTACTTTACTCGATTACTTATGCGTTACCCTAAAGAAACACGAAAAAGACACACTATATACTGCGTGTTTGAGGAAGAAAATTTTGGGCCCCATCAAAATTTTAAACAAAAGTACAACACATTCAGTATCTACGCATCATTTTGGGATAATAATTTCAGGAGAATGAATCTTTAAAGTTTCAAAGGACTTAAACAGGTGCTCGAGATAAACGAGCCTTGCGCTGTCGAACCGGGACAGAACTACATTCCACGAACATGCGACGAATGCACTTAGGCGGTGGAGACACGCGCACCCTTCGAATTAGTCCGAGTTTGGCATCGGTGAGCTTCAAAACACGATTCCCCTAAGATATGGATTTTCTATGTTTGCTGCACGTTGCCTAAAGAGGGGCGGGTGTACCCACTAAAACGAACTGGCTGTGAGACCAAGATGCGGTACTTGCCTCTGGCTACATTTCAAAGACTCTTGCTCGATGAAGGTTGTTATCCGACCGAATGACCCACTTAAACTTCTTTCTGGATCACCAAACTTATCAGAACCAAGACGTCAGGCTAAATATTTATGTACAATATCTCAGCTGAACTGATTATGTCGTCTAGAAATTATTTTAAAAAAAAACACGCAATTTTCAGTGAATAGCACGCTTCCAAGTCTTTCACGCGTTTACAGGCGGCTTCTCAACTCCAGTGTCCAAGTGAGTCACTGTTTACTCTCAGAAAACTCGGGCTGTGTTTCCTTTCCCTAAAATTTCAGTCTAAGTTCCCGTAGGCGCAATCCGCTGACTAGAACCCTAGCATTCTCGTTTCTAAAGGCTCGTTTATACACGTCGGTTGCATGCGACTGCGTCCGTTGCAACCGGAGCGACCGGAACGACCGCTCTGCGCCGCGCGTATACACACCTGCAACCAGACTTGTACGTAATCCGTTACAAGTAACGAAATTACTTGTAATCCCTTACATTTATCAGTAATTTAGTAACGGAATAATTACATATTTTCTAGAGTAATTTTAAAGTAATTCCCTTACATTTTTTACGTAACGGATTCCTTGTAATCCGTTACATTTTTGTTTTTCAGGACCACACCCCCCCCCCCCCCCCACCCTTCTAAAGAAAGGGTTGTTATAATTTTGCTAAAGTCGAGGCGCAGTGACACTGTCACGCGAATTAACCAGCGCAATGGGAGGCTTTGCACTCTTCAGTTCCGCAAATCCTCTTCTTTGCAACACCAAGCTCCTGAATCTATTTTTTGTAGACCCTAACAACAATGTCTAAAAATCCAAATAAGCATTTCTACGAGAAAAAAATGGGGGAGATGGCAAGTTATATCCGCTTTTTCGGTCCCTTTGCTTTTTCTTTGCGATCGAAACGGGGAGGAGGACACCAAGTGATTGTGTGCCTCTTTGAGAAGCTCGAGGCGGTAAGTGAACAGACAAGAATTAACAATGTCCTTCTCGGTTATAGTGACTACGGCCATTTTCATAATGTCGAGACAACGCTCCGTCTACCCTAAAATCCACTAAAAGAGATGTGATAATATGTGAAGGTGTTATTGCCACACGCATCCTCGTTCGTTGTTGCACACTTATCATCTTCTCTTAGAAAACAGGATGCATTTTGTTTTCTGTTTTTTTCACCTTATTTGACCTTGCTTTAAAAGCTACTTACTTTTTTGTGGTCCAACTTCTAGGGTTGGCCCACTTTATTTATGAATCTGCATCTCAGTCACCCTTATTGTGAGTCAGCTTTTTGCCAGCACTCTCAAGCAGATAGTTTTACAAATAAAACATAATGGTGGCTGACGTACACTTGATATTCTGGGCTTGAGGAGAAAGTGAAACTCGTGAGTGGGGCCATGGTGCGGCTTAGCTCTCTGCCGTGCGCTGCCCGTATCAGCGGACGTCTATCTGGAGAACACCGGAGTAAACTGCAGTCGATTCGTGCTCCGTGCATTTTTGAACGGCACCAAGAAAAGTACACACGGCAAACGTGCGTTTACATTTTCTTGTTTTAACCTATGTTCGAATTAAATGTTGTTATAAGTGTCCTGTTCTTTTTTTATTACTTATATTTATACACTTGAAACATTGTTTTTTTTTTTTATTCACCAACGTCTCAGCCGAGGCTCGACCTGTTCAGAGCCAAAGGAAGAAGAATATCGAGCCAAACCTATTTATTATTTAATTATCACCTTACTTTTACAATTATGCTTTGCTATTGTCTGGCATTATATGCCGGTATAGTAAGAAGGACATAAATCAGTTCTTACTCTAGTTTTGGCTAGATGTATGATGACTTCTACAGCTTCGCGATTTCGACACTGGAGAATTTTAGTAGATCGGTCCGATGACTCCGATAACGATACTCGATACTTCTCCGCCGCCTTTGCGCATGCGTCATATTGTTATCGGGGGTATCAGAGGTATCGCAAGGATCTACTAAAACTCTCGAATATCAGGCAACGGCTGCAACGAGGAAGCTTTGCTCTATCTTCGAGGTAAATAGTACTTCCATTGCTTCACTGAAGAAGCTCAATGCAGAGCAGAAAACATTCGTGAGGCACAATATGCCACTCCCATCCAGTGCCTCAGTTCAAAGGGTGTTCAGCGTAGCAGTCGACATCTTCAGTAAGGAATAACGCAAATTGTCTGACGAGACTTTCGAGAGTCAGTTGTTGCTCAAAATACTCAACGTCATTAAATGGAACAGGCTGCAACTATAAGAACTTGAACAACCCTCTTCCCTTTGTTTCTTAATTGAAGACAATATTGCCGAAAATAACGCCATGAAAGTAACGGATTACTTTTTGGGGTAACGGTCACTTACTTTTGTGGGAGGGTAATTGTAATTGTAATAAATTACAATTTAACCTTGAGTAATTGTAAATGTAATTCCTTACTATTTTTCAGTAACGTGTACAAGTCTGCCTGCAACCAGTGCAACAAGCGCAGCGGGTCGTCAGCACGGCGACAGCTTCTACGCCGCCGTCAGCTGTTTCAGCGGCGATTCTAAAAAGGGGACACACGGCATGCAACGCGCGCGATCAGTTCTCCTCGACCTGTGATTGGTCTGTCGTTGCGGTTGTTTCCAACGCAGCGGGGAAAGTTGGGCTCGCTCCAACTCCTTGCGTCGTAACAGAATATAGACAGACAGTTTTCTATAGCCTAAAGCTTTATTATTATTTTTTTTTCATGATAGGCTTGCAGGGTACAGTGGATGAAAAAAATAAAAAGAAAAAGATGCAGTACGCCGTCTTGGACGATCAAGACCAATACACGACTTTGCGCATAGTACAAATCTCGCCACACGCCTTTTCTACGATTATAATAGACGACTGAATCTTAGCAGCAATATAGCAACGTAAAAATATGATTTTGTGATCAGATAGACGTTGCGAGCGTTCAGGATTGCTAACACTAATCACTTTTCTCCGGTGATGAAAACGCGTGAAAATTCGCATCCTTTATACGGTACGCGCCAGAAATACCTTGAACTTGAGCACACGCATGAAATGCGCCAAATAAGAAATCCGGGCGATGTTCGAGGACACAAATGCTTAGAAAGCACCACTGTAGTCGAAGTAAACAAACACGACGGCACGGGCGTTTCTGCTGTCTTGAGAGTGCCGCCACGACATCGCCGCATGAGTAGGTGGATCTTCCCTTCTAGTACGTGCTGGGTTATCATAGCGACACACGACGAAAATTCACAGTCAAGGGTAGCGCTTTTACGCGGAACGATGAGTTTTCACCACGCCGTCCACGTCGACGATTACCACCGACGCGGCGACGCCATGTTTGGAGCTAGAAGGAGCCGGCCCGCGACCGGCATGCAACGCGCGCGATCAGTTCTCCTCGACCTGTGATTGGTCTGTCGTTGCGGTTGTTTCCAACGCAGCGGGGAAAGTTGGGCTCGCTCCAACTCCTTGCGTCGTGAACAACACGTGCGGGCGTCCCTCCGTCGCTATGGCAACTGACGGTTGGAGACCCTTGGAACGGTCGTTTCGGTTGTTCCAGTCGTTCCGGTCGCTATGGACGCATGTGTGCGAACGGGCCTTAAGAGTACTGGTTCAGCTTGGATTTCCCAAGCCATTTTGTTGTGCTCCCCGACCAGCATATTCCGCAGCGAAGGCTATAAGCGCGAGCTCATAGCGTTGGCAGCAGCCCTTAGTGCACGAGAGCTTGCGCCGCCGAGACGTGCCCTAAAGCAAGGAGCTCGCGCTTGTAGCCTTTCCTGCGGTACAACACAAGGCGAAACAGAGTATAGATTTTTTTTCTGTTCCAATGAACTGCTCTCATCGCACCCCTCATGTTTCTGCCTTACGCATCCGCTAGTGCGAAGTCAAGTGACAGAGGCCACATAGCTGGTTGGTCCAGTTAGTATTCAGCTTTCACAGCGCTGACAAGAATGAGTAGGGCCGAGGTCTCATTAGAGCTTCCTCTCTGTTTGCGGGGTGAGCGTATGCAGACAGAAACGTCAACAAACAAAACACAACTCCGAAAAAAAATTAATTGATTTGGGGGACAAGGCGCGGAGGGGTGGGAAGGGAAGCAGGAGTAGAGGACGGGGGGGGGGGGGGGGGGGCAGGAGGAAGGGAGCCGACATATGCCCCACGGTCACTGTGTCGGGCGTGTGTCCACGGTCCCACTCGACACGAACCCCACCCGACGGTTTTATGAGCAATTAGTTTTCCGCTTTTTTGTAGACTAGAAGCAGTACGTTCGTTTTTCAAGAAGTCGAAGCCCGTTGCCTTCATATAGAGAGTTGAATCCTACCAGCATGGCTGAACGTGCTAACAAGTTCAGAAACGGGCTCAGGCTGGGCTTTCGTGCTTTCCGGGAATTCCTGTTTTTTTTTCCCTAGCCAGCACCTCACCAGAGTCTTGTGTTACCATGCTAAAAGCGCGAAGGCCGATGCATCACCCTTCTTCCACTCTTTTTCTCTCTTTGATGGGACGGAAGAATTGTAACGAGTAGTTTCAGTAATCCGTTACTGAAAAAGTAATGCGATTACATCACAAATTACATTTTTAAGAAGGTAACGAATTAATTACTAAATTACGAGAAAAGTCATTAATTACACGTAATCTCGTCACTTGTATACAAGTGACGAGATTACGTGCAGACTTGGAACTAATCCGCTATAGCGGATTAGTTCCAAGTCTGCTCCCACCGTATTCCTGGTGTCGTCACAAAGTTGCGTCGGTTTGAAGTAACCAACGTTATTAGATTACCTCAGCTACGGAACTGCTATAGAAGCTGCATGCACGAGCCCCGGACGCCACGAGCCATCCCGGTCAATCGAGCGCTCCGAACGGGTGCCGTGCCTACAAAAGTCTACGCCCCCTCCCGAAGGTCACGTGACATTCGCAGGTCATCTGATCGGCTCCGATGGCTCGTAGCGTCCTCCGCGGTCCACCCTAAGGCGAAACGGAGTATCGTTGCTCGCACGCGGTCAGTGGGCGACCGAAAGAATTGGCCGCGTTGGTTACAACGACGTGTCACTCTCTCTCTATATATAAAGGCGTGGGAATTAAGTTAATTGAAGACGATGCACCGAAAAGTCAGTTTCCCAGATAGTAATCAACGAAGTAATAATACCACACGCGAGCGTGAGGTTTCTGGAGATAACGAAAATAGGGAGCCACCGCAACAAATTAAACCAGTAACATAACAAAAAGAGGCTCGATGGGTTGGAGAACACGTACTTGTCGGCGATGGTTCGCATTCCGTTTACCACCGCAACAAAAAAACCCAATTACATTAATAATAAAAAAAAAGAGGCTCAATGGGTTGGTGAACACATTTTTGTCGGCGATGGTTCGCATGCCGTTTACAACTTTTACGTGCACGATAGAAGCTGTATAGTTCTGACGTTGACGCCATTTTTCATAGAAGACGTAGAATATCCTCTAAGAATGTCGTTTCTATAGAGCGAGGTTGAGCAGGCCTGCCTTTAAAAGGCATCTAATATATGTAATACAATCTGGGTTCGTTAATGTCTTTAATGCACTTAACGTATCCGATGACTCCACCGTCGGGGCGGGGGTCATCGAACGAATATGGCATCGCTAACTTTCGAACAGGACGTTTCATAAGACCGAGGGCGTGATAGGCCCTGCATCACCACATCGACGAGGGCTCGCGCTGCAGAACCCAGTTATCCGTTCGATCCCCTGGCTGTTTCGATCTGGATGAGCATCGCGCCGGCGTACGGTAACTACTGCGTGGTGCACGTCTTAAGGACATCAGCTAGCGGTCGAACTGCACTGGCCCTCATCTACAGCTGAGACATCAGACGCCCATTGGTGCTGACTAAGCTCCCTTTGTGTAAAGTGCCCACTTTGACTTCACAAGAGTAACGGAAAATGGTGGCAACCGCTTCTGATCGAAAACGCGTCAAATTCTGACGGGCTTCTGACATATTGCACCGAACACAGTTCCCAATACCGACACTAGAGTAAACATCGCGTGGCCGAGTTCTGACTGAAATAGAGGCAAAGTTATGCGGAGGGCAAGTCGTCTGCTTCTTGCGCAGGAGTTGCGGTGACGTCAGAACGACGCCGAGCTCCGATTGGCTTTAATTGAAAGGATAGTGGGTAGACCTCAATGCTAGATGCTTTCCACTCAACCCACTATGCTTTTTTTCAATTAGCCAATAAGAGTTTAGCGTTCTGACATCATCGCGCAACCCCTGTGCAAAAAGAAGGAGGACATTACCCTCAAAATCCAAAACTTAAAAACGTCATATTTGTTAAGTAAAAAAAGAAGAAAAAAATCGCAAAGCCGAATATGAAGTTTCCGCACGATCAGCGCCAGTGCAGAGGCGTCAAAGATTGAGTCGTCCTACAACTCGAGTTGCTCTCACGCCCCCGAACCGTCCCGACAGTCGTGTCCGCCCGCGTCCCGTAATGAGCCGCCCTTCTCCGTGCCTGCCGCCTGTCGCTGTGAGCAGACGACGCTTCACTTTCGAGTTTGAAGTTCTTTTAGGGCCCTTTCAGCGATCTCAAATTCTTTGAACCGCTGCGAGGTCGAAGAGAACGCGCAGTGGACTTTTGTGAGCGACGTGAGGGGCCACGTCGTGCCGGTTCTACATGAAAGGCTGCCCCGGCGGAGTCAAAACCGAAACTACGGTGTACAGACACCAAACGCAGTGGTTTTGGGCGTTTGAGGATTTCCTTTTCGAAGTCTGAGAGGACGCCGGACACCTAAAAAAAAGAGAACTCCGTCCGATTACCCGACTCACCGACCATCCTCAGTTCCACATGTGCCGAGCGACACCAGCTCCGCCATGTTTTCCGAGGGAGGATAAAAACGTCGGGGGACGACATCACTCCATACTCCTATTTTTGGTATTTCAGAATGAAAAGCCGTAGTGCGTTCGCAACTGCGTTAAAAAACATGTTTTATGAATGCCGTTATTAAATATTATAAAAATGTCGCTTACACGTAGCAGAGCGCGTTGGATAGACGACAGTTCACACAGAAGGAATAAAAACACTGAAAATGGACGAGGGATAGACACTGAAAGTTCTTTCAACGAGCAACGACATTTAGATGATGCCCGTCACACTGCGAAAAACCGCTTTGGTCACAGAGAAATTTAGGGATGAGGAAAATACTAGAAAATAAATGTTGTTGCTCATAAAAATGTCGTTGCTCGTTGAAAGAACTGTGATTGTCTGTCCCTCGTCTTTTTCAGTGTTTTTATTCTTTCCGAACTCTCGTTCAGAAGCTTATAAATTTCATAATTTTTGACGTCATAAATTTAAAAAAAGAGCGAGAGGGTGAGAAGAGGAAAAAAAGTGTGCCAAAAATATAAAAACAAATGCGCGCGTAAGAAATTTTTTTTTCGTTGTGGTATTTTTTTGTGTGCTTATGACTACAACTTGCATCGTTTTAGACAACAATAAAGAAATACAAAAATACGACCAGTGGGGTGTCAGTGCCCCTTTAAAGGAACGCGGGGTATGGCCAATTACGCTCGCGCTACTTGCTTCCTAATTGGTCCTTCGCCGTTCAGATAGGCTTATGCCGCAATCTGATTGGTTGCCAAACGATAATGATAACTTAGGCTAGGTGACGCAAGCTACCGCCCGTTACAAAGGGAATATCCAGTAACATCCATTCATCCATCTATCCATCCAGACGCTGGGGGGACCTGCCACGCCCCGTGTTCCTTAAAGGGACACTGACAGGTACGTATTTATGCTCGCCGAGGGTTTTAGTTGTACATGACATATGAAAGCCCCACTACCCAGAACAGAATTTGCGGCTCGAAATTCGGTCTCTTTCCACCCGAAAACCTCCGATCGAGAAATGGCCAGTTTGCGTCGCGCTCACTCTCTTTTTCGCGGTCACGGGCCGTTTTATAAGGTTTAGACATGACAGGGTTCGTACAGGATTCAAAGAAAGATATTCAAGGATATTCAAAGAATTTCAAGACCTTGTGAGAGTATTTTCAAGGACCTAACTTGATGCTGCAACTAGCAGATTTCAATAAAACACTGTTGTCAAAAAATTGCAAATACTAAATTTATTGCACTAAGCAAAAAAAAAAAAAAAAATCTATCTTGCAAATCTGCTTGCATTGCACAAAGCGGAAATAAAAATTGTTTCCAAAACCGCTTGTGGTAACTTCAGGGGAGCTCCTGAAGCTTTTCCTGTGTTTGCTGGCTGATGCTAAGCAGCTCCTCGGCCTTGCTTTTCGCAGTTTAGCCAGGTAATCTTGCACCGAGCTCTTGGCTGCGATCTTCATGATGCGGCATGTTTCGCGCTCTTCATATGGCTCATCAACGCCGACTCGCCCACGGCGGCGACATCGAAGGTTTTTCCACGCGGCTAGCATCTTGCGCGATGCCAATTTTTTGTACCTGGCGCCACCCAGTCCTCATATTCATCACTGCAGAGCCACGGACTTTGAAACTTGCTTTTGCCGGGCATTTCCCTACGACCGACGACAAAACATGAGGCCAATAGCGGAAACAGTGCGCAAAGTATTCCCGGATCAGATTGGATTCGAATCTGCTCCAATGTGGCCGACCATCCAATGACCATCGGTTATATTTAAACAAATTTTAAAAAATTAAAAAAAAAACGCAATAAGCATAAGGAAAACTGAACAATATATACCCGCATTTGCTACTATAAATAGCCATTCATGAATTTTCAAGGTCTATCCAACAAATTCAGGGCTTTCAAGGGACCTGCAAGCCAAATTTTCGAATTCAAGAGTTTTCAAAGCCTAGCAAAACATCCAGGGTTTTCAAGGGCCTTGAAAGCCCATTTTTAAATTCAAGGGTTTTCAAGGGTTTCAAGGACCTGTGCGCACCCTGCCTGACCAACAAATTTAATGAAAGTCATTGAAGGCACACGCACAATATTAAAAATAGAAAAGATATACGATACCCATTTTTTTGTGGCCTCTAAAAAGCTGCAAATGCGTTTTTTGGGAAGGAAAAAGTATCACAGCCACGTGACTTCCGCCACCTCTCTCCTCCTCTATATTTCTTCTTCCTCCTTTGTCCAGTTTCGGTTTCGAGCTGTTGCGTTTTTTGACTTTATTAAAAATATACGTGACGCTTTAGCAAAATAGTAGTTGGGTAGTCTTCTGATACCATAATAAATCGCCTGGCAAAAAAAAAAAATCAATTTTGGGGGGTGTCAGTGTCCCTTTAATTAACCAGTCAGCGAATATGGAGTGGAGTTTAATCGTGTGCGCTGTCACCGTTTCCACGCTTCGTCCTTACTTTCCGTCGAAGCAGACGTTAACATATCGCGGCAGAGAGTTTGGTCGTCGAGACCGATTAGCCTAACACATCCGTTAGGAAGGAACAAAAGCTGCCCTTCGGAGAAAAGTGAAATACAACCCTGCTTCCGACAGTTCTTCATTCGAATACGTGAAGAACACGCTAGGTGTACGGGGTGCACCCTGGAAACAAGAAAAGGAGGACGCCCGTCGGCGGAAACGAGGCAGCAAATCGGCCCGAGAGGAACGGCGCCGAGAAAAACGAGCTCCCCCAAAAAAACACATCGCGGAGCTGCAGTGTTGGCCGTTGCATGCTGCGGAGTCCGTCGCGTCGACGGACTCCGTCCATCGGTCATGCACCGCCCCCCGCCAAGGCACGACCGACGCGGCGGCTGGCCCACTTCTTTCCGAGCAGCGGTCGACGGTGCCTTTACCAGCACAGCAACCACGAGGGGACCCGTGCCATTTCGTTCGCGCGATTGGTTTGACCGAAGGACACGTTCGACGATCACGAGCCGGATTTTTTTTAATTTCTTCTGAGCATACCGGTCGCGCTGTACGCATTATGTTTGGCACACATTTCCGATCCATGCAGGTTTGCATTTAAATTCGCGTGATCACGTATATGCTGTTCTTTTTTTTTCTCTCTCTCTCTCTCTCTCTCTCTTTTCTCCTCTTGGCGTATGTTTGGTGATCTTCGGTCGCCTGTGCCTCCATTCGAACCTGAGTGTGATGACCTGCAAGCATATATGCCTGAGCGATATGTTCTTGTGTTGTACAGCCACCGACAAGGTGAAAATGCGACAGAGAAGAGCTTGCGCCAGCTTTGTATACCATCGGCAAGGCGTAGGCGTCTCGTGTATTTCGAGCGCGCGCACGGAGCCAAAGCACGACGGAAAGCGTGGAGCGCGCGCTGGAGACTGGGCGTTCCAAAGACACGCCCCTCCATTCTTATTTCGTTAGTTATGCATTACGTCAATTTTTTCGCGTCGGCGTATTCAATCGGAAACCAAAGTCGAGGGAAACGATCGCTTTCCGTTGAACTGACGCGGTCCTGCATCTTCGCGTGTAAACGATGGATCCATCATCTGAGGAAAAATTCCTGGCGCGCTTTTGGCAGTTGTCTTGACTTTTGCGGAGATGTACAACAACCCTTGTATACCACGAAGTGACTCGTGAGTTGGAATACATCTATGTTTGGGACCAAACCACCCATTAGAGTGAGGGGAAGAGGCATTTATGCCTATAGCTCGTTGCAGCGTAAGATCTGCGAGAGAAGCTCCGCCCCCTGCACGTGCTCCATGACTTCTGTTGTGCTTCGGCCACGTGTGAATGTTCAAAGCACACGAGGCGCCGGAACATTATCAGAAGCACTCGCTGGAGGGCGGACAACTGAAATACCTTTCCCTGCTCCGGTTCCCTGGAAACGTTTAACATAAATCTATAGTCGTCGTTCTTAAACAAAGCAAAAAACGAGAGAAGGGACGACAAATACAGTTAGCGAACGACTCGGCAGCCATGGCCACATCAGCAGTCTACGTCTAGAAAAGCGAGTAACCGCGCGCGGTTCAAAGACCGCGCCGTCGGCGGTGCCTTGCCAACTTACCGGCAAACGTTGGATGTTCTCCAGCCGTTTTCGAAGGCGACGACGCGGGCGGCGACCACGGACAGACCACGGCCCCGCAGTGGTAATCCAGAGGGGAGGCGACGCGGACTCCTAGGACCGAATGTTGCACGCACCGCACAACCTCAGACGGAGGAACCGATGCCGGCGTTCCAGGAGGCGAAAACCAGAGCAGGCACTTCAAACAACGGCGTTGCTCGCCTCGGGGAGCGCAGCAGCAGCAGCGACCATTTTGAAGCACGCTGACGCCGCCGCGCCGGCGCTGACATCGGCGAAGCTCTTCTCTGTTTCTATCCACAGGGAAACATGATTTCGGACGTCGAATCCCCGTCGGAACTACGGAGCGCGTCGCCGCCGCCGCTTTGACGATACAAACCGCGGCTTCGCGTCAAAAACGGATCCCGCACAGCCGCACAACGCGCGACTCACGCTGCCACGCTCCTGGGATGGAAATCCTCGTTTTGTTTGGTTTCGTTTTAGCCGGCACCGTTTCGCGTTCTTTCCGAAGGAGGGCGCGCGCGTCGTTAACGATGCCTTGTTGCGATTGGTCGGGGACGGAGAGCGTGCTCTTCTCCTCGTCAGGAGTTCTCTCCTCCTTTGCTTTCATCTTATGATGACGGAGCGCTAGAGAGACGCTCTTTTGGGGAGAGTACGGTCAAGTGCTGCGCATGGGAAGGAGGATAGAGCGAGAGAGGCTAACCGGCTCGTAGCTTGCTCGTAGGCTGCGTAGCTGCGGCGGGATTTGGTGGGGTTTTGGAGTCGAGGATAAGGTAGCATTTGATTTATGGGCGGCTCAAGACTGCGTTCAGGCCCGTCTGGTTCCCCTCATTGTGCCGTAGCGAGCTCACCGGCGGCGCATATGGCACCTGGGTCTACTGGGGTGCTTTATATTTCCTGCCCCGTGCTGACAGGATATCAAACGACGCCCGCGCCGCGTGGGGCGTGCGTCGAATATCTAAAAAGGCAGCCTGGCGAAAATCGCGTAGAACCGTCATGTTGTATAATTCTGGACACACGTCTACGTTATAGTTTCTGTAAACACGGGTGTGCATTATTTTGCCCTCATTTAATACCTCTTCCGTTTTTCTTTTTTATCGAAAAATGTAATCCTATCTCTTTCGCGCTTTCTTGCAGTTCGTGTCGTGTAAAGGAATTAAAATACTTGCATCACGAACATTGCAGACCGATGAAGTATCGCACATGGGTAACGATTGTTGCACTAGGGGCAGCTTTCAGCGGTGTTTACCGAAGAACGCGCTTGCATACCCTTGACTGCATTCGCTTTCGCACAGGCGCATTGACATTTGCTTCTGTATTATATTCAGAGAGAGTGCTGCACATATAAGCAAAACTCTGGCTCTACACGCCGATGCAGCGCCACCGCAAACGTGACGCGTCCTGCGGTGGCGCTGCATCTGGTTCCTGGGCACGCACACTGCTCACACCAGGTGTTGGCGAACTTCGGCTTGTTTCTCAACAGCGAGATGGTCTCTGTAGACGCTCCCGTAGCATCGCACCTTTTTGTCCGTTTGAACTCAAGAAGCGCTCATATTGAGCCTTTTGATCAGCCATTCTGACGCCGGCAGAGAAACGAAAGTGAAAGCTTACGTAAAACGCGTGCGAGATCTGAGCATCCGGCGAACGAGGAGCCCGGTAGGAAGGTGATGAACGTGTTGGATTTACGCTGTCAGATTTGTTCACCCCGGTTCGATTCAAACGCCTGTTCCGGCGAGTTCGTTACCTTCGTTGAGTGCAGGGTTGTGCTGCAGTGAAGCAATAACAGAACTAATGTAGCGATGCAGGCGAGTTGGTTATGCATGTTGAAAGTAGTGAAAGCGCACAATAAAGACGAATACGAAGACGGAGAGGCAAACAGGACGAGCGCTGACGAATACGAAGACGGAGAGGCAAACAGGACGAGCGCTGTTTGCCTCTCCGTCTTCGTATTCGTCTTTGTTGTGCGCTTTCACTACTTTCAACAAGCAATAACAGCAAGGTAGGCACCACGATTTTGCGTGCCCCACTTCGCCGCAGAGCGCTCGCGGGCTAAGGGCAAAGCACTCCACCAAGCAGGACCTTACAAACGCTTTTACGAATGATATATATACTATCCTATAGTATACATATAGAATCAAAACTATGCTGATGATGAATGAATAAAAACTGAAGACAAATTTCAGAATAAAACCGACGTACATATAATCAACTAAAACATTCTTAGTTTTTTTTTTTTTTTTTTTTTTTAGAAAGTACATTTGGACATTACCATAGTTATATGCTTATAGCCTTATCTTTGTCTTAATTTCTGCTTTGTAGTTTAGTTATGACCTTCATATCGGTTCCATCCCCTTGGTGGCACAGTCACCAGAGTAAATTAAACGTAAATTAGCTGGAGAAGTGGATGGATACTTTGGAATAACCTTAACCAGTTCGGCTGGATTGTTTTTAAGAAAGCATATTTATCATTCACATATCAATTTTTGTTATATGTTAAGGATATAATAATATTGTTTATTTTATGTGTCCCGAAACAACCATGCGGGTTCTCACATCGGCGCACACAAGAATATAGAAAGAAGAAACGCAACTCACGCAGAGCATCAAATGTACAAATTAACATTGGCGACAAATAGTGGGCCCACCTCACACAAAATGTGCTACAGTTTCATCTTTCAACTAGACCCTCCAAGAAATTTCTGCGAAAATTTGAGTGATCCGTGAAAATGTTCAATCTAGAGGATGCGATTCTTCTAAATGAAATTGGTATACGTGACAGTGGTGAGAGCTTAGACATGAATTGAACGTAAAAGGCAGTATAATATCTGGTAACGCGACAAGGAACATTAAAATCGACAGAACTCAAAAGCAAGTTAGAGTCAATCCAAACGTTTACCACCCTGTGCAAAAAAAAAAAAAAAATCAAATCCCGCAAAAATTTTTTTTCTTTTTTTTTTTAAAGAAACCAAAACCAAAAACAAAACCTAAGTAAAACGCTATTAAGAAATAATTCATAATCATAATAAGAGCGAGATGAAAGTGTTATGTTAAGTTTATTTTTTTTATTCATTATGTTATTATGAAGTTATTAAACGTATTATGTTACTTCTTAAGTTATTAAGCTATTAATAGCTAACACTAATAATAGCTAAGTAGTTACTAAGTTATTAATATTATCAGTTATTGAAGTCATTATGAAGTTCTACGTATAAAAGGTCACTTTTGTTCATAATGAAACGACGAAAGCTTTGTTGCGATTGCTTGAATTAATTAGTAATTGCAGTTTTATTACAGAATGATCATATTCTAAGATTATTTCGGTGGAATACACTATGCGAAGAACAAGTTGTCTGCTTCTTGCACAGCTAGGGGTCGCAGTGACGTCAGAACGACGCCGAGCTCTGATTGGCTTTGATCGAAGGATAGTGGATAGACATCAAAGCAAGCTGCCTTGAGGTCTACCCACTGTCCTTCGATCAGAGCCAATCAGAGCGCGGAGTTCTGACGTCACCACAACCCGAGCAAAAGAAGCAGACGAATTTAGGCTCCGCATAGTCACTGACCGAGTGAGTACGTCTGGGAGGAGCTTCAGTCGTTCCGCCTCAAGCGTGAGCTTCACACCTTCAACAACACTTCGTCGTCTCGTGCCTTTCTAGCTCGCGCGCGCCAAAGCACGCCGAAGTCATGTAGCGCTTGCGGGAGGCCGGGCGTTCGAAAGGCGTGCCCTGCTCTTCTCACTCTGTCAGGAGCACTATTTTGTTTATCTTTGCTTGCGTACCTAAAATATCCATTCACGTTGGTTCATACTGCGTCCTTCATTATTAAGCATCTCTTGGCCTTGCTTGGTGCTTCCACGGAGAACTACTGGTCAGAGCCGCTAAAAGCTTTTGTTTTTTGGTCGAAATACAAAATATAAGTGTCGCGAACCGTTTCAATTATTTATGAAAGTAGTTTTTGCTCAGTATATTAGATCAGAAAAGAAACAAATGTAGTTTATAAATTACGGAAACAGGAAATGACCCGTCGACATACCCGCCACCAAGCGGCGGAAAAAACGGCGCATACTAGACAGGGGTAGTGAGATGAGGCACCGACGAACGGCGAGCCTAAAAAGGTCCCGGATGTACGCGGCGGCGCTGCGGTCGTACACCGGTTCGAGGATCCGACCTGTTCCGAGCGTTCCGAAGGCCTTCGGCGCAGGTTTGGCTGGCGATTTGGCCATTTGGCGGTATGGCAGCGCGAAGTGGCTCCCGTTATGAACTGATCTTGACCCCGTGTTTGCGGTCGTTTGTGGCCAATGAAGTGTTATGCCAAATTAGTCTTTAATCGCGCAGCAAATGCAATGCGAGCCGTCCTGGCCGCCCGCTTCACACAGCCTGTCCAACAGATGCTTTAGTGGCGCCCTCTCGAGTCGTCACACGGAGTGCGGCAGCCGTGAGGGCTCGATGATCTCACTACCCTTCTTCTAGTTCACGGCCAGTAAAGCCAAGACCTACGACGTCATGAAGGAGGTTATTTTTTTATCGTTTTCTAATTCTATTTTGCCTATAACTTTCAAAATAAAGCGAAATTCGAGAAAAGAAAAGTTCCATTAAGTTACTACGTTCAGTGCGCCCAGGATCAGTGCAAATTAAAAACCAGTCAAAAAGTTGTTGCAGGGCCAGTTTAACGGGCGACTTGTCTCCCAGCTGTAGATGAGCAATTTAGCCAGTGCAGTACAACCGCCAGCGTGGGGAATTTAACGTGCACCACGCAGTTATGATACACGACCGCACGCCAGTGCGGTCCTGTATCCATATCATCCAGATCGAAACGGGCAGGGGTGGGGATCGAACCCAGGATCCCTGGGTTCTGCAGTGGGAGCTTTCGCTCCACGTGCTCCGTCCGAGCTGGTGTGCGAGACCACTCAGTAGTGATGCAAAACTATCGATAGATTGACTATCGATACTATCGATAGTACTATCGACAGTGTTTCGATAGTTGACTATCGATAGTATTTTCGATAGTCTTTTTTACCATCGATAGTCAGATTTCTGGCGACCATCGATACTCTCGATTGTACTATCGACAGTTCTCCACCACAATAAGCGAACGCAGTTGCCGCACCGCCGCTCGCCCCCCTTCCTCCTCTCTTCGGCCAAACGCCCGTCTTCGTCATCACTGAAAGCTGAACCAAAGTTGGGATGGTAAGTACTTGGGCTAGTAGGTGTCCCATTTGAAAAAAATAAAGCGAGCAAAAGAGAAGAGGGAGCGGCGCAAACTTCTAGTGTCGCAAAACTATCGATAGTAAACCGTCGACAGTATTATCGATAGGTTTACACGTCGACTATCGATAGTATCCGGATAGTCGATTAACGATAATTTTTCGATAGTCGACTATCGATAGTACTATCGATAGTTTTTCGATAGTCGACTATCGATAGTACTATCGATAGTTTTTCGATAGTTGACTATTGATAGTATTATCGATAGTTTTTTTTTTACTATCGATAGTCAGATTTCTGGTGACTATCGATACTATCGATAGTACTATAGATAGTTTTTCGATAGTCGATTATCGATAGTACTATCGATAGTTTTTTGATAGTCGACTATCGATAGTACTATCGATAGTTTTTCGACAGTCGACTTTCGATAGTAATATCGATAGTTTTTCGATAGTCGACTATCGATAATACTATCGATTGTTTTTCGACAGTCGACTTTCGATGGTACTATCACTAGTTTTTCGATAGTCGACTATCGATAGTACTATCGATAGTTTTTCGATAGCCGACTATCGATAGTCCTACAGTCATGTCTCGTTAATATGGGCCCCGTTAATATGGATACCCCGCTATATGGACACCACTTTCGGGGACACATTGGGAAAATACATGTATTTTTGTCTCGTTATTATGGACAACTCACATTATGGACGATTTTTTACGGGAACGGAGTTGCCCATATTAACGAGACATCGCTGTATCAATAGTTTTTCGATAGTGGACTATCGATAGTACTATCGATAATTTTTCGACAGTCTACTTTCGATAGTCGTCCTGTCTATTTTCTGTCCCCTCTACGTTTTGATGTTTCTTCTCTACCCCAGTCTCAGGTTAATTCAACATGATCGATAGTACTATCGATAGTTTTTCGATATATAGTCAACTATCGATAGTACTATCGATAGTTTTGGATTACTATCACTCAGCCACCGATCCCCTTAAGTGCCCAGGTTTGCCTTCCGACTCAGTTTTGAAACAGTGTGCAAGAGGGATGAAGAATTCCTGATCAAGTCCCATGGTACCGATGTATCTGTCAGTAGCCCTCCACTTGCCAGGGAACAAATTCGCAGACCCAAAGAATGTGTACAACTTGTCTTTGGGTGATGCTTCATCTTTATCACCAACGAACGAATGCGCTTGTATCACAGCAGGAATTGGGAAAAGTAAATCGACCATAATCGCAGCTTACATCCCAAGTGTAGCTCTGGATTCAGAAAGACTCGATTAAATTCTCAAAGAGCTCCAGCTCCTCAACGTCATCTGTGGAGATTTCAACGCTCACAATTCAATTTGAGGCATTTGAGGAACAACGCCTCGAGATACGGCACTCTCTTATACCTTTGAAGAAGTACGGACCTATTGACGGAAGTATAACCTAAACTATGGCTTCAAGATTAATTGATTAGCCTTCCAATTAATAAATTCATGGAATCGTCGCTGTCAAAAGAAAAAAAGTAGTTAGTCAAAGGCGGAGGCTTCGTTGGGGCAGTCACGGTATAATCGTTTTTGCTGCCAAACAGATTCATAATTTCAATCGCTCGTGAGATCTCCGTGCCTCTGGCGTTTTCAAAGTTCAGTTAAAGTTCTCCATAATTTATTTTATCACGCGCTGCTGATCTCTCTGATTGAAAATATTTCCTCTTATTAACGATGTACTCCGCTTTCTATGTTGCCTTTTTACAGCAGCGCTGGTATGAGCAGAACAAAGATTGTTACGATCAATAATATTGGTTCACCACTATGCCTGATACCATCGGCGATTAAACCTAGCTGCTTTGAGACATATCTTTTAAAATGCCCCATATTTATTGCAGAATACGAGTGGAAATCGAGGAGCCAGAGGAGGAGAGGAGAGCGCGCCGAGATATTCTTCTTCTTCTTCTTCTTCTTCTGCTTCTTCTTCTTCTTATTATTATTATTTTATTATTATTATTATTAAAAGTGGACTGCATCCTCAAAGCCATCCTGAAAAGAGTTTCTCATAAACTTTAAATACGCTAATCTTTTCGATTATTTGCAACTGCCTAACTTCCGAACCCTCTATGTTCATTCGGTGGTATTGCGACACTTTTGGAATTCCGATTTCAAAATCTCAAACCCACCCTCACGTGATCTTTCACATACGCACCCTTTTCTTATACCTCTTTCTCGCACTCGTTATGGCGAAAGTACGCGTGCGTTCTATGTTCCATATATTTTTTTTTTTTTTTCACTTACCGCCTGAAGTTCTAAGTCCAACATCGTAGGGCAAAGTTAAAAAGATGCTTAGAGGAATTTTGTTTTAATAAGGAACTATTGGTTTCGGTCTCTATCCTGTTTGTTTATATTGTAGACACATTTTGCTTAAGTAATGTGTGCCACTCTTGAACGCCTGCCTTTTTGGAACATTGACAGGTACTCTGCTCTTTAACGGACATTTTAACAGAAGAATCTTTACATGAATTGTTTTTTTTTATTCGCATATTTTTCAGTTTTGTGGTATTTCATTTTGCTTTGACATTGCTCTTGATTTTTGTTTTTGTGTGTGCATATTATTTCGTCGCGTAAAATATTCACGTTATAGCTAGAGTGACTACCTTCATAAAATTGTCTTTCCATTTCTCTTTTTTTTTCTTTTTTATATTTTTGTATTTTTCGTAGCTTCAAAGCTACATATTGTTTTGTATTGGAGGTTAGGTGTCGCGCGAGCCTCCTGTCGGCTTTGATGCATCCGCAATACTAAACTTCCTCTTTGCTGGTAGAAATAAAATATACTTAATATTATTATTATTATTAGACGCAATGCTATTCTCGTTTCCAGCCCGTTGGTCGCCCTCTCGCGGCGGAAACGGGCAGCGGTCAGTTAGGGTCACACGGTTCTCCCGCTCAGCGGGCACGGCGGAACTATCTAAGGATCATGGCTCGCGAGCAGTCATTTCCAAATGCAGAAAGCACTCTTCACTGCCCAGTATAGTGCTGTAGAAGGTATGGGATTGTATCCCTACTGTTTCACCGGATTTCCAACGTCAGCAAAACCTGCTTAATAACTTGCAAGTGGGTAGGCGTTCCTTGGAACTGGAAAGGCAGAAATTGGCGAAACTATACCGCGCGCGAAAATTAAACAAAATCAATGTTTTGTGAAATCCTGTAATTAAAAAGAAACAAAGCAAAATCCACTTTGTTTTTGTTTTTTTGTTTTTTTTGGGGGGGGGGGGGCAGGGGGGGGGGGGGGGGGGTATTGGGATCGGAAGGGTTGGTGCGCGAATTTGGACGTTTTGCCATAGCCTCCTCTATAGACCTTTCCAATGTTTACAAAATCACAGTCCAGCGTGCTATCTTCACAGCCCAGCACGTGCATGTTCGTCGCTTCGTAAAGCGAGGAAAGCACGCGCCATACGCACGAACGCTCAAAATGGCACCAGCCACACGCTCTTTTTTGGAAAGGTCTATACAAAGAAAGCCGGGCAGATCACCACGAGACGCGGGCGCCGAAAGTGGAACGGTATTTGGTTGTGTGTATGTTTATACAGCCTAGAACTTGGTCTGCCTCAACGGTCGACGAGTCTCCCAGCTGTAAATGAACAATTTAGCCAGTGCAGTACAACCGCTAGCTTGGGATCTTTAAAGTACATCACGCAGTAGTGATGCACGACTGCACGCCGGTACGATGCTTATCCAGATTAAAACGGGCAGGGGTGAGAATGGACCTTTTGTAGAAATACGCGGTGCGCATGCGCGGAGTATTTCATGCGCCTGGGTTCGAGAGTATCTAGTTCCAAACAACCCGCCATCTTGCATTTCTCGCCTTTGAGCGGTTTCGTTGTGTCGACCTTGGGGCGGAAGATTACGCACGATGGGGACAAAGGTGAGCTTGGAGGAGCCGTATCTATAGGTCACATCGCCTCAATGGGTGAACAGGATGTAGCTGACGTTTTGGGTGTGGAACGGGTGGGAGAGGCCTTGGGCGCGCGTTGTTTTCCAGTCACCTAGTCTCGAACCGATTCGCGTGTCTAGGTGGCAGCACATATTCGCCAAGAGGTCCATTGAACCCAGGATTCGTGGGTTCTGCAGCGCGAGCTTTCGCTACACGTGCTCCGAGCTTGTGTGCGCTAGCCCACTCGGCCACCGATTCTTTTTTTTTTTCTTTATTGCAAGATTTTTACAGTGAACAAAGATTCATAATGTACGATACATTTCACTTGAACATGTACAATAATATATTGACGACGTTAGTGAAGACGGCGATAAAACGCCGCCTTTAAGGTTTTGAGAGGCGGTGAGAATTGTTAAAATTCTCTGATCATTGACAGCTTCAAAAAGGCAGGCAACCACTCCAGTTACATACTTTCTGGTACACAGCTGTTATCAAGTTTACATTTTCAATGAAATAATACCGTACGGGACGGGCATCTAGATCCGCATGACGAACTGCCATCCTACTTCTCCAGATAGCATGCAGGCCCAGTAAAAATACGAGGTCGTATGGGAAAGGCGTCCCCTCCACAGACAAAAAACGTATTCCACGAGCCGTGAGCGGTAGGTCTTTTTTGAGAGTGCGTTGGAGCACGTCCCAAAACAGGATAGCATCCCAGCAGTCCAAGAACACGTGCTCCAAGGTCTCCGGTTTCTTGCACAAAAAACAATCCTCGCCCCATGGTACAAACATGCCCTTTTTCGCTAACCATGTCTTTACTGGCAGCGTGTTGGTATGCAGCTTAAAATAAAAGGTTTTCACAGATCCAGGAACTAGCATTCTTTTCACGCGGGAAAGCACATCACGGTCAGTACTGTCAAAGAACAAAGATCGATACAGTGGTCGGCCACCGATCCCCCCAGTGAAAAGGTAGAGCGGCAGACAAGAGGCTAGAGTGCCTTCATACATACGCGCGCGTTTGCTTGAGTAATGACATCTCAGCCATTTTCCCGAGCAATCGTTTTTTTATGCATTTTGAAGTGCGCGCATTCCGGTGTCACTCAGCTCGAGCGCGTAGCTTTGGCTAATGCATTGACGCCGTATACCGCCCAGGTCACGCACCGGGTGCGCGAGAGCGTCACGCGCTGGCACATTCAGGGCAACAATGGATGTCTTCACCCTGAGACAGAGAGACAAAGTAGGCACCCTGCAAGAGGCATGTAACAGGCCCCCCGCTGCGGCGAGACGCCGAAACACACTTGTCCCTATAGCGATGGAATCTCCGCTCGTGCTCTGGCGTTCCTCGCGCTAACGCTTCTTCTGTCGTCGGGTTTGAAAACCATGTTTCGGGTCCTCGCCGCTGCAAAAGCTGTGCGCTGACTACAGGCTCCCCGAGAAATGCTCTGTGCTAGCAGATTCTTGCGCTCCAAATCTGCGACCGGGCACCCTATGGCTCTGTCATCGAACTGCTAGGCTTTGTAAGTATAAAGGAGGCTATTCTTTTGACGATTTTCGAATGTCGCGACTTTGATAGCAGGATAAGCTCTACGCATCATTAATGCCAGTTTTAATTGATTTTAGACAATTTTTATTTTCTAACTTGGTGATTAGAACTGCTGAAAAGGCACTGGTGATGATAATCTACCAACTTTTGATTGCCATAGCTATTCGAGAGTTTGAAATAAGATCATATATATCAGCAACAAATTATATTACAGCTTGAAAAATTAAAATATCTTTAATGTATTATTAATAATACAAATTGTGGTAATGTAGGCCACAAATGAACGACACAATCACAAAAGTAAGCCAGTTAACCCTAAGAAACTTTACAGGAAGGTCTGTTTTTTTTTTATTTTTAGCTTATGAAAAACTATGACATCGTTATCGAGATAAAAATAAATATTAGGTGCAATATACAGTCTTATGCGTCACGCGTTACCGGAAGAAAACACAGACACAAACTCTTTTGTTATTTGTCTCTGATCCCGTTTATGTGTTTTTGTGATAATAACAGGTGTTTTTATACGTTTTGTGAACTTATTCGAAACTCATCACCCGTAGCAATATTTGGTTGGATTGATTTTGTTATTCTTGTGCTGGGAATAATGCTAAAGCAATTACTCATCGAAATGTCCGAAAACCCTACTACAGGGAACGCAGTTACAGGGCCTAAGCAATGCATAAGACTGCATTATAATACGTGCTCCACTGCTGCTGCATATTTGGGGGGGGGGGGGGGGGGTTGCGACCAGTCGAGCTTTTTATAAACAGTCTTTTCCTTTGTCTCCCCCAACATCGTATTTATTTAAAATAAAGGAAAATTATTATTATTTCATACGACAACTGTCCAAATAAAAAAGAAAAAAAAAAGAAAACAAATTAGCCAAGAGTATGTTCTTTTAACAAATAAAATATTTCATATATGTTAACTCCAAGGTGTATGAAAGAGTCCGTCTTTGAAGAAACACTTAGCTCTCAAAAAACATTTTGAGATGCCTGGATCGGACACTTATGTAAAATAAATTTTCCACGAACTATTTCTTCAGCCCCAAAATTACGCGGAGACATATTTCGGGTTAGGATTGAAACCGCAAGTAACATCTATAAGAAGTAATTGACTCCAAAAGAGAAGTAAGTTTCGGCTTCGTTCCTCAATTAAAACGTGCCTCATGGCGTAAATGTTAAATAAAACACCGTTTTTGTTTCACGAAGAAGAGATGACCTGCGTGCGTAACACCCCGGCACACCAGGCAGGCTCATAAACGGGTATACTAGCACGCATACCCGACCTTCATCATATCCTCCATTTGGAAAACGAGTGGCGCCACGGCTGCCGGCGTTCGCCGTTCGAACGAGAACGCCACCAGCTGCGTTGAGGCTAGGATCGCTATCCGCCTGACCTGCTCGCGTACAGGCAACGTTACTAGAACACTCAGTGGGGAAACTCACCCTTAAAACCCGGACCGCTTGAGTCCACCGAGACCGAACTAGATACGCTTATAGCGCCGCCCTTTAGCGGCGAGTCAAAGCATGAAAGTTGTTTTATATAGCTACTGCGAGATGGCGCCACCAGCGCCATCAAGGCCTATCGCAACAGTGCCTCAAATTCCATGTAGCCACCGCGCAGACCAAGCACGCATTGGGTTTTGACCTCAGGGCAAGAGTTCTGTTCTTTGCCACTGGGCGCGTGGTGATTGAATTTCGTAGCCGGTATACCCTGACCGTGTCGACCCGCTCAGCATGTGCGAGCCTCGTGCTACGCACCGATGAACATGCAAAGTTCCGGATCGACGCGGTACACTGGTGGCGGCAGGGGGCCGATGAAGCGTGACATCGCGTGAAGCGGACATAATAGATTTTTGGCGCAGAATCTATCAGATAGCTTGCGCTTCCTGTGACCCACTTGTAACGGAAGAGCGTGACACGAGCGCAGCGTCAGCGTTAGGCTGGAACTCCCGTCCTCGTTGATTAAACACGAGCCCGAGCCGAACGCTGACGCGTCACCCGTGTCCAATCTACGCTCCGCGTTGACCTACCGGCAAGTGACGCATGGAAAATGAAGAAGTAAACTTGAAAACACGCTTTCATTAAGGCGTCCAGGTGAGAGCGAGGGCGGCCGCTGATTAGACGTGGGTACCCTGCCTGCGCCCAATAATCAACCATTGAGACATTTTAGACCCGTACGTGAGTTCACAATCAATCAAGATTTTTGTGAGAACGTCTCACCTAAACATAAAAAGAGCAAGTGAGGTCTCGTAGCATCTGATGTGTTTGTCTTTGATACCCCTTCATTCACCTGTCGATGTCAGCCTGTGTACGGCTGCAGAACAACTTGAGATTCGCAAAAGATGCGCGGATTGTCAGTGGCTTCCAACGCAAAATAGCAGACGATCACAATTTCAGTCCGCACGTCCGATCTCACTTCGCCGCGGCGCTCAATTCGTACTAGCAGACGATCAACGTTTTAATACGAAAGAATTAACTGTCCCATGGAGCGAACCGACGTCATCAGCTTTGAAACCACACCAAACGTTGGAAAAAACAGCACCTAAAATTCCCTTTCCCAATAAAGCGAACTGAAGCCGATTTCTGATGGATTATGCTCCCATTGGCTGGCGCGCGTCATCAAGGAACGAGGTTTTCATTGGCTCCCGTGCAGTGGAGTTTGAAAAAAAGACAACAGAGAAGCCCTCTCCATGTTTTTCCGGCCCGTTAGCAGACGACGTACAATGTTTTCTTGTTCTATTGTTGTCTGCAAATGTTGCTTCGTAGGAGAAAACGAACCGTCTACGAACGCTATCTTCGCTCGCTCCGCGAGAGGCAAACTAGATCTCGCTCTCGCGGTGACAAAAATCGAACCCCTGTCCCTCCCCTGTGGCAAAAGTGCTCTGTGCTTGGCACGAAGTACACAAGGGAAAAAATGCCACAAAACATTTTGTTTGTTTTCCAGGACCACAGGTACACTGCTTCTGCATCATACAAGAGACACGGTATTCGCTGCAAACATAACGAGAAAAATTATCTGCGCACACGCCTCACGCATGTCCAAGCTTGTTTCTACATATCAGGGGTTTCAGCGACGACTTCAAAAATGGCACAAACTGCCAGTCGAGAGACGGACGTCAGGGGTTGCAAAAATAACACATTCTAATTAGCTAAATGACTAAAATGTACTAAATAATAATTACTGCGAATAAACATATGGTTATAATAAGATGCGTTTTAAGCATCGATCATCAAAAAGCATTAAATCAACTCATTTCGAAAGAGATAACGCCGGTGCAGGAGGGGGGGGGGGGGGGGCATTTTACGGAGTTCCATAAAAACGCTGGACGCGTTCCTTATTTCGGTTGCGCCAGGTGATCGAGGCGCGAAGTTATCGCGTCACCCGGCGCAGGTGCGTTGCGTTTTGCACGCGTGCGTTGTGCGCCTCAGCATAGCCTCCTATATACTCAGAAAACCTGTCAGTTCGACGACGGAGCCATAGAGCGCCCGGTCGCAGATTTCGAGCGCGAGGATCTGGTAGCAGAGAGCCTTTCTCGGGGAACCTAACGCACCTTGCGCTACTTTTGAAACATGAAAGGGCTTTAGGGGAACCTAAAGCCCCTCTATCCCCTAAAGCCCCTCTGCAGTTCGGTGAAAACATCTTGGTATCTATCCAAGACGTTCTGCAGAACGGTTGCAACAGGTGGGGAGATTGCAAATTCGGCACAACAACGGTCACGACCGTGGCACCTGCCACGACAACCGCACAAGCGCCTAGCGGCTCCACTACCCAACAATCGGCAAGTGGCGCCGGGAGCACCATGCAGCAATGCGTCGGTGGAACAGTTAGTAACAGGAGTATTAGTATCATTCAGCAAACATTACGGTAGCTATCATTGTATCGAGCCAAAGGTCATTAGGTAGATTGATCATTCTTTCAATGTCAATATGACATCAGTAGCACAATAGTTTCTTGACTTCCAATGATGTAAAGATAATACAAAGAAGCCCTGGAGTGCCTGATCCCCAGAAAGAGCGCAGCAGTGACCAGAAGAGTTTCGGGACTGCAGGGATCCCGACTGACCAGGGCCCCGAAACATTTTTCACACCGCTGCTGCTTCTGAAGAATTATCCAGGCATTCCAGAGCTTCTTGGTATTGTGATTATTGCAAGCTTCTATTTTATATACACATTTCGTCTTTTTGTGTGCGGATACGTATGTTATGATGACACAATGATTGCCACTGCCCATCATTGTCGTCTTTACCCTCCACACAATTTGATCGTTGGTGGTAAGTGGTAGAAGTTATATATATATACACGGTGTCACAAAAGAAAATTTACAGGGTTTTTATTTCCGCAAAAATAAACTAGGCATCGCCGAACTCTCATTCTCCGCCCAAAGGTAGCCCCAGAGGGCACAACCAGATGGCAAAGTTTCAGCCCGATCGATAACTTAATCAAAAGTTATAAGTGATTTTCTGAAAATTTCAATGGGAAAATGGCGGCCGACGGAGTTTTCGAATACATTGGGCTCTATGGCACCAGAAACCGAAAACGGGCGAAAATGGGCTCCATTTTCCCATTGAAATTTTCAGAAAATCACTTATAACTTTTGATTAAGTTATCGGATCAGGCTGAAACTTTGGCATCTGGTTGTGACCTCTCGCTACCTTTGGGCGGAGAATGAGCGTTCGGCGATGCCTAGTTTATTTTTGCGGAAATAAAAACCCTGTAAATTTTCTTTTGTGACACCCTGTACAATATTTTATGTTTTTTTCACAGACAAAGAGGGTGATGAAGATATCTTTCTAAAGTTGGCAAAGAGGGTAGTTTAGGAATTGCCGCCTAATAAATTGCGAGTCAAGCTGCAGAAGCTGATGGAACAGCTGAAGAAAGACAGGTAAAGCACTGAATCTAATTTAAAATGGAATTCAATTTGTCAAAACTTAGAATCCTTCAGATTGCTTAGCCCTTCAAATTTGGCTTTTTCGTGACCGGTGTTCTAACAAGGTCTATGCAAGTTGCGAAATATTTATAGCCACAAAAAGACAGGATTTTAGAAGACTCTCTGCTCTTTACAGTGGCCCAGTGAAATTCGTAAGCTGCTCCTTCAACCTCATTGAAGTAGGGCACAAACAAAATTGGTAACAGCCTTGGGCAGACGACATTCTGAGAAAAACGTAATAAACACCAGTATCGGGAATCCTTCCATTCATATCCTAAAACGTAGGATATCTTTTTTTTTTCCTCTTTTTTCAGAACCTTATGTTGTACCGCAGCGAAGGCTAGAAGCGCGAGCTCATAGCGTTGGCAGCCGCTCTTAAGTCACGAGAGCTTGTGCCGCCGAGATGTGCACCAGAGCAAGGAGCTCGCGCTTGTAGCCTTTCCTGCGGTACATCATAAGGTGAAACAGAGTATTGGTGACGTGCGCGGTCGAAAGCGTCGCGGTGGTTGACCTTCCACGATTGGCCGAATGCTGACTATGACGTAAGCAAAAGAGTTCTCATGGACGGCAATAAGAGGAACGTGAGGACTTCAATTTTGACGGTGTTGAGAGTGTTGGTACAAAAACGCCATGATTTCAAGCTTCCGCCATGCTAATTACAAACACCATCGAACTTGTTGTTCGCAAGGTAATGACGTCACGAAAAGTAACCATACGAGGGCGCCACCGAAACATCTCACCGCTAATAGATGATGTCATGTGTGCCTTAAAAGCAGGCTACTCCTTCGTGGTCGAGTCAACTGGGGGCTAAGGTTAAAAAGACGTTTTGCTTATATTCTGATATTGGCATTGCTTGTATCCTATAGCATAGTACGAGTATTGTGGCAGACTCACCGTAGCCCTGGTCACTCCCATTGTAGGATTTGCTGTGACAGGCCCCATTAACAAAGTGAAACTAGAGAGGTCACTGCTTACATGTCTGCAGTAGGTTGAGCAAAACAAGGCGAAATATGGTGGTGAGAGAGAGTAAGGGAAGAACTCCCTCACCGTTATTTCATCTAAAAGAGCAAATAAATTTAGGAAAACATTTTGAAACTTGACTTTGTGAGGTAATGAGGAAATATTAAACTAACCTAAAAAAACAACAACAACAACAATGGGCTGTTTTCAAATAGAGCTATTCATCTAAATGTACTTTAGAAAAGTTTCAGTTGCTCTTCCTAGGTATATATCAGATACTCTGGATGATAGATTGTTATGTGTGGAGACACACAACGGCTTTAGTTCCACTACACAACCATATTAGTTACTAAAATATAGTGTGCATATAACATATATTTGACAGAAGCACCTAGGATTCCAGTTACAATTTCTCACATAAAATGAAAAAAAAAAACATTTCTCAAGATTTAGTCTCGCACACAACTTTGCCCTTCAAATCTTATTATAGCTGTTTTATGGTGTATATTTTAGATTTCACATAATAACAGGAGAAGATGACAATGACATTGCAGTTCATATAAGTTTGAGGCTGTTGAGTGCTCGAAGGCCGCACGGAATGTGAAATTTCTGCTTAAAAAAGAGACCCAAACGACCCAGGCAGGAGGGATGTTCATTAGTGCAAAGACCACTACCGAAGTTACTGAGCTGCAGCTGGCCCTCTACATTCCGAAACTGTTAAATTCAACATCGTTTATCTAAATCTTGAAAAACTGTTTACTGGAGACACCTTTTTGCCCTTGGCCTAAGTTTGAAATATTTTTATGCCAGGGACATATGCAGACGAGTTGGGAAAGATTGTCATTAGAAGGAAAGGGGGGGGGGGGGGTAGGCGAAGGGTATCTCGTTTGGCTGGGCTCCCTATTTTTCTGCTTTTACAACTGTGTATTCTCTCCCCCTACCCTATGCCCAAGTTGAAATTTTGGACTATAAGCCTACCGCAGCAGGAAAGCAATCAGTAGTTTTTCAATTTGTTTTTGTATTCTCCTGTTATGTGTAGTTGAACGGTGGTCACAAAGCAAAACCATGCTTGGTAATGTTCCACATTGAAAATTAAATATTAAGAATGTGGGCACTATCTTCTCGAAGCCGTAATTGCCAATGCTTCAAACCACCTCATAAAACTCGTGTAAGGCGTATATAAGCAGTTGTATAGTAATAAGGTCATTGAAGCTGGAACTTAATTTTCTTCTAAGCTTGAAAGTGTTTAGATTTTTAACAGTATAGTATAACTTTATTACAGGTCACTCTTAATTAAGTAATATTACATTGTTTCGATAATCAAACCAGGAATAATTTACCTCCCAGCTGCAGCCAGAGCTCAATTTTATAAAAGGGACCAGTTGCATTTCTAACGAATAAAGAATAGAACGGGTGACCTTTTTGAAGCGATAGTGAAGTATCCCCCTTTGTCTCTGTACGTTCAAAAAGTGAAGGGATTCGAAGAAACTTGCACAAAGAGTGCCAAGCTGCAAGGTTTGAATTTTTCTTGCTATTAAAACATGCCAAATTCAGCAATGCCTGGTTAACATTTTCCTACTATATTTAATACTTTAGCAGTTCATAGTCAGGTTGTCCAGATTGAATCTGTCAACGTTATTTAACAACATATATTGTTTTGCAGTCGGATAAAAGTATTTGAAAGAGGGGGGCGAAAGCCCCGGTTTGAGCACGGCAATTTAAAATCAGATAAAGAGACCTGCTATTTGTACTCGAGAGAGTAGCTTTCAGTGATAGTCCAGAATGTCAGCCCATTCTTTGCTAAGAGTAGTCCTCTTTAGAGCCGGTGAAAGGGCCTTGAAAAAGTTAAACCACTCGAGTGTACATAGACTTTGACTTGGGTGCTCATTGAATCGACAACATAGAGTTGTGCATCTTAGAGCAATTTTATGTTGCGTGTTTCGGTGTTGTGCCTATTACATTTTCATTTCACAAGGCTTGTAAGGCGGCATTTGCAACAACTTCTATAACCTGCTGGAAACATTTTACATCTCGGTTCGCTTTGTTTCCATTGACATTGAGCCCAATGTATGGGAATTGGAATTAGGAAGTTCGAGTGAAGTTGTGATTTTTTACTTCGTTTTTCATCCAGAGGCTAAATCAGCATGCTATTTCCTTTTCCTTCACTGCTGCTCAGCCGGTAGCATTCAGAAATTTTCATTGTGGACACGGTAGGCAAGAGCTTTCATGAATTTATTTTTTATTATCATGTTTTTTATTGATAGTACTTAGGCCTATGTCAGTCTACATACAATATCAATCCAAGAAAGCAAACTTTGAACGATGTCTGGTTGTTTCGCAGAGATAATTGTGGTTATAAGATGAATATTTTATTTGTCATTAATTATTAAATATGTACTGCTGTAGAAAAATTAGTAAACCATATATGTTTTGTTCCAACTGAACAGCATCCTAAAATGTTTTTCAGCTGTGTTAATATGTTATGAAGAAATAATATACGAGTAATTTTTTACGTGTTTCTTGCGCTGGTATGTAATTTTTCCTCATAAGTTTTGTGGGGGAGTCTAGCCTCTTGAATTTACCAAATATAAATCTGACCGATTTTCTTTGAAAAATCTCAATCTGTTTAATGTATTTTTTTTTTATAAATGGTCCCCAAAGGATTCATACGTACTCAAGTTTGGACTTAATGAATACATTATATGCAATAAGCTTGATGTTACTAGGGACGTGATTGAGCTGAGATTTCTGCGGAGCAAATAAATATTCGAGATATGTGTTCACCACGTTAAGGAGTTAGTAATGGTGATGACTAAATATAGTTATAGCTAGTAACTTCTGGAATAGTACAGGTAAGTAGGCGGTACTCAACGAAACTAATATTTATTTTCCTTGTAAATCTAAAAAAAAACAAAAAAAAAACACAGTTTTCTCGATGTTCAAGTTAATGTCGCAATTTTCACACAATTGCTCAATTTCGAGGATAGGTTCTTGAAGTGCAACATGATCGTCAGCAGAGTTAATGTCTTTAGGATATAATACAGCCGTCCGCGAACAGTGTTATCCATAGCGACTGCGGTACTATTTCAGTGAGATCATTAACGTATATTAGTAAAAGCTAACGCCCTAGCACACTCCCTTGAGGTGCACCAGATGTGAGAGCAATAACCTCGGAAACATAACCATTAACATCAACAAAAAGAGTTTCTATTTCTTAAATATGCTGCAATTCAAATGATCATATAAAAAGGCAGACCTAAACAATATAGCTTGTAAAGCAGTTTCCCATCGGGCACCTTGTGAACGGCCTTAAGAAAATCTAAGAAAATGACATTAACATGCCCCGAGTCATCGAGCATCTTGAAAAACTCATGAACTGTGGTTACGACTTGCGTGACGGTACACATCTCTGTCCCGAATTCGTGCTGCATAGGCCAAAAGATACCCTTCTAAGTTAAATTTTTTTTTAAAGGGATTGTCCGGTGAAAATTGGAAGTTCTTAAGGCTACGGTCCCACGGTAGCCATCTTGAATAAGGCGTTAGTTCAACCAATAAATGGCGACACGCATCCGTGGGGTGGTCGAAATATTGGTTCACGGTGGGATGGCTCGAGCACCATCACGTTCCCATCGTGGCCTTGCTCGCGCCGCTGCCAGCTGTGATCTGCTGGCTCTATTGGCAACGTGAGCGATCGAAAGCGTCGCTGTGGTCGACCCACCACAATGGGCCGAATGATGACTATGACGTCAGCAAAGGATTTCTCAGCGACGCAAATATGTGAATGGAAGAACTTCAATTTCGACGGTGTGTGCAGTGTTTCTTTGAATGCGCTATGATTTCCGGCTTTCAAGATGCTCATTACAAACACCATCGAACTTGTAGTTCATAAGGTAATGACGTCACGAAAGGTAACCAAACGAGGGCGCCACCAAAACATCTCGCCGCTAATAGCGTGGCCCAGGAAGCTCATGTATGCGAGAATGTCAGGCTGGGTAGTAATTGTTCTCTGATATAGAAACATGCGGTTCGGCGGTTGCCACGGGCTTTCGCAATAAATCTTACCAAGAAGGAATCAATGGACCTTTTGTAGAAATACGCGGTGCGCATGCGCGGAGTATTTCCTGCGCCTGGGTTCGAGAGTATCTTGTTCCAAACAATCCGCCATCTTGCATTTCTCGCCTTTGAGCCGTTTCGTTGTGTCGACCTCGGGGCGGAAGATTACGCACGATGGGGACAAAGGCGAGCTTGGGGGAGCCGTATCTAGGTCACATCGCCTCAATGGGTGAACAGGATGTAGCTGACGTTTTGGGTGTGGAACGGGTGGGAGAGGCCTTGGGCGCGCGTTGTTTTCCAGTCACCTTGTCTCGAACCGATTCACGTGTCTAGGTGGCAGCACATATTCGCCAAGAGGTCCATTGTTGATTGACGTGTCAATATTCTGTCAATGAAAAATTCTTCTGCAGGAATGCACGCTCAGTAGACTCAATCTTCCAAGACACCAGTGGAAGCGGACGTCTAGTAAACTGCTTCGCGATTTACGGTATTTACCTCACCATTAGAATGACGACTGAAAATTGACGTCACAAAATATTGTTTCACGGGATCCGGAAGATGTTGTAAAGGTTGTTACATTATAGTTTCCATAATTATAGTTTACATTATAGTAATGAGCCATCCGGAGACTGTCGCCACAAAACGGCGTAAACCGGGGGGGGGGGGGGGGGGGGGTTACATCCATCCTAATGAAGCACCCGCCGTCCATCAGTGCACGACGCCGAAATTTGCCAAGGGGGACGTCGCCGGCGATCTTCGGTTGCCAGGTGTTACGTAGCGGCGTCGCTCCCATAGGCCTTTTTCACAAAGGCGCCGCCATCTTGAAATATCGTCATTTCCAGTATGGGCGAAAACGTTACTTTGTTGTCGCCACGCCAATAGAATGCATTTAGGAAATAATCGTAACCGTCACCCATTCTCGTTTTGTCTCCCCTCTATTTTTTTACTCTCTGCAGGTTGAAATGTTTTATCATTTTTTCGCCGCCCATACCGGATATGCCTGCTTCGCGGCTGGGGACGAGAGTGAGCGAAAAAGGTCTTTAAACAGCCAATCCAGTGCGGCCTCCGTTGTCATGCATCCTATCACCTAGCATCTCGAAATATACACTCCGCCGCCATCTGTCGGCGCGTGCAGATGGTGTTTCCTAGTCAGTGTCTACGGCCAGTGTGGCTGTGCCCCATCCCGCGGTGACGTTGGGAACTTTGGATATGTGTGCGCCAAAACAGTCCAAGGTCAACGCACGTACCAGGGCACTAATGCTAACGGATTAAAATACTCAGAAATGACATATGTACGACACGACAGGCGTAGCCATGACGTGTTATTTTAAAATACGCCGAATGAGCATTTCGCTCATTTTTGTTTTAAAGAACACACTTCGTTAGCCCTTTGCTTTCTGTTCACGTGTTTTGTACTCTGTTCATGGCGTTTTTTGGTGCAATAAATATTTCAATATTTTTTTGTTCAGTAACATGCATGAACCAGCTCATGGGAAATTGACGTCCACTAAAAACAATTCAGAGCTGCGCCATATATTTTCTATTTCGGTGATATGCGGCATCGCTATCGGGCCAGTAAATGTTTATAGGCAACCTGCAATGCTGTTTAGTTTGGCGCCATCTAGCGACTGAAGCTAGAAATATTGGGTACCCCTGGGAGTGGTGGCTGCATTGTTCAAACGTGAACTACTACTCTGGTGGCGCCGCTTAGCCTAGTGTCTGAAGCAAGAAATACTGGGTATCCCAGGAAGCCGTGATCGCGTAACATGCGTACAGCGGAAGCAACGGCCCTGGCGGGCCAATGGGAGCGTGACTGCGTATCACCGGAGCGCGCCTCTACTCCGAAGAAGTATCAGGCTTTTCGCTGCGTCATGCTCCAATATCTGTGGGTTGCGCTCGTACACGTCGCGCATTTCGAAGTCTTCGGCACGCAATGTGGGACTTATCGTTCACCCTTTGCCAAGTTACAACGAGACAGGGTATAACCGTGGGCTCTCACTCTGCTGGCGCCGCCTGGCTGTTGCCGGCTGGCTATAGCAAACAAAAACGTGAAATAAATTGCGTTACTCATCTACATAAAGACTGCCTAGTCTCCTAAAAACGATACAAAAAAGATAGCTTTGCTATCTCGTTTTCTTTATCACCCACTAAATGACTAAGAACGAAATAAGAAAAAAAATATAATAAGCGTTTTTCGTTTCAGAATTTTCTTTTTTAATGTCTATGACATCTATCCGCTATGTTCGCAGAAATAGCGTGCTCAAAAAGATACCGCTAATATGGCAAGGGTGGCAACACAATTTGTGATTCCAAGTGTTAAAAGAAATCGCTTCACTTCAGCTTGATCTTGAACACCGCATGACGGATTCATTTACGTCACCCGTGACCTCCGCCCAACCCAAGACCTCCAGACGTCCGAATGCTAAACATCTAAATTCCAAACGAAATCCTTGGCCCTCAACCAGATTACCGCTAAGCAACTGAATGCGCAGGCAGAAAATCCCAGCGTTAAAACACTAAAAAGCGTCGGTCATATCTTGACTTCTGAGCCTGGAGGCCATGACGTGTGCAGGTTGTCTCTGGGGGCGCCGAAGCGCAACCCAGAGAACAGAAGTTACAAAAGTTAGGGGCCTTAACAAAAGTGAACCTGTGGAGTGTGGACCCCCTGGCGTGAGAGGCGTGAAGCTCGGGGACCCCTGGAGGGAGACTCGCCGATCGCTCCGACAAGTTGTCCCTCCTCTGCTCCTTCCGTCCTTTCTCCTTCCTTCGCGATGAAAATGGAAGAGGTCACGTGTATGCGGGCTCATACGTCAACGAGTATCGTCTCAGACGCATTGCGCTGCCGCCGGGAGGCATTTGGCTGGCCGTTTCCGAATTACCCACGGCCAGATCACTTCTTCGGGGGGCATGTCCACCCAGGATATGAGAGGCAACGTCGTTTAGGGGTCGTTGGCTAATATGAGCGATGAAGATGTGCTTACTCGGCTATCGCATCGTTCACCTAGTAATGTAGCCATTAGCCTGAATAATCACATAACTTGTTAATAGGGTGATTTGCATTTCAGAGAGAGAGAGAGAGGGTGTAGAAGGAAAGAAGCGGCGGAATAATTGACATACTAAGACTGATATGTTTTCTTCTAAGAAGTATGCAAATGATGTCAACGATGTAATTTATGGCTGGCTACATGTGTGTGCTTAACGAGCTCAATTTCTACGCGACTATCGTGTATTCGGATTAAAGCGAATGAAGCTCATGAAGTGCTTGAGTATTTAAGCTTAAAATATACAGGAGTCACATTGGTTGACTCCACTCATCTTTTCTTTATGCTTTCTTATTTAGTAGCTACAAATTGTTTTTATCTAAATGGGCTTAACCCACCAAACGTGTTCCTGTACAGATAGAAAGAAAAATAAAAGCATAAAGCCGATCAGATTTTCTTTAGAGGCATAAAGGAGAGGAGGTAAAGTTTAAAATAAAATTGAGAAAACAACAACTTAAGCCATGTCTAATTCTTCGTGACTGCCCTGATGGTAAATCGAAAATGGGACATCAGATTAAGGCATTATATTTACCAGAGCGTCCTGCGCAAGTGACCTAAACCTGTCGACTTTAAGTGCCCGACCCAGCCAGCACATCTCTCCTTTCCAAAAGTGAATTTCTCGTATATAGGCGAGCAAACAATTCCCTCAAACGTGCACTCTACTTTTATTTTACGCGCCTTTTCCACGTCAATTGTTTGCCAGATCGTATCACCGCGACGGACCAATTTGATCTTATCATTCGTCGAGCACTACTCGTGGCACGTAGAACAACGAAACAGCGGACACGCAGCCCCACTCTCTGCCCGGATCGGCAAGCCCAATCGAGACTGACAGCTGCGCAAACATGGCTGCGTCCAGCAGAGCCGCTCGTCTGCGTTCGTCGACCCCGCCGATCCGGAGGTTCTTTGTGGCATTTTTTTCGTCATGGCGGCGGGGCTGGTGACCAGCCAAGTAAATTGTTTCGAAGGCCTTTTGTGAATGGCCGCGACGATCGTCAGCACGTCGTTAGGCGGTCAGGGGGGGAGGCCGAAGCGAACGTTGAGAAGGGCACCCCCCAATGCAATTGGCGGGTCGTCCGCTGCACACGACTAATCTAAAGCGGTCTTGCCCATGTCGTGCCGTATTATGGGGCTCTCCTTACCTGCGCCGCCTGTTGGAGTACGGGCGCATGGGACAGCTAGGGACCGGCACTCTCGCAATATGACGCTAATGGCTCGCCGCAGAGCGGTGTCATTGCTCGGCCCACGGAGTATCGGTCAGGCCGTAGCTCGAGGACCCGCGTAATGGGCTTTGCGAGCACACTCGTGCCCACAGAAAACGCAGCAGGGACCACCGGTGTCCGCTGCCGCCTGCTACAGGGTCCTGCGAAGAGTGCTGCGGCTTTTGTTTTTCTTTTCTCTTCTCCGATATTTGCGTAGATTGGTTCTTCTCCGTTTTGTGCAGTGACACGCCTTCATTTGCATTCGAGGTAAAAGAGAGATTGGATGGCTTGTTTGAGGACGCTATCGCCAGTGCAACGCGGAAGCGATGTAGGCCGCTTAAACAACGTGTCTGCGGTGTTGACCGAGCTAAGCAGATGGCATTAGGGTGCAGCCAGCCGGACCAGCGTCTGGCACGTCATTAAGTGAAATGTTTAGTATCTTTTATGTGTCCGCTAAAAAAAGTGGTACTGGAATTAAGTTCCCTTCCCTATGAGACGAGGTACGCCGCTTATCTTGCGAGAAAAAAATGGACGGCTTTAATTACTTTAGGACCGCTTGGCATCAGCTCCATTATAATATCGTTAAGGCGATTTATCTTCATCTAGAGTCAACCCAAATACGAGGCGTGGCCCGAACGGCCGTATCGAAAGGTATGTACGCACGAACGCGCGCGTTTTATCGTTGCCAAAATAAACAAATGAAATATAGCTACAAGGACGCATTTCTTTTTAATCCAAGGATTCGAGCGAAAAGGGCCGAAACTAGCTCCGTGGGGCCATCTGTAGTACTCGCGTCGTTCGCCTCGTCAAGCCCGTAACGTCAATTTTGCTTCGAGAATCTGCGCATCGCGCCTCCCGGCAGTCTGCGTTGGCGTCGACGTTGGCCCAAATGCATTTTGGAGATAAGAGAACGGAGGGTCCGCAAATGCGGCGCCTCCCCGGTTTATCGCTCTGCCCCCGTCACACGGGTCGGCTTTATGACGTCGTCCCGTACTCGAACGAGTGCGCCTTAAAAGACGCCCGTAGTGAACCACTCACTCACTTCACCCCAACGAAAAGTCTCGATGGTTCTAGGTCAGTCCTCTGTGAACGGGAGCATACATTCTCCAACGAAGGCACACATAAATCAGCTGAACAATAGCCCTTTAAACTCTCGCAATAAGCCTACGAGAAAGAATACAACAAAGGGTATAGAGAGGATTCAAACAAACAAGCCCGTAAAGGTAGCCCCCTTTTAGAAGGCTTAGTCTCCCCTTTTTATTGGTGTTTCGGTTAGTTTTACTTCTGTCGCGGTGTGCAGTATACTATCGGTGGGTTAGGACAACACCACCCATCGTCGGTGACAGGTTGAAGGCTGGGTCGCGCAGCACTGTTTGCTTAGGTTACGAAAATTACGTATTCGCTTATGTCGAGATACGACTGCAAGACACCGGCACATCCTTGCTTCGTACAAAGCGTTGCAACCAGCTAAAGGAGTAGCTTCGTACGCTGAATACAAAGCAGGAATATGCCGGTGACTTGCGATGGTCGTAAGAAAACGGTGCTGTTAACTAGAGCCACTGTATATGGCAGCTTTAGCTGCAGGTAACTGTGCAGTGTGTACGTTTAGACAACCGGAAGTAAGTCTGCCTTAATGGGCAACTTGTCTCTCAGCTGCAGATGAGCAATCTAGCCAGTGCAGTACAACCGCTAGCCCGGGACCTTTAACGTGCCTTACGCAGTAGTGATACACGATCGCACGGCAGTATCGCACGATGGAAAGGGATTTTCATCGACGGAAATAAGAGGAATGAAAGAACTTTAATTTTGACGGTGTTGGCAGTGTTCCTTTGAGAGCGCAATGATTTCAAGCTTCCACCATGCTAATAACAAACACCATCGAACTTGTTGTTTGCAAGGTAATGACGTCACAAGGGGGAACCACAGGAGGGCGCCACCGAAACTTCTCGCCGCTAATAGACCCATCCCGAAATTACGCCCTCTTCTGGCGGAGTTTGAAAAACTGCACAGTTGCGTGTGCAAAAGACACCATAAAAATTGAAAGCCGATCGCTTATATATAGCTCATTTAAGAACAGTATTATACAAGTAATAGCCTCGCCACATTAATGGTGTCTTTTGCGCACGTCACTGTGGAGGATTTTCGGATCTGCCTGAGGAGGGAGTATTTTGGGTTCTGCAGCGCGAGCTTTCGCTCCAGGCGTTCCTAGGTGCGGTGCGCTACCCCACTCAGCCGCCGATCCCCCTTAGCTTTAGCTGCCAGAGTAGCTCTACGCTTTTCCCCACGCCACCTCTCGCCGCGATTGATTTAAGGCCCCTACGCACGTTAACGTTTGAGAGCGTTTGAGTGCGTTTGACTGCGTTGCGGCTGCGAGAAACCAGGACATCCCTGCTTCTTATGTCGCGTGCCAAGCTATTCCTCTATTTGGATTCTACGCTTCATATGAAGCACAGAAGTGCCGATGACTCGCTTTCGTTTCGCGACGCAACGCAGTCAAACGCACTCAAACGCTGTCAAACGCGAATGTGCGTAGGGGCCTTTAGCGGGGTATCGTAGCAGCGTGCTAGAGCCGAACAAGGCCGACAATTGCCGAGGTAGCGTTCACATATTTCCGAGCGTCGCCCGCGTTCCTATCGTTTGCTTCTTGTCTCGAGTAGCGCGAAGAACAAATATACCATTTTCGAAATTCAGTTTGGCAAACTTGATCACCGTCATCATCATCTCAGCGTATGGTGTCCGTGCCGAGCTAATGGTGGGCTTTTTGAGGCCGCCGAAATAAAAAGATACCCTTGAGCAGAGGATGTAAGGTCTGTACGTACGTTCGAGACGTAAGTACAACACGACGCGCGAATCAGATAAAATGGTCACGTAAGCGTTAATGTCCGAGTGTGGTCAGATCACTCTCTTGGCACAAGTTTGGTTCTAAAGCCTTTTGGTGACGGGACTTTAACCGAGGGGCTTATGGGTCGCCGCTTTTGTACTTGCCAGTTTTTATGTTCACACCATCGAAACTGAAAGAAATCAAGTAAGAATTATGAGGTGATCGAAGAACTAATTCTCATTTGGCATCGACGTGCGGAAGTGACGATGCCCGATTAAATACAGCGTCATGACCGCCATTAGTTTGTTGAAGGTGAAACTGGTTTTTGAGTCCCCAGATGGCACCGAATTTCAAAAAAGGGTCAATCTTCACAGCGCCTCTCTGCGTGCGCTGAACACAACGTTGAGTGGGGCGCTCAAAACTTCGGATACGCATCCTCTTAGCCAAGCTGCCGCTCCCAGAGAGCGGGAGCAAGACGAGAGCGCATACCACGACGCCCACGAGCAAGGCAGCGCAGAAGCAGGGACTGCAGTCTCGTTCGCTGTTTCTGACGGGGGAAGCCCACTTCGCTTTCTGGGTCGCCGTACCGCGTCGAGTCAGCGTCTCTTTCGACGGGGCTTCACTGCGACCATGCAGGAGAGAAAGAGGAATCGCAAATCTACGCCAGCGCGAATCATATCGTCTAAATGATCATAACTTCTTTTCGCACTGAATAGAAAGCACTCGGTCAAGGGAAATTGAGACAGGAAGTGCAAGGACTCGTACGAAGGTGTCAACGCCCGTCATTCTTGCACGTTTTCGGTAACTAGCGCCATTCAGCTCTGTATTTGAGAGCTCCTTCGGCCGCCATTTTCCCTTTGAAAATTTTAGAAAATCAATAATAATTTTTGAATAAGGTATCGGTTAGTGCTGAAACTTTAAGATTAGATTTGAGACCTAATATAGCGCTAGTGGGTCTTTAGCGCTACATTTGGGCGGAGAATGAGGGTTGGGGGGTCCGTAGATTATTTTGGCAATAAAAACAAAGTAATTTAATTTTTTTTACACTTTGTACATTTTGTAAAGTCAGCATCTACTTAGTATAAGAAGAGAGAATGAAGCAGGAAGAGAAATGCTAAAATAAAATTGCTGTCTGAAAATTTTTAGGGAACAATTAGGTTCTCATGAAAGCTATCTAAGACGAAAGAAAATATGACGAAATATTTTTGTCGCATATTTATTAATTTTTCGGCTCTGAAAGAAACCATTAAAATTACAAGAACTGAAAATCGTCTCAGTGTAAGTTAGCTTGTTTTCCTTAAAATAATTCAAACCTTCTTGCTTTTCTATTTTTTTTTTTTACTCAGTGTCTATGCTTGGAAGAACGCGTTGTGCTTCGTCTACTGATCTCCGAGTTTGTCTTTTTGTTGAAGTGCCTTACGCTTTTTGGAGGGACCTCACTGGGTCAGGGAGCACACGTGATCTTCTCTCAGCGACCGCCTGACTTCCGGCTATAGGTTTTTTTTTTTTTTTTCTGACGCTCCTATGGCTTGGGAGCTAACAAAACATTTTTGAAGACTGAACTTTCAGCTCGTTTCAAAGATGGTGGCGTGGTTTCCACTTCCTTCCATCCTCTTTTTCTGGACTAGCTGTTACTACGTTTCAACGGTTATATGGATATGTATAGTGACCGACAGCTTACGGACGCGTGGCTCATTATACTCCCGCTTCTTGCGTGGTGGCTTTTTTTTTTTGTTCTTTTCGGTTTATATTGCACCGTGATTGGCTCTGAAGCAAAAATTAAGTTCTCGGGAGTAGCCCCGCCCTGCGTTTCTTAAGCTCTCGTTCATCCTAGCCACTAACTTTACTTTTATCTCTTTATTATTAATGCGAAAGCATTAACTGTCTCATTGGCTGCAACGCGTCATATCAGATGCTTCGTCACGGAAGCCGGGAGGGCTGCTCGAGGTGAAAGCGGACGCGCCTCAAAAAGTATAAAACAGAAAGAAAAGCACAGCAACGCAGATGCCTCGTCAAGGAAGCCCGTGTGCCGCTCAAGGTCAAAGCGGACGCGCCTCAGAAATAAAACACAAAGAAAAGCACAGCAACGCAGATGCATCGTCACAGAAGCCGTGGAGCCGGCGGGCGTGCCGCGCCTGTGCAGGGGGGGGGGGGGGGGGGGGGGGGAGGAGAGTGATGGCACCGCCGGAGCGCCATATGAAAAAGGAAAACGTGGCGCGCTGCTTGTAGGAATGCGCTCCGTGTAGGAATGTTTTCGCATTCCTACACTTAATCAGTCTTGAGTATCTGCCGAATTTTTTTGCATGATTTTCGTGTGATTACAGCATCAAACAACCGGGTATTCGTACACATTTGTCTTTGTCCTGTATATTGAGTTTCCTATATGCGCAGTGTATAGGGCTGTTGGATGCCACAGTCGTGACACTCAACATATCCCTGACGGTTCCGATACTAATAATTTACACACACACACACACATATATATATATATATATATATATATATATATATATATATACAATACGGGCACTTTCACGTCATCGTACGTGGTCTCCGAGGGGATATAAACAAACATATGCAGATGAATGAACCGTACTTAATCTAATGAATCAAAGAATCAAAGTTTTCAGGAACCCGCCGAAAGCCAAAAATTGGCGGAGCCAGGATTTGAACCCTGGCCCTCCCAATGTCCGGTCGGGTGTGCTAACCCTCCACCTTGGCTTTCTGGCGTTTCCTATCTGTCTTATTAATGCACAAGAAACGAAATGTATCCAATTGGAGGTGTTCTGGAAACACACGCCGCCGCGTGGAACGCGGTACGACGCTTAGTGTCACGTGAAATTGCGATGGCAGGACCCCTGACCCTAAAGGGAAGAAGCCGCACGAATCTAATGATATTTGAATCGTTAGTAGTTAATCTTTCTTGTTCTAGAAGATCCTTGAGTGCCGAGATTACGACCCGCGTCTGTTCTGCCGTAGGGTCGCACGTAAGGGGCTCATGGAACCTTGAGTCGCTTAGTTGACGGCGGCATTCTCGGATATATATTTTTTCAAGATGGCGCAGAAGAAGGTTGCGTGCGGAAAGTGCTCCGCCCCCATAATCAGCAAGCAGCAATTTATAGCTTGTTGTGGCGCCTGCAAACGCAAGTATCACTGTGGTTGCATCAACATAGGCCTTGAGGAATACAACGTGCATCAGGTTCCAACGCATAAAAATGCAGTGTTTGCACTTGACGAAACCGGGCGGCATCGGAGGATACCACCACGCAAGCGGTACCAGATGGCTCCGATTCCGAGAGCGAAGATGATTCATCTCCGGAAAATACCATCGTCGGCGAACCGCTGGTCATCCCACGTGCACTGGCAAGTGTCCTTGACAAGATTGTGGTCAAGAGTTAGACGTTTTAACGGCCTAGGTGAAGTGTTTATGGGCGGACAACAACAGCCTCCGTTCCCAAGTGTCGATTCTTCAAAAGCAGCTTCTTGAGCGTGTGCCGAAAGCTTCAGTGCAGCACCGGAACTATGCCGCAGCAACTTCGTCGTTATGTGCTGGTCAACAGAAGCCGTCAACAACGGGAACGCATGATGCAGCACACCGTGCTTCGCGAGGCACAGCAACCGCGACGGTTCAACGTGCCAAGGATAGCGCCAACGGGCAACACATGAAGGGTCTCGACTCTGCCGGTGTTAGCGAACGACAACGGGCCGACAATTTGACAGAAAACGATGGCTCCATCATGGTCGCTCCCCGGCGTCGTCAGAAGCCGTCAGTGGGAACCGCAAAAGCTTCCAAGGTGACCTCTGTTTCCCATGCCCCTGCTCGAAAAGTCGTATTTGTGTCGCGACTTGACCCAACGACAACTGTGGCCGATATTAACGCTCTGGTTGAACCCCTGTTGGGCAGCAGATCTATCTGTTGCACGAAGCTAAGGACGGAGTTTCCGTCCTATTCTTCATTTCACGTTTCTGTAAACGATGTTTCATTTGATTTGATTAACAACCCTGAAGTCTGTCCTGAGGGCTGCATGTTTCACCAGTTCTTCGGAAAGCTTGACAGCGCACGTTCTTTTGAGTCGGAATCCACTAACTTCCCAGAAAATGGCTTGCGTCCTTAAAACCTACTATCAGAATGTTCGCGGTTTGCGTACAAAAGCCGACGAATGTATGTCAAATGTTGTCGCTGATTCTTACAATATTATCTGTTTAAGTGAGACCTGGCTGTTCCAGCAATGCACATTTATCTGTTTTTTACAACGTTTACAGGAGAGACAGGGATTACGCTTCGACTGGCCAGAAATTTGGCGGCGGTGTTTTAATCGCGGTGGATGAGTCGATCAGTGACGTCTTGGCTGAGGCAGGATTTGGAAACCTGCCTAGAATGTGTTTGGATCGAAGTTTTATCAAGAGGAGGCGTAAATCATCTCATTGGCCACTTTTACTTTCCCCCTCTTTTCGAACACAGTGATTTCAGTAATCATCTTTCCCGTCTTGAAAAGAAAATCGACTTTTCAAAATGTCACGTGCATATCTACGGCGATTTTAATCTCCCAGGTATAGACTGGTCATCTCGCCACGCCAGCAGCGGAAACTTTCATGCTTCAAAGAAAACTGTTTCCTTGATGAACTTTATTAATTTTAATGGTTTTATTCAACTCAATAACATTGCAAACAATGCTGGGAACATTCTTGATCTCTTTCTTTCAGACAACCCCATTGAATGCATTGAAGCCGCCACTGACGCGCTAATTCATCCTGATGTTTTGCATCCGCCTTTTTGTGTAACCTACTACCTCTTGCGAGATCAGTGATTTCGACAAAGGTATCCCAAGTACAATTACAGTGCTGGTGATTACCTGGGATTTTATGAGTTTTTAAGAGATCATGATTGGGCAACAGTGTTAAATGATCAAAACGTGGACACTGCTACGGATTCCTTAACCCGCACTGTCATAAATGGGATGGATATATTCATTCCAAAGCGTTCATCGAAACGTTCCGGGTATTCCCATTGCTTCTCAAGAAAATTAAAATACCATATACGCAGGAAAAGGCAATTTCATAAACTTTATCAACAAAGTGATGTCGATTTATGGTACTCAAAGTTCAGTATCTACCGGACGCTAGTTAAAAAGTTATTCAAGTATGACAAACAGGTTTATAAACAAAGAATTGAAAGCTGTTTATACCGAAAGCCTGACGAGTTCTGGAAATTTGTAAAGCAGCATACAAAAACAAGAAGTGACAGTATATGTCTACGTGGCGACACTGGATATGTATCGTCTCCTCTAGGCGTAGCCAATATTTTTCGGGATCATTTTTGTGAATGCTACTCCTCAGATTCGTTCTCGAGCTGACAATACCGGTTACCCCGACTTTCTGACAATTACCTCTATTGACACAGTTGAAGTTCTAGAAGCGATATCAAAACTGAAGTCGATGTTGTCAGTGGGAATGGATATGATGCCACATTTTATTATCAAGGGCTGTGCACACCTAATAGCCCCCATCTTAAATCACATAATTAACCGCTCGTTGAAAAGTGGTGCTTTTCCATCATCGTGGAAAATGTCTGTGGTCATACCAGTACATAAAAGTGGTAATGTTTGTAATGTAAATAACTAACGACCGATATCTTTGCTGTGTGCATTTTCGAAGGCATTTGAGATGGTCATCTACACTTGTGTTTCGTATTATTTTAGACGGAAATTTAGTAGTGCTCAACATGGTTTTTTAAAGGGACGCTCCGTGGAAACTAATCTTTGTTCATTTCTTGGTTACTCAGTTCCTATAGTTCTTTCTCGAGGCCAGGTTGATACTGTTTATTTTGATATGACAAAAACTTCGACAAAGTTAACCATGATTTACTATTGCTGAAGCTCTCATTGTATGGAGTATCGCCGACCCTTTTGAACTGGTTTAAGACTTACTTATCTGATCGTCGTAGCAGTGTGAGAATAGACCGATCTCACTAAGCGTTGGGCGCATGCGTAAAGCTGCCATAACTTTAGCTCACAGGAGGCAGACGGCCGTGCACGCGAGGGCTCGTGCCTTCTCGTTCTCTACACGCGAACAGCTCCAGCGAGGTTGTCGCACGTGCAAAAAGACTAAAGTTCCCTCGATGCATTGCGGCAGCGGTGGCGTAGTCAAACTGGCTGGTGAGATCGGTCTATTGCGAACAGCTATTCCGACACTTTCATCCCGACGTCTGGGGTCCCCCAAGGATCTAACCTCGGGCCCCTACTGTTCCTCGTATTCATCAACGACATTGAAAGTGTATAAAAAATTCACACTTGCTTTTGTTTGCTGGCGACATCAAGATATTCACGAATATAGGATCATTTGACGATTTCAGTTATTGCAAGATGACATTTTACGCATATCTGAGTGGTGCTCCGCAAACTTGTTGGTGCTTAACAATGACAAAACAAAAATCTTATCAATGTCTCATAAACGCGATCTATTATCTTACTCTTATGTTCTTAAATTAGCTACCATCCCACGAGTCACCGAGGTTCGCGACCTTGGGATCTATTTTGACACTAGACTTTCCTTTTCTTATCATGTTTCAAAGATTGTTGCCTCTTCTGTCCGAATGATGAGTTTGCTATATGCGTATCATGCGACTTTAAGAATCATTTATGCCTTGTCTGACTGTTCTTATGTCTGGTACGTGCAAAACTTGAGTTTGGTAGTGTCGCATGGAATTCGCTGACTGCCACTGATGCGTCACGGCTAGAAAATGTGCCAAAACGTTTTTTTCGTCTTGTCTATGATGAGTATTTTGGTAGAAGGTTCTATTATGACTACGACGACATTCTTAGGAGGCTAGGTTTAGCGAATTTATTGAAGCGAAAGCTCTTTCGTGATATTTTATTTTTACATAAAGTAATTAACGGTCACATCGACGCTGATCTTTCAGGCTCAGTGAAGTTTCATGCTCCTGCTCAATCTTGTAGACATCATTCCTTGTTTTACCCTCACTTTCAAGAAACATTGTCGCCATTAACCCGCATGCAAGTCTCTTTGAACAATGTTGACTCGCCAACTTTGGACGTTTTCAGTGATTGTACCACGTTCAAGCGCAATCTTGACTATGCACTGTACCATGTATAGGACAGGTGTCTTCATGAGATACTGCTGAATCTCTTTTCTTTTATCCGATTGTGGACATTTGTGCCACCATACCAAAACCTCACGGTTGTTCTGGGGCACTGGGGAAATAAACTATTATTATTATTACTATTATATACTCGTCTTTTTTAAGTATAACAGTTTCACCTCCTTTATTTGGAGCTTTTATTATGATATCACTCATATTCCCTAGTGATTTTAAGCATTCCTTCTCGGATTTCGTTAGGTTGCTTTTCTTTTTCCCGTGACTGCGATATTCTCGCAAAATACCCCGTTGTATGGCGACTGTATGCAAGTTCTGGCATGCCGCGCTGAATCTGAGGCATTCAATCGTTCATAGGTTGCGAATACGGTTTTTGGGGTTCGCGTGGTTTATATAAAAAAAAGTATTTGCGTACCCGTAAACATATGCCGGAGTTGTCCAGGTCCCGAAGGATTTGAAATTCGTCGAAATAACCGGCGACAGGGTAGAAGTTCAGGCACTTTGATAGCCTTTCTTCGTCAGCTGTTATAGTGCCGACAGACAGGTTTACAATGGCTGTGCAGTCCTCTTTGTCGATATCAAGAACGTCGCACCGTAAGGTAGCTTTCATAGTGGTGGATGGCTGGGTGTTGGTACTATGCTTGCTTCGCATAGAAGGAGGAGGTAGACCGAAGTTTGGAACCTTGTCTCGTTCTAGTTTACGTAGTTTACTGGCTTCAATTTCAGCGCGCTTCTTTCTTTTAAAGTAACTTAGGCGTTAGGTTCTCGCTGGGATAGTGGGTTGTTTGAGCGTAAGGGGGCGAAGATGTGGCCAACTTTTCTACCTGTTTATCACTCTGATTAATTGCAATTTTCACTAGTTTGAGTGAAGCTTCTAGTAGAACAATTTTCAAATCTAACTGGTCATTGTTTTAGGTTTGTAATAGCGGGAGCCTACTCCATGCCACATGCGTGTGACGAAAGTGCTCGCCCCTGCCGAAGTCGAACTACGTCTCTTGATTTCGAGCACAGACATTGACACAACAAACTGTGCGGGTAGCGCTCACCGGCGTTTGTCTTGCGACGTAAAGGTAAAACCCCATTTCCCAGCAATGACGGGACGCTTTCTTTATTTGGTTTTGCGCCCTCAGACTTAAATATTACGAACTAAAGTGTTACCAAGACTGGCGATGAAGTTCTTTTACACGTAGCGATCGGTGAGCAAACGATAATAAAATTGGAGTACCGGAAAAGTGGCGCGTATTCGCTTTTACAAAATTCAGATTGTGATCTGTTGTTTTGTCACCTTGGTTCTCACCCTTACGGTCCCAAAATATGGAGGGGTGGTTTGTTTAGCCAGGGTTTATGGAAACTCTACTCATTGGAAAAAACTTAAAGGTCGGTGCTTTTTGAGAGTATTTCATAAAGTATCTAAAAATTTAGAGACTTAATCCCAGAGTTAAATAGTTGGTTCCCCTTTTATTTTCCAAACCTGACGTACAAGGTTTTACCAAAACAACTTGTTCTTTGAAGAAAAAAAAAAACTATAAAAAATTCATTTTTAAATAATGCTATCACATATGTAACTATCCCAAAGATAAACTAAAGAAAGCAATACATTCATCAGAAATAAGCAGGTTGCCATTAACTGCCCTCATCATTTTCCACGGGTTACTCGCAAATTGTCCCGACAAGGACAGAATTGTAAAAAAAAGTGTCAGCCCATATACTTTTAGATTCTCAATTCAGCTCATATTTGCAGTATAAAGCTACGGTGTACGACATAACAGTTTGAGATGTTCGATCCTTTGGCTCCACACGGGCTGTAAGGGAAGTAGTCACACTGAAGTGGGGGACTTGGTGACTCTTGTTCCAAAAAATTGCGGTGGAATTGGTGCCTGCATCAGGAACCGCAGGTGTAGCAGGCGTAGCATTGACGTCGGCTTTCTTAGCATTCGTATATAGAGAGGTTCTTGAGCAAGTCGTAAATGGGGGTCCCCAGTGATCAAATGAGTTAGAGGGCTTTGGTGCTACGCAAATGTTATCACGATGCCTCGTTCCGATATGGCCATCCAAAAGTTGCATAGACGACGCTTACCCCTGGGTGGACTCCACGGCAGCTGGCAGTAAACTACAGCCGGCTCAATGTTTTCGGATGAAAAGCAGCACCCCAGGCTGGATGTCTAAGACCACTGTCAACCTTCCGTTGCACTGCATGTTCTGATGAAGCTGCAGTAGACTAGTCCTTTTAAAAGATCTGGCTGCAGCAAGCCCACCTTAGTCTTGAGCTTCCAGACTATTGTTCGAGGCGGGGATTAAGCCGCACGTCCGGAGGCTTCCTGGCCTTTGACGACGTCCATTCCCCGAAGTGAAGAACCCAGGGGTCCAGTGGAGGTGGGAGAATTGGTAACGTAACGAACGGTTTAATTACATGGTAGCGATACAGTCGTCAAATCCGAGAGAACAACCGGAGCAGCCTCACGCTCCGCCTTATATAGGGTCCGTTTTCTCCCTCACTCTCCGCCAGGGCAGCAGGTGCGACCGCCAAGTGCATTGCAGCAAAGTCCGCCGCGTCGTAGCCAGAAGTGCGTCGTAGCCATGGTTCTCCGCAGTTAGGCCAGGCCTCTCTCTCCTTCCGGAGCGCACGAACCCACACGCACACACACACACGTCCCGTTGACGTCACGGACGTGTTGAGACTCGTTTTGGACAGGCTTCGACAGGTGGGCGACAGTCCTGAACAGATCGTGACTCGTTTCCGGGCTCGTTTCCGCAGCGTTGAAACTCGGAAGAAGGTCGCCGAAGGTTCCATTCTTAACACTATCAAAAGTGCAGTGGGTGAATAGTCCGTCACTTCATGTTGTCGGGATTACGTACCTTTACATCCGGGGCCCGGCGCTCAAAGGGGAACCCGATGCCCATACCACCGCACGGCCGACGGCTACCAGCGAGGGTGGTTGCCGCGCCGCGTTCGCCAACGCCATGCCAACAACTATGATCCCGGTATCCAACAGCGTTTATTGGGAAGCAGGTGTCCCCAACAAGTTACTGCGGTCAAGCTAGTTGTGGACACAGAGTACTCGCAGCGCACGCCGTTCCGAGAGCCAAAGGGGATCGCGAGCGGAGTCATTGCCGGTGGGCCGAGCTCACGCCGCTAGCCGTTGTCACAGGAATTCAAGCCAGAGCTCTCCGCAGGCGGACGTCCACTCGGAGGAGGGAACGCCAACTGTCAGAGCCAGGGGAAACGCTAGCGTTGAATCATTGCCCGTCGGACGAGCTCACGCCGCGTCTGGAGCCGTCGCCCGTCGTCCACTCCACGACTCCTCGCCAGACTGCCGTCCACTCGGAGAAGGGAACGCCCGACTGTCCCGCGCAATCTGTCGCGAGTTCCCCAAAAAGGGGAGACGCGCGGAGGAGTGTGAGGGAGTAGGTCAGCAGGGTGACGTACTCACCCCAACACGATACGGAAAGAGCAGGCTGAAAGCCAAACGACTCTGGCTGGAACGTCCACCACTTTCGCCTTTATCGGGGGAGGGAAATCAGTGGCTCCCACAATGGGGCATTGTTTGTGTGATAATAGCATCCTGTTTATCTATAACCCAATCCAGCCCTCTTTAGCATTTGTTTAATCGTCTGCACCCCACGCTCGGCTCCCCAATTGGAAGATGTGCGGTTGTGGATTATCTGTGAAAGGCGAGAAGACAGTGCAGCCAAAGAAAGTGCACCTGCACGCCCGTGACACCTGAGAGAAGGCGGCTCGGTGAAAGAAATATCTCAACACCAGTGGCTCTAGCAGCTGAGCCCTGGACGAATGTCTGAGGGCCCGTCAAGGAACCAACCAAGCTTGTTGCGGACCCGCCACCTACACCAAACCCGATCTCCGGGGTCTACACGCCCAACATCCACAAGACTGCGGCGACATTGCCATAAGTGAGAGAACTAGTGGGTTGGACCTTTATGAATGGACTTAACAATTAAGCGTACATAATGTGTGAGCTAACGCAAACTACTAATTATCCAGTTCTATAACTACTATTTTTTCACTTACAACCAACGTTCCGGAATCCTGACTCTCTTTTCTTCCTTACCATCACAGCGTTACAGTGGAGGAAGCACCTGCCAGATGCCATTCTTCTGCAAGAATGTGTTGAATTCCTTGCTCACGAAAGTTGGACAGTTCTCTGAAACAACCACGTCAACAGTAACCGACGCCAAAGTGGGTCCCTAGAAATATTTCAATCTTCTATGAGGTTGAGCGCTTTAATATTGGTTTTGTCTGTAAAAAACATCAAAAGAAACAAAAGATTCAAGTCGTTTGTGCACGAGTCATTAGCGTTTAGAATATCTTGCACATTTGCATATACCATTAAACCATACTACCGATGGTTTGGGTAACTTCAGAGAAGCCAACGAACTTTCCACTGTCGTCCGTCGCATGTCTATTAATTTTAAATAGCAATGTGCTAGTAGTTCTTCGTTCGTAATCGAGCGTGGTTCACATATACGTTTGACATTAAAGAGTAGCGATAGGGTAAAGGAAAGCTATATAAACGAACGAACACAAAGGACTTACAACTGATCAATGGTTTTATCGGCTGCAATCGCTGCTGAGAACTGCAATAGACCCTTTCCGAAATTCAGTGCCATCTGGTGGTTCGTAAAGCAGTTTAGGTTTTGCCATATCAATGGCGGAGATGAACTTGTATCGGCACCGTCACTTTCGCAAGTCAACGGCACGCGAGGAATCGTTCAGTGTGAGTTCTTTCTTGATCACTTTCAGTTCGATGGTGACCAAGAACCTGCATTCAGAACAAAGCTCCAACCCACTCAGATGCCTCGAGAAATTTCTATACACCAAAGGGCTTTAAAGCCAATTGTGTGCCGCCCACAGATTGACTGAATCTGAGTTATTAGAAGTAAACGCTTACGTAGCTCTTGTGTTCCATTCCTACGTCGCGTCGTGTTGACCCCCCGAATATGCAGGCCTCGCATCATGCGCTTAGGAGCATCTTCAACGTCTTCCTTTATCAGTCACTAGAAGGCCGCCATTGGTATGGCACAGATGCCGTTTTACAGATGATGATAGTGATCACAGTAGCCAGACTGAATTTCTGGAAGGATCTATTAGTAGCCGTGTACATACTCGTGGACCTGCGATACGAATCGTGAGTGCATTGAGATTAACTGAGCCGATGGCTCAGTTCAACAGCTAATAGTGAGGACAAGGAAAGACCACAGTGCTTACAAACAAACATTGAGATTGAAAAGGGTACAGCGAAGTTTTAACCAAGCCTAAAGCCTGGGTCACACGGCTCATACATCATACAAGACAGTCTGCAAACATGAGTTACCGCAATATCTGTTTGAATGCGGCATGCCAAGTTTTCTCCTTGAACTCAGTGCCATGCGGCATTAGAAGCAAGGATCTCGGGGTGACTCGCGTTAGAATCTGTTTGCAGGCGGTATTTTGTATGATGCATAAGGAATGCGACCCCAAATTTAGGGGTCGCCAAAGCTTTTAAACACCATGTTTATTACCCTAGGTAGTAATTTTCTTTAGCTTGCATTTTCTGGAATCTTTGACTTGGGATGGTCTATCCTTGCTTGATATGCTGATGGGTTTCGGGTTGCATCGACTTTAAACGGTATTAGGACTTGTAGCATAGTTTGTATAGCTTAAATGCAAGAAAGATTCACACGAAAACAATCTAGCACCTCAGATACATAGACATCGCAAATATTAGCACATTCTTCTTTCACTCAACACGTTAAAGGGATGCTGAACCGAAATCCGGATTCTACAAAACACGGCAGCAAAAATGTGCAACGGGATGCTACAAACACCACAACATCACTCATACAGCGATATCGTAAACGGATGACCGTACTTTTCAAAAAAAGGAGGCGCATGTGAGAGATATGTTTACGTCTTATTTCTGCGAGAAGGAGTGGGAACGGCCTCGCGTCTTCTCCGCTCGCCGCCTTGAGGGGGCGAAGCGAACAGAGTAGGAAACGAGATATCTTCACATCACGCGTCTCGTCGGTCTCGTTTAATCTCGACCTCTTTTTCCAAAAATACGGCCGTCCATTCGAGATATCGGCTTAAGAGTAGTGCTGTAGGGATTGTATACGTCCCGCCTACAGCTCCTGCATTGTTTTCTGAAATCCAAATTTCGGTTCACCATCCCTTTAAGAAAGTATTTGTTACACACACACAGCACTGTGAAAAGAAGTTTAACACTAGTGAAACCTCTCGATGTTGTACATACCTGTTTTAACTTTGATACCTTAAAAGGCAGCCCCGCCAGAATTTTTGTAGTTAATTTATTTATAAAAGGTGCGCCATGTAATAAACAACATCTTCAAACTATATGCATAAAAAAAAAACTCGTTAAAGTATCTATTTTCTGAAAAAAAAAAAACTGAATTAAAAAGTTGTCGCTGTCGGGACCCCACAATCGGTAACTGCTCCCTGACAACATTAGGCAGGAGCTGGACAAAGGCCACTTCTGGACCGCCGCAGCCACAAAAGACATGAGAGCACATCAACATGAAAAGATACTTCTCTCCAAAATGGAATATGTTGGCGAGAGAAGGGGAGGCGACAGGAAGTGTGTAACCTAAATGGAGGGCACTGGTGTAACATTTAACCTTTAGTGATTATGCATAGAAACGCCCTTACAAACTGCCATCAAAGTCTCGAATAGGTGCTGCCCATAACATGGGGCTACGCATCCTCTTCAGTTGTCTTTGCTAGGCATGATGCATAGAATGGTGGGCCCTGTATAAAAAAGACACACACACACACACAAAAAGCATATTTTATTATGCTGATCAGGCTAAACGGGTGCCAAGGATGCTATTAAAAGAGCACTAAAAAGAAGTGTATGGCTTTTGAAGTAGTCAATATACAGCAACAATGACGTTGCTCATGGCAGATTCACATGACGGACGGAATCGCAATTTTCGTCCGTGGACCGTGTATCACATGACTATCCACGCCACCAATTCCTGCGATCCTCGCCTCGTCCACGGACGCGCGGACTGAAATAGCCGAGCGCCATTTCACTCGCGGATTTTTGGCGGATGATTGACTTGAAAAGCGCTTAGTCTGGCAGCAGCACAACGTTTCTTCGTTCTTTGTCTTCGGAAGCACAAAGAGAATGCTGGCACATCATTATAGTTTATTTAATCGCTGGTTTGTTATATTGAGCGATTCTTGGTTCCACGCGTAAAAGAAGCTGCCGGAACCCCTCTGGATTCGTCTCGAGATGTCAAAACTCGTCTAGCAAGCAGCGATCGTTTTTGCATATCCATTAAGCCTTTTAACCAGCAAAACCTTTCTTTCGACTGCGGGGTACTGAACTGCTGTGCGCGAGCGCGCAATGCGCGAAGGCATCTCTAAACTCAATTCCGCACCCCCAGGACTTCGTCGCTTCTACTCCGAAGCCTTCTAGAGCAGCACCATGCTTGCGTAATGCCTTGCTAGTGCCGCTTGGTGCCAAGCCTATCCTGCTTTTCTGCCTCACTCAGTGTAGAACAATGGCACACAACAATTATTTTTAGCGGTAGTGGCAAACGGCAATTTCGCTCTTGGACGACGGTGCCACAGAACAATGTTAGCGTTTCGCGGCACTGGGGGCGCGAAGAGGTTTAGTCCATCCTGTCGTCTGTTCGTCGTCTCATCAATGTGAATACGCTTGGGAGGCGGACGATCCGCGGACGTGTCGTCACGTGATCAATCCATCCCCAGATCCGTCCGTCGTCAGAATCGACCATCAATGGCGCAATGCTCCCTCATGGCTTAGTTTGCGGCTGTGTAAAGAGGTGGCAGCACTGAATGTTTAAAATTTTGCACCCCTTCTCTTTGTGACTAGAAATTTCCTTTTGAAGGCAACAAACGTTTTCTGAACACAATTGCAAGTTAAGCATCAGAATTTCCCAAAAACTAGAAACTTTTAAGGTGTGAAAGGGCAATACCGGCACATGGAAAGAAAATGTACCTGCCTGATAATAATTTTTTTAAATATTGCTTATACCAGAAATATGCTTATTCCAAACTTGTGCCTATCTCAAATACTCTACTCAAGATACTGTATTTCAAGTACTTTTTGAAGTATCTTGGTATCTTGCAAATACTTTTGATCGAGAGTACTTGTAACTCTATCTTAATTACATTTCAGAGTATCTTGTACTCATTATCTCAAATACATTTTTGACATTCCGCCATTTTCCGAGTTTTTCGGTATGAAGTGGCGTGGGCGTGGCACGAGCAAACGTGAACATTCTTTCGAGGAACCAAATCATGTAGCTAGCTCCGATTAGCTACGGTGACTTTGGTTGAGCTCGTGAAAAAAACATCGCTTTCTCGCAGATTGTGACTCATATTTCAGCCCACAGCTCGTACAATGAAGCTTTTTCCCCTCGCCTTCCCAAAGGCGCCTTTTACAAAAGGGGTGATTTAACGGGAGTTAGGATTGCCCCTCTGAGGCGCAACGCAGACCGGGAAACGACCTACGACAACAATGCAGACTTGAGTGTCAAGAAAATAACAAATAAAAGAAAATGAGAAGTGGACACAAAAAAAAAATACATTTTTGTTTTGCTTGTTGTATATTTGGCCCCGCTACTGCGAAACCTCTAGGCTTTCTTTTGTTTATTTTTTTTCTGTCGTCAGTCCGTCACCTATTGCTCTCACGAACACTGTGTGTAAGCGAACATCGATAAGCAGAGAGAAAACGAACTAGAAGCTGGATGCCCTCCCAAAATTCCAACAAAGCGTCCCCCAACGCTGAGTGCCTTTCTGAACGCAACCTACTTGAAGAAGGTGCGACCACTACCGTGGCTATTATGTGGGTTCTCTTTGTTATCCATTCACTCATACCCGTATCCCAAGTTATAGGGAATATGGATTGTAGTAAAACGATGCGTCTAAGGTGCGCCGTAAGACGTGATATTCAGCGATATAACTATAGCTAAAGCGACCTCTTTAAGGCCTGTTCACACATACAGCGGAGCGCTAAGTTAGCCCTACGTGAGCGCTCGAAGGAGTGCTCATGTGGCGCTTCCTAGCAAGTGAATTCGTTCTAATATAGCTCGTGATTAGCGCTCCAGTAGCGCCATGTTAGCGCTCCAGTAGCGCCTTGTTAGCGCTTCAGTAGCGCTTCTTGTACCGCGAGGCCGCGGATTAGCGCGTGCACTGCGGTTTCGGTTCCTGTGGTTGGGTGTGCATCATCAGCACCATGGCGGACATGTGGGATGCTGAAATAGATATGCGACAAATGCTCTTACATACGCGATTAGCGCATATGTGTGTGGACGGCTTAACGCCCAGAAGAGCCTTCTGGGTGCGCGAAATTTTTCGCCACCGAGATACCGACGGGTACCCGGCGAACCTTGTTCCTAGGCTGAGGGACTAAGACACAGAGCTCTTTCGAAGGCGATTATTTTTAACTGATTGTCTTTGAAACCAGGGTCATGCATATCGAATAGAAAGTGATGAGGTCGTACCCAATCAATTAGTCGCTCAGAGTTCATGACTCTGGATCGCCTGCCCGACCCTTTGCTTGGAGAGCGGCTCTTTTACTTCCTCTTATTACAATGCCAAATGATAAACAACAACAAAGGAATCGCTGTGCACGCGCTATTCCGGAGCGGCAAGCACGTCACAAGGAGCGTGAGAGCGCTAACAAAGCGCTTCTGAAGCGCTAACAGAGCGCTAACAGAGCGCTAACAAAGCGCTTCTGAAGCGCTAACAGAGCGCTTCTGAGGCGCTATCCGAGCGCTACATCACGCGCAAGGAAGCGCCACATGAGCGCTCCTTCGAGCGCTCACGTAGCGCTAACTTAGCGCTCCGCTGTATGTGTGAACCGGCCTTTATTTCTCTCCCAGAAATGTTTTGAAACATGTATCAGTTATATTGCCACGCGCGTCGCCGAGCGAGCGCGTGGCCGCTCTCGCTCTCTGTAGCACGATATGCGTTAGCGTTAACAACATTTATAATACCGACGCATGGCTCAAAACCTAAATGCCAACCGTGGCAAAATAGGCGACGGTAGAGCTTAAAGAGGCCAGCCATATTTTAATTATCTGAGCACAATATTATATGTCTGACGTTGCCCATTGACTTGAATACGTGACGTCATTATGGCGCCACAGTTGGAGCGATATCCGACACTGACTATGCTCATCGAGTCTGGTTACCGCGCTTGGTGGACTCCTCTTATGTTTATTCTTTCAACTTGACATTCTCGTAAGTTCGAACCTTGTCGCGTGATCGAGTTACGAATGTTCCTCGCGCGGAACGTTCTACGCCGAATGTCCCAGAAACCCACGCGTGTACAAAAGGTGCTCCACGTGGCGGTAGCAAAAGCTTGCGCTGGGAACCTCCTTGTTTCGATCCCCACAGCCCCCGCCCGTTTCGATCTGGATGAGTTTCGTACCGGCACGGGTTCGTGTAATCTCTACTTCGTGATGCACGTTAAAACCCCCAGGTAAGCGGTTGTACTGCACTGGCTAAATTGCTCACTTACAGCCAAGCGACCGGTCACCCGTTGAGGCGTACCAACATCAAGGCTGTATAAACATACAAAAGCAAGCCAATATTGTTTTTTGGTCGGGAGTCACTTTTGTTTTAGCGCTCGATCCTGCTGTTTCGCCGACATGGACGCCCGCGACGCTAGCCTTTCTCTATTTTGTTTTAGGCACAAGTTGGCCCCATTAAATGTTTAGTTTCTTCAGTTATTCGTCGCCTCATCATTTGTCATTCGTGACAATATTCTGCTCCTTATAGTTGAACCGCATAAAATAGCCCAATTTTTTTTTTTACCGTTTTGTGTTGTTGCGCGTTAATAAACTATTCTGGTAAACCAGATTTGCGCAACTTTATCACCGTCGTTGTCACTGACGTCGATGCAAATTAAGCAGTACGGAAGTATCTTCAAAAGTACTTGAATTACATTTCTAAGAATTTGTACATCTACTCAAGATTACTGTACAGTGAAAGTAACTTGAGTAGTATTTTAAATACTTTATGAGGCAGGTATTTAGTAACTTAACTTAAACACTTTTGTCGAGTATTTTGTCTAACACTGGCTTATTTTAAGCACTACAACACAAATATTGCGTCGGTATTTTAAAATACCTCTCAATTTTTTTTTTTAGCTATCTGAAGGAATTATGGGGCACTTAGGCACATGACCAACAAACATCACGGTAGTTTTGTATTAATATTAAAATAATATTCAAGCTTATTTATTACGAAAGATTAAATTCAGAATAATAAAAATATTGGGTTACTCAGTAGGTGTTCTTGTATTCGTAGCATGATTCTGTGTCACGTGATTGCGATACAGTTTCGATTTCGAATAGATCCGTGTTTTTTGTCGTTTGGTAACCATACAGATTATGCTGCTCGTCACTCCCCGGCTCGCATTCACTGCAGAATATGGTTGTGGAACATGCTTGTGCGTCAGCATTACAATAACACATATTGTGACGCCATAACAAAAACAATGATTTTAAAAAGGGACGGGAACTCAGAACTTGACGAAGTCAGTAGCAAGGAGAGGCGCGCCGGACCTCTCAGTCATCAGCACATTCAGTTTGAGCGATGTACGCACCTATATACACTATTATCGCAGAGGTCGTTCTTTTACTACCATTTCCATTAGCAGTAACTTGACATTCCGCCCCTCAAGTATGTAGAGGTGACTCATTTCGCATATCTTCAACCTTTCTTCTGCTAGCGGAAAGTGGTTTTCTGGACAAAGCGAGGATGTCTTCGCGGTTCGTCATTTGATGGATGTATTAGGACGTTGCTCGATCGATCCAAGTTGCACATGGCTCTTTCAAACTCTTCTCTGTAGCACGATATGCGTTAGCGTTAACAACATTTATAATACCGGCGCATGGCTCAAAACCTAAATGCCAACCGTGGTAAAATAGGCGACGGTAGAGCTTAAAGAGGCCAGCCATATTTTATGAGCACAATATTATATGTCTGACGTTGCCCATTGACTTGAATACGTGACGTCATTATGGCGCCGCAGTTGGAGCGATATCCGACACTGACTATGCTCATCGAGTCTGGTCTACGTCGACATCTTACAGACTAAAGATATTTCCATTTGGTTACCATAGTGACGTATTTGAAGAACTCAGGGGGGAGGTCCCCTGGAAATCGAAATGATTTTTTACGCTAGTCAAACGAGTGTATGTAGGTGATATAATAAAGGACCGGCAGTTGAAATCCGCGTACAGACTAGAATTTGCTAAAAATGTCGCCCACCCCCCACCCCCCCGGCCCATTTTTTTTAATTCTTTTGCCAGACGATTTATTATGGTGTCAGAACACTACCCAATCAATATTTTGCTACAGTGTCACGTATATTTTTAATAAATTTAAAAAAAGAAGACAAAACTGTTTGAAATCTAAATTGTAACTGGACTGGGGAGGAAGAAGAAATATAGAGGAGGAGAAAGGTACCGAAAATTACGTGGATGTGCAACTTTTGTTTTTCAATCAACGTAAATGCAGTCTTTAGGAGCCACAAAAATTGAATATCCTATTTTTTGTCCCACGACTTTGGTTATCTTTGGTGGTTGTGATAAAACCACAGAAAACGGCACGTGATTACGGAGAAGAGGGTGGGGGGACTCAAACCGGTCAGTTCTCGATCGGCAATGTAGAAATAAAAACATTGGTGAGCGTAAATACCCTGTCAGTGTACCATTAAGTAAACAATGTTTTCGCATCAGCGCAGATTCGGTCGCACCATACTTCGCTTTATCAAGACACAAAGACTGAATGCACTGCAAATTGGTGATTCAGACATGATGATCCGACTCTGAGAGCATGCCATCCAGGGTAATGTTCTGCGAGACACAAGGCGCAAGAATGCTCGGCCTTTCCAACACATATCTGAAGGCGCATGCTCTCATTTCCAAGGCCTGCATATCCGCAGCTTGCGCCGCTGCCTCACGCGTCCTACCAGCTCAGCAAATAGACGTTGGCATCTGCACTACCTCCACAGTTACAGTCATCCGGCCCCGCTTGCCATGGCCATCTGTGCGACGTGGTGCTAACCCGGCATCATTGTGGGCATGCTGGGCATGCTGTACTGCGTCACGGTGGGACATGGCAAGTCACGGCACATCACACTGTTCCAAACAAGGCATGCCGCTGGTCAACCAGGACCTTGTAGCTGCTACGTTTAACCTCTCATTGGCTACGTTTACATGGATGCGACAGCAGCGCATCGGATCCATTTAACTATTCGAAACGGTCCATGTAAACGGCTCGGATCGAATCGAATCGGATCCGATCCAATCCGATCCTATCCGCTGGGACGGGGTTTGTGATGGTCAATCCGAATCGAGGCTCCCCATGTATACGCTAGCGGATCGAATCAAGTGCTCGAGCGAGGGATCACGAGAACGCTGCGTTGCATACCGGTAGCGGATGCGGACGTCCTGGACGACCAACATGGCCGTCCAGGTCGGCCATGCTGGTGGCAAAGCTCCCCGTGTGATTTTCCCTCACAAGGAGACGGAGACATTCCTTGCACTAATGAGTGAAATGAGTGTTAGCTCATTACTGGACTCGCGCCGGCAGCGCAACCAACCCTGCTGCTCTAAAGAGCACACATTTGCATCACATTACTATTCTATTTCTCTTAATAATTGCTTCGAACGTCCGCGAGTGCTCTTAAAGCGTCGCAAGAAATCGTCTTAAAAGAAAAAACAAAAGTCGTAAAAAAAACGGGAAAAAAATTAATGTGACGGGCATCTGTACTGGAGGTACAGATGGAGTCGCGAGTTTAACAAATTAACGCATGCTGCATCGGACGTAACGTAGTAGTAATTCATGATATGTTTGTGTTTACGTCATGTATCGGCCGTAAAGCGTAACATTCAATAAGGTTGCGTAGGTTACACAGGACGCAACTAACTTTTATTTCCGTCGGACGTAACTTTCATTTCGAGTTCCGTCAGACGTAACTTGAAACCTTGGGGTAAAGTTACGTCAAATGTAACTTTCATTCTTATTTTGGGCTCCGTCGGACGTAACACTAGACAATGCGTAAAACGTCACAGGCGTACACCTCAACTACGCCAGATGACGTAGTACTTTAATGACAGCCAGCTCTTGGGAGATTCAACCGCTGGTCAGGAAAGGACGCAGCGGCGTAATGCCGCTACGCATGCCTCGGCAGCGCTGTTGATGTTGAAGAAAGGTGGCAACGAAAACGGCATGATGAAGGTTTGCACACGTGACAACCAGCGAAACAAAATAAAGTTGCTCAAACACCAAACACAGCGCCAGCACCGCTGAACTGTCAGCCATTTTCGCTGCTCCGAGGTACCGCTACGAGATCACTTGGGACTTTCGCCACGCTAGGCAAACCGGAAACCCCGGAAACAATCGAAAAGTCACGAGGTTTGCTTTGTGATCATTCGACACGTGGTGCCGCTACTGGTCGATCCGAATCCATGTAAACGCAGTGGCTGGAGTTGATACGATTCGCTAACTGGATCCGATGCGCTGCTGTCGCATCCATGTAAACGTAGTTGTCGTTCACTGCTCCGTGTCTCTGTTCCAGGGCTGACTAAGCATCGGTCCCGCAGATAGTCACAGCACGCCCGCCTCCGATCTCGTCTGCGTACCCCAGATCAGGCGCACCAGCAAAGCCCTTCCCCGCGTACACTGCCGGTGACTGGCAAGCCCGTGTCAACAACCGGTCGTTGTCTACTCCTCCCGAAGGATCGAGCTCCCAAAGAAAAGGCTCAAGGCGTCGTCAGCCGCATACCGTTTCGTAAGCACTCGGCATCATATGAGTAAATACTTTTCAAAGAGAAGAAAGGTGTGGAAGCAAGTACTTTAGCAGAGCACGCGGAAGGGACCGGCCACACACGAGCCTTCGAAGGGACCACCGTGCTGGCCTTGGAGAGGCATTGGAGAAAGCGACTCTACGTTGAGTCCTGGTTTACCCAGTGAACAAATGAAAACGTAAGCCGCTCCTCGGGCACTCTGCCCAGCAATTATATCTGAGGGCTACGTGAAGTCAGCAAAGTCCCCTACATCCGCGTGTGCATATAGCGATGTCTCTCCTCACCGCACTCACCAGTAAGCAAGGGAGTGAATCGGTGTAAAAACGTCAGGGTGCTCTTTAATAAATAAATGGTTAGAATTTGCAATAACTGTCTCACCCCATTCGAGCCTGATGCTGCAGGCTCCAAGCTGCTATCGAGCCCACTTTACATAAAATCTATCGAACAAGGGGAAAGATGTCCCAGCCATCTATTTTTTTCTTAACTTAAACATATACTCAAAGAGTTTTACAAGATGATTCCCCTGGAACTTTGCGAGATTCGTCCTGGTTGTGGAGATAAGAGGCGCTGAATGTGGCTTCTACGAAAGAATCGCATTTGATTAATCATTTGAGTGTGGGGGCCAAACAACCCACACCGGAAATGTCGAGGGCCAACGTAAGACGGGGGGGGGGGGGGGGGGGGGGGTGGAAAGATTTTAAAGGGAAATGACCTCGTGTTCTATGCTTTTTGTAAACTCACAATTTTGCCACCAACATATTTAAGTTTGATTATATGATTACTTGGAACCTGACCTGATGTGATAACAAGAATTAAAATGACACCGCACCGTTAACACACTAGAATTTTGAATGGAACAAAAGAGCATGTACACTTTCGTTCCCGCTGCTCAATTCACAGAGGAAATAACCAAGCTCAACATGTCTCTAAGACGCAGTCACTTAATTTGACAGTCGTTGCTTTCCTGATGATTTACAACACTCTGAACAAATACTTGTATTTTAATGGTGATAATTTTTGAAGGCGAGAATCTCGAGCTGGTAGCTTTATCTTTAGCAGTTTTAGCTTTATCTTTTGCATCTGGGAAGCAAAAAATAAAGCAAATCAAAGAGAAAATGAATACAGCTAAATGTAAAATATGTGAATGTGTTGAAATGCCAGAGCTACTTCTGAAGCGAAAATGAATCGACTATATGGGGGAGATCACTATGGCGCACGCTATTTCTAGCGCTCGAGACATTAGAACCGGGACTTGTAGCCGGTTGCCTGCGGGCCGCAACCCAGCGAGTCGCGGGCCGCATGCGGCCCACGGGCCGCGTGTTTGAGACCCCTGCTTTAAAGTGAACCCTCGAGCATAGTGTCGAACCGAAAGTTTTATCGGTTCGGTTCGGGTTCAAGTTCACGGCTTTCGGTTCCGTTCCGGTTCAGTTCCGGGGGGGGGGGGGGGGGGGCAAAAGCGGTTCGAACCGGTATGCTGCCCGGAACCAAAACCGGTTCAAACTGGTTCGAACTGGTTCGAACCGGTTTGAACCGCTATATTGAGGATAAATTTTTCACATTGTTTTGGCAATAGGCACTATTTCCACCGTGAAACGAGTAACTATGTAGCTTTTTATCATTCGTACAATCAACGTTTATTTGCAGGTACCAACAATAAGAAATTGCGCTGTTTAATTTTGACAAAACAGTAAGATAAGTCAGATTAACATACAAAACGTCGCGTTTATACGACTCAACATCTATTTGTCTACCTCAGTCGCATACATTTTACCTTAATCGAACGGTTATCCCGAAGTCTGGTAGGTCGCCTAAAATCTCTGTCATTGGTACAACTTTGCGTCGCAGTATTAAAAAATTAATCCTTGTTGTTCTCTTCAACTTAGGAATTAATTACAGTGCATAAAATTATGGAATAGGCACCTCCTTGCCTTATATCTAGTAAAATCTAGTTTACGAAATAGGTTTCACAACATATCGGGTGATATTTTTTATTCGAAGCATAGCTTAATAAAAGTCGTCTTTTCTGCTACGTAAATAACGTATTCACTATATGCTTCTCTAGCTCGGCGGGCAATCGAGGGGCGAACAACAGTCACAGTCAGTTGAGTAATTAACTAACGCTTTTAATTAACTTTTAATTAGGGAAAATAAACAGATGGTTCCAATAAGAAACTTGCTGAGCTTCATTTAAAACCACTAAATCACTAATTTTCTTAAAGACTTTGAGCGCGTGAAAAACGCAGTAGTGCGCTAAAGTTACGACTCGTGCAGCAGGCACAAGGCTGGGGATATGGTAAGAGACGGAAAAATCGCGCGGTCTTTTTAGCACACCGGAAGCCTTGTACCTGCTGTACGAATGGTAACTTTAGCCACACTAGTGCCTTCTCGCGTGCTCAAAGTCTTTCGGCAGATTACAATTTAGTGGTTTTATATAACGCAAGCACGGCACAAGGGGCGTGAGAGCGCTTCTGAAGCGCTAACCGAGCTCCTACTGAAACGCTTCTGGAGCGCTAACCGAGCGCTCCATCACGCTGTATGTGTAGGCTGGCCCTGACTCGACGCTGGCGTGGAACTCTCGAAAGCGACCCGAGCAACCACAAGGGAGCCAATGAACTTACGAGTGATAGATCCAATGGTGACCACAACCCGTAACAGCGACTCCCGGCAGTGACACAAAACCAGCCCACAACAGAGTATTTCAAAACGCACACTGACCTGACCGACCTGGGCTACACTAGAGCCACTCAATGAGCTGCGCTTAGAGTATCGGCACTCCGTTCCCCGACATTGTTGTGGGCGCCGCAATTTCGGGGCTTGTGCAGGGTAGACGCAACTGACGATCGTCATGATTCAAAATTTTAACTTCCCCAGCTTTAGACTTGGCGTTAGGAAGCTCATGTAATATTGCTTTCCTCTGTCGCGAACTGTTTAAACATTTGTGGAGGACGGAAAAACGTTTCCTGGGATTTCAAATAAAGCTTCAGATAACTGGCAACTATGATTTTAAGCCACAATTTGGTCAAGTGTCGCCACTCTGAAGCGTAGCTTATTTAGTGGCACTATTAGCGGCGAGATGTTTTAGTGGCGCCCTCCTATGGTTACCTTTCGTGACGTCATTACCTTGCGAACAACAAGTTCGATGGTGTTTGTAAGGAGCATGGTGGAAGCTTGAAATCAATGCGCTCTTAAAGCAACACTACCAACACCGTCGAAATTGAAGTTCTTCCATTCCTTTTATTTCCGTCGGTGAGAAATCCTTTGGTGACGTCATAATCAGCATTCGGCCAATCGTGGAAGGCAGAGCCGTTTATACTGAGAGAGTTTGGCCAATGGGCGGAGCTTGTTGGCCGCTAGAACAAGCGGATTTCGCGGTAACACAATATGGCGTTACTTCTTTGTCTTGTTCATTCCTGAGAAATCGCGTAGAGTTCCTATGAGTCAGAGCCACAATATGGCGGACGGAAGTAGTCATCCCCCGGTTGTCAGACTACGCTGCTGTGGTTGTCAGGCTGTCAAAATCTCCTTAAGAAGGCCAAACTCTCTCAGTATAAACGGCTCTGGTGGGAGGCCGACCACAGCGACGCTTTCGATCGCGCACGTAGCCAATAGGCTACACCATCAACAGCAGAGACCGAAAATCAGATCGCGACGTGCAAACGAACATGTGAGACTATTGATAATTTTTTGCACGTTTGTAGATTAGTTTGTTAGTGCTTTTTATGCTTCCTTCTTTGTATAATTTAGCTTGATTCCTTCCATCGTCGTGCACCTTTTTTTTACCCAACGGTTGGACCCTAAACCGTGACAACTAGCAACCTGCAGCTTGGAACCTATATGGCTTCACAAAATTTTAAAAATCTACTCAACGAGTTGTACTGCATGATTCCCCTGGAACTTTGCGAAATTCGCCCTGGTTGTAAAGAAAAGAGGTGCTGAATGTGACTACTAGGAAAGAAACTTTCCATAAGAGCAAACCTACGAGTTTGTTTGGGGGCGTGCCTCCGCCAGGAATCTTGAGCGTGCAACCTATATGTCTCAAAATTGTTTAGACACCTACTCAAAGAGGTTTACTACAGGATTCCTTGGAACTTCGCAAGATTTGGCTTGGTTTTTGAGATAGAAGGCGCTAAATGTGGCTAGTTCGAAAGAATCATGCTCTAAATGAGCGAACCCGGGAGCATTTTAGAGAAGTGCGCCTCCACCAGGAACCTGCAGCGTGGAACCTATAGCTTAACAATATTTAAAAATGTACACAAAGAATTGTACTACAATTCCCCTGGAGCTTTGCGAGATTCACCCTAATTCTTGAGATAAGAGGTGCTGGATGCGGCTACTTTGAAGTGATCACGTATTAAAAGAGCGAACCCGGGAGCATTTTAGGGAAGTGCGCCTCCACCAGGAATCCGTAGCGTAGAACCTATATGTCTTAGCAATATTTAAAGATCTACTAAAAAGTTGTACTATATGATTGCCCTCAAACTTTGCAAGATTAGCCCTTGTTCCTGCGATAAGAGGCGCTGAATGTGGCTACTTCGAAAGAATCCCGTTCCATAAGAGCAAACCTACGAGTTTTTGGGGAAGTACGCCTCCGCGAGTAATCTTCAGCGTGCAACCTATATAGCTTAAAATTATTTAAACATCTACTCAAAGAGTTTTACGACTTGATTATCCGGGAACTTTGCGAGATTCGCCCCGGTTCTTGAGATAAGAGGCGCTGATTTTGGTTACTTCGAAAGAATCACGTTGCAAAAGATTGAACCGTGGCGTATTTTGGGGAAGTGCACCTCTACCATGAACCGTCAACGCAGAACCTATTTATATGTCTTGATAACATTTAAACTTCTACTCAAAGAGTTTTACTACATGATTCCTTGTGAACGTTGCGAGATTCGTCCTGGTTGTTATGATAAGAAGCGCTAAATATGCCTACCTCGAAAGGATCTCGTTAAAAAAAAGCGAACCCTCAAATATTTTCGGGGAGTGTGCCTCCACCAGGAAGGCAGCGTAAAACCTATATGTTTTAAAATAATTGAGCATCTTCTTCGAGAACTTTTGCGAGAGTCGTCCTGGTTGTTGAGATAAGAGGCACTGAATATGGCGACTTCAAAAGAATCACTTTTCAGAAAAGCAAACCATCCAGTGTTTTGGGAAAGTACACTTCCACCCGGAACCTGCAGCGTGGAATCTATATGGTTTAAAATTACATAAACATCTACTTGAAGGGTTATACTACATGAATCCCCAAGACCTTTGCGAGATTCGTCTTGTTTGTTGAGATAAGATGCGTCGGCGTAACAGCTGGCTATCCTGAGAGGGAATCAGTGAGTGTATCGACAATACGGCGCTCGGCTCTTTATCTACTATGCTCGCCATATCGAATATTCGACCTAGAAATTTCGGCAAAGAGCTTAGGTGAGACTAGCTATGCAAGGTCGTTTTTGCCTCAGTATCTTTTTACGCTCGGGTTAAGAGTGTACGCAAATATTCGAGATGAACGGAGTAGCGTATCTTCTCGATCATGGGCGCGAAATATTTAAAACAAATCTCGCTTTGTGAGTGAGCCTACGAGTGCGAGTGTAAACAGGCGAGTGTGGCTGTATGTTTTCACCGTCATATCTCGGTGCTCGGGCTATTTGGCAAAATGGTCCATCGGTGATGAATGTGAGCCAGAATACTATGGTCGACAGATTTTCTGTCATCGAGCTCGGTCAAACGACAAAATGTTTGCATCCTATTCGTGATTTGAATTCAGCTGGTGCGGATGAGCACATCTTAGGTATAATTATAAAATAACAAAAAAAAAACATTGCGAATAAAAGATAAAATAAAAGAAAAGAAAAATAGGCCACATGGTGTAGGTGTAACATAGCGCATAACAACGAAGACTAAGAAAGGAACGCTGAACACAGGACGAGCGCTGTGTTGTGTATTCCTCTTCTTCGTTGTTATGCGCTGTTACACCTACACCATGTTCAACTACCACCAACTAGGCCAGCTCTCTACTTCGTTAATGGTAGGCTGCTCTTTTTTTCAAAGTTTCACAGCCTCTTTCCTGACTCCCTTTTCTATAGCGTGCTTGTTTTTGCTGGACCCACTAAGCGATATTTAGCAATTAAAACTTGACCCCGTCATCGTTTCAACGTTCCATTAAGCCGCGGTCACGCTCCGAATACATCACACAAAAGACAATGTGCTGAAAATTTATGAGGCGTGTTTCTTCCTTGTATGACGGCCCTGTAACATTGGTCATAATGAAGACTGTATGCAGACATGTTCCAAGCATACAAATGTATGCTTCGAACACATACTTGAGCCGCGTCCGAATATAATTTTGCGACGATGTCTTAAAGCGGCCCTGCAACGACTTCTTGACTGTTTTTTAATTTTCACAGAACCTGAGCGCACTAAACGAAGTAACTTAGTGTCACTTTTATTTTCTCGAATTTCGCTTTAATGGAAAAGTTACAGGGAAATTAGAATTACAAAAACAAGGAAAAAAAATTAACCTCCCTCATGACGTCCCTGGTCCTGGCTTGGGTGGCCGTTAACTAGAGGGGTAGTGAGCTCAGCGAGCGCTCACGGCTGCCGCACTCCGTGTCGACTGTTCGAAAGGGTGCCACTAAAGCATGTGCTGGATAGGCTGGATGAAGCGGGCGGCCAGGGCGGCTCGCACTGCATTTTCTGCATGACTAAACACCAATTTGGCATGACACTTCATTGGCCACAAACTACAGAAAACGCGGCGTAAAGATAGGCTCAGAACGAAAGCCACTTCGCGCTGCCACGCCACCAAACGGCCAAACCGCAAGCCAAATCTGCTCGCCGAAGGCCTTCCGAACGCTCGGAATCGGTTGAACCCTTCATCAAATACGACCGCAGCGCCGCCGCGTACATCCGGGACCTCTCTACGCTCGCCGCTTCACAGCAATGCGTGGCGCCCGTCGGCGCTCCCACTACCCCTTTCTAGTATGCGCCGCTTTTTCCTCCGCCTGGTGGCGGGTATGTCGATAAGTCATTTCTTGTTTCCGTACGGTATGAACTGAATATGTTTCTTTTCTTACCTAAAATACTGAACAGAAACTACTTTCATAAATAATTTAAACGGTTCGCGCCACCTATATTTTGTATTTCGACTAAAAAGAAAGAAGCCTTTAGTGACTCTGACCAGTCGTAAGGCAGGAGCTGGTTAGGACCGACAACGTCGCGATGTCGTCCCATGCCGCTTGCGTTCGGTGCCAAGGGGTGCCCCCGCGTTGTCCGGTTGAAACATGACGCACTAATATTTAGTTACTCTCTCCGTGCCCACTGGGTTGCCCGAACCACAAGAGATCTGGAAACCGCAAAAAAAGGTAGACGCTTAAATAAGATTGCAGGACCCCTTTCAGCAAACACCGCGTGCCTTTTATACGACGTGGTAGCATCGCGACTGCGGCTTTTTATGCAAAATTAAGATAATTTGATTCTATACTTTTACAGCGGAGCTAGCTGTTAAGGGCTAGTTTCCCCAGGATCGCGCCCGCCAGCAAATAAATGTCGACACAACACTCCGGACAGCTACCGCCATATATACGCGACGGCGGTAACCTTTTGAGCCTTTCCACTCTGGCATGCCGACTTGCGGCCGGCCATTACTTCATTCCCACCATAGTAGAGCTTCGCTGGTCTTCCTTCTTCACCAGAGTGGAAAGGCTGAAAGTTTTTTTTTACCAAACAAAGTAACTCTTTTTTTTTTAGTCAAAATGTCGCGCACAATGCGCACTGCCCGGCACAATCGTTAAAATAAGCATAATATGATAACTCCTTTGTAAAGGGTCTCTCGAGACCGCAGCTTTTTTCCTTTCGGCCCCCCAATTATTAGATGAAAAATAACATTATTATTATTAAAATGGAGGTCGTTAGGTTTAATATAAAAAAAAAAAAAACCTTGCATCAGGTATGCCAAGACCTGCTCGTGGAAGTCTCCACGAAATTGGAGCTCGCGATTTTGAAGGATGAAGCGTATAAAATGCCTCTCAAAATTCCCGCATTGCAAGTCACACGATAAGCGAGCTGTGACGTAACAGGATCAGAACGCCGTATCTTTAGGGCTCTCCTTCCTTCGCCTTCCTCGCCTGTTGTCAATGTGTGGGTCGCGTCGCGTCGCTCAACGCATCTCGGCTTCATATTAGCAGCAGCAGCGGCGCGTTGCAAACAAGGACAAAAGGAGAAGGCACAGAGAAGGAAAAACACAGTGATGACTTACAAGTAACGCTTTTTTTACTTTGCAATAAACAAAACCATAATACAAAGAAAACGAGAAAAAAAAATACAACTTAAAAATCTGCGCTCACCATATTCGCCAAGTAATTTATAATTCTTTGGAGGATAAAGAAACAGAAGAGGCGCTGATACATTCGTCTTTGAGTCAAGCAATCTACTCTTCCTCAATAATGTTTCTAATTAGAGGGTCGCCCCTCACTGCCAATACATTGCATTTTGTGAACTGGGGATCACAACGAGTCACGGCAGTGAATCCCTAAATGGCCAGACAGTCTTGATCGTATTGTTATGATGCTCTAGCAGCAGATCGTTGAGACATCTTCCAGGTGGTATTACCAGAGCCTCATGTCAGTCTATATAGGAGGCTCTGGTCCGACATACATCTCGGGTGTCCCGGGAGAGCGGCTCGATTATGGTAAGGAGGGGAACCGAAAAATGTCTGACGTCACGATAAGTGGCTGTAGTATCTTGTTACGTTACAGGTTTCGTCGAGTGACGAAACTAAAATGTCTGTATCAAACTCCGAGCATCTCGAATTAATTTACCAATGAAATCTTAGTTATTTTAGTTATATTATTTAGCAGCGTATTTGAAGTTACGTAAACTTGTTCGAGACGTGAGGGCCTAGAATCGCTATTTTTAGGCTGGAGAGGCCCTTTAAGTTTTTATACATTCTACTTTACATGATATGAAACCTAAAGACTTAGAAAACGCTCTTCAAAACAAAGGCCTTATACTGACAAATTAACTACATTGGTCATTCTAATTCTCTCAAAAACCACAAGAAAACAAGGAAATTACTCTTGTTTTATAGACGCGCGGGGTAATTCAATAGCCCCTATGCCTTCAAATCCTTAAAATACCTACAAAACTAAAAAAAAAAAAAAACATATTGGAGATGGCTGTGCCGCGCAGAATGTATACCTTCAAGATACGCCAGTTGTATAAATATTTAAAAACTTGTTAGAAACAACAACTTCCGTATTTCTCAAGATGTCAAAGACCGCTTTGTTCTCAAGTGACTGCCTGAAATATAAAAAAAAACACAAAAACCACGTAATTACAAAAAAAAAAGAAGAAAAATGTTACGCCGAACAGGCTTTAAGTAGATCGTACAGGAATAAGTAATTGCATATCGGCAAATTGATGCATCTGCCATTCACCTCGCACATGATCGTTAGCGTTTACAGTTTACACGTGTTTTCTCACAACCACGAAGGGTCTGCTTTTGCCCGTTGCAGTTCTGTTTCATGTGCTTCTACAGACGTGACAGTTTCATCATGGTCCTTTGACCGTGCATATAAAAACTAAAACCCAAACGAACGTTTGCGTGCTTTCGTGACCGGGATCGGGTCGCACGATACCAGTTTGGGCCACTAGACGGTTCAAGAACCTCGAGGACAGTAAGTGTCCTAAAGAGGGCTCATCAACCGCAGCGCTTGGTCACGCCAATCAGCAATTACCGATTCGGCAAACATCTACTTTGGATACAAATTGGTCTAACGAAAGACGAATGACTTCCCATCGCGCTCGAGTCAGCGTCTTCATAAATGCCTCACTCATACGAGCGGCTTCACCAACGACTGAGAATAATTATCTTTAAAAACATTAGAAAAACACACCAAAAACCTGGTACTTTCGGAGTAATGTTATGCATCCTGGCGGATGGCGGACTATTGGGGTGTAAAGAAATAATTAGGAAATGAATTAGTTACAATTCATTGATTACCTTCTAGAGTATTCGCCTTAATCACTGACAAGGTGAGAAAGAGCAGGGGAAACTTCAGTTGTCCTACTTCCGGCGTGAGCTTTTTTCCTTCGACAACGCTTTGGCATCTTGTTCACATCGAGTACGCGCGTAGCCAAAGCACAGCTGAAGGCGCGGAGCGCGTGCTGGAGACTAGGCGTTCCAAATACAAAATGGTAGAAAGTTGGGCGAGTTGGTGGAACATGTCTGAAGAAAAAGTGAAACAGCGCCAGAAAAACGGAGGATAAGAAGACGAAGTGTCAAGAAGACAGCGCTCTGTTTGTAAACTTCGTCTACTTGTCCTCCTTTTTTTTTTTGCGCTGTTTTACTTTTTCCCAAATACACGCCCTGCTGTTCTCACTCTGTTAGTGACTATATCATATTTTAGTTAAAGATATGTTGCCCGTCGTACTGGCAACTAAATTCTGCTCCGCGCTATTCTGTAGAAACTTTTAGCCGTGAAACAACAAAATACCGTAATTCGCTGAAAAAGAAAAAAAAAAAATGTGGCAAAAGTTTTACACAGAAGCTGCGTTGCACGAAACGGCCTAACAACTTCAGAAAGCTCGGAACGCATTCCTCTGAGGAGGAACGGAACGGCGCCGTCGCTCCCTCTTGCATCGGTGGAACTGGAACAATAATTCGGTATATGTTATCAAAGAAACGACAAATTCAACGCCCTCTTCCCCCCCCCCCCCCCCCTCCCATATACACTCTCCTTAAAACATCCCAGTTCAAGGGATTGCGAACTGTCCGAGAGACAGTCGAAAACAAAGATCTGGAACAGAAATGATCGTGGCGACTCGGCACGTAGTTTGATACGGATATTTTCACGGGGCCTTGCCTTTTTAGCTTACGAATTAGCGAGCACAATATTTTATTAAAATAGGCGGAGTAACGTCTTTGTAACGACACACTTCATTCTTAAAAGTGTAAAGGGGACGCGTTCCTTTCGAATCACTGGAACTGGTAACGGGAACTCGTTCCCAAATTGAGGAGGAACGAAAAACGTGCTTTGGCTCCTGTTTTGGAGGAACGTGTACAACACTGCACAGAAGCGGCGTCAGTCTTGACAGCGGGTGCTGGTTGGGAGCCAACTCCATTCGAAAACAGCCACGTAGTCGTACAAAAGCAGCGCCTTACTCTACTGTGTCATTGAGCCCCCAGCTTTCGGTGCTTTCTCTCCACTTCGTCTTACGAGGGCGGACTTTATATAGACGCTTTACACACGCGCCAGATTGAGCCGCCATAGCCGCCCTTCTCTTGTCTTACCGAGATGCCGAGCCACTGAAGCGGGCGTTGACGAGTCTCCACAAGGGCCTATGCTGGGGGGAAGGACACAGTAACACTTAAAATGGCAATAACCTGTCCTGCTGTAGAAATGATGAAGTCAAGCGAACGGAATAAGGGGGAACAAAAACTGAAGGTCAGTTATGGTGGCGCCCATGCACAGCTGCTGTAAAGCGTCTATAGCCTAACAACTCCAGAAAATATAGTGTACATAACAAAATTTCATTTGTCTGAATTATATTAATAGCTGTTTCAGATGTTTACGAGGGGCAGAACATTTGTAACTGGAATGTGTCGGGTAAGGCGAATATTTAAAGATGGCATACTCAGTGACATTTAGGTCATTAATTTTATTAATTTTCACTTTAAAATACGCAATTTCAGCCGCTGTAACGTTATTACCGATGTGTCCTTCACAAAAAAGGCTATTCTTAGTCGTCGGCGAAACATCCTGAATGTACGTTGACGCACAATTTAGACGAATTTTATATTCTCAAATGAGATAAGGCTCATTCTGAAGGAGGAAACCCTAATTTTTTTTACTAAATGTGGTCACGATTTGGGACAACACTTTTATTTTATTTTGACTTTTATTGAGCTAGTTCGCTAAAACAACATGAAGTAAGCATTCATTGTCATTCAAGCAAATGTCAATCCTCTATGCCGCATTATTCGATTTAATTGTAAAAAAAACAAACAAAAAAACGTTAGTCGAATTCCTTCGAGAGGAAACGGTTAGTCACGCTTAGGCTCACCTCCTTCCATAGAACTTCAAAGGTATGGCCCACATTTCTCAAAAGAAGCTAAAAGCATGTCCTCGCATAAAGGAGGGATTGCTAACGTCAAACATACACAATAAAGAAAGAAGTAGAATACGCTTATTTCTGCAGCACACGTAACCCTCGACTGAGCCCATGTCGCTCCGGGGCGTTCTAGTTTCTAATATAGATGGCTCGCACGTGGCGCTCCTCAAACCATCCGCCGACGTGCCGAAGACGATGCCGTCCTATTACTCGCTCGAAACGCCCAGTTCACAGGCTAACGCAGATGTACCCTGGGTTGTACGTGGCCTCACGATCGCCATTTTTTATTTTGCCATCGGCCAAGGACGTGACCTGCATTGCTTATTATTTACGTGTTTGCTCCGATATTTTGAGGATTTATTGCTGCGTAACTAAATCGTTTAGAAAGCCCGTATATGAGTCATTTGTTCTCGTAATTGGCTTCCGTCACCGGAAAATGCGCGACATCGAAAATAATGAACAAACGGCGACCTGTGAAAAGTTCGATGGCATGTCCCTTCGCACTCAGGCACATCACGAACAGAGATTTGGCGATAATCGACCAATGTTATCCGTTGAATGGGCTCTCAGAAAAATTATCAAAAAGCATGCTTAAATCTGAAATAAGTGCGCGAATAGACTATTCTTGCATAGGTTTACATAACAAGTGGGGACAATCAGTGGAACACGAGCAGTGCACTATTAGCTTTAATTCGTTAGCAAAACATTAGTTGCCAAATAGACTGAAATGCGTGTTTATAAGCGCAGAACAGAGCTTTCCACGTGTTCCTCCTTTGAGCCTGCTTAACATGGCTTTTTAAGATTTTAATTAATTTAATATTGAGCAACTTTTTATCGTTTTGTTGCAAGTAAAACACGAATAAAACAGAGCGGTGTGGCAGTCGGCACTATTTATATGATCCACTCTATAAGGTTGTGAATGGTTTGGAGTAATCAAAAATGACTCCACCAAGTAAGGCTACGTCTTAAGACCATGGCTTCGTTCTTCTAGTGAACACCATTAATCTCTAAAAATCAACACTCGACTTTGTTTTACCAAAATCGAGGAAAACCGAAGAAGGAAGCAGAAGGCAAGCAGTGGGAACACAACCACACTAAAGTCTCCACGAGGCTGCTTTTTTTGTTCTTTTTCACCTTCGGTATTGCATTGCACCCCCTCGTCCTGTTTTCTTCTCTTATCTGTCCCGTGTGTTTTTCAAGCATTCGGGCCACGGGCCTGTTGACCGGGAGGTTGAGAAATGCCGTGTCAGTCCCTCGTTTTCTTCAACATATGGGCACCGATAAGTGACGAATATTTGTCCGATGACTAAATTTTGAAATTAAAAACCACCGAATCAATGAAAAACACTAAACTCCGAAAGCACGAAACCCTAGCTATGAGCCACGCCTAGATAGTTCAAAGGAAAAAAAAAAGCGCTCCGTTTTTGAACTTTGAACCCGGCATCTTGCACTTCGTATGCAGAACTGAAGCCTCGACGCTACAGAGGCGGACATGTCTACCCAGTTGTTAGGCTCCTTCAGTTTTAAGATGGGTAAATCTGCTTAAAGAGAGGTCTCGGAAAAGCAACCGTACGACAAACACTGCATTGATATTTTTGGATGTATCGTGAAACGATGCGTGCGTACTACACGCTTTGTCATCAACTGTGTTAAAGCGGCACTCCAGTGGATTTTGAGGTTGTCTATTTATTGTCATAACTCAATCTACGGACTCTAAGCATCCTAAAACACCCAAAATCACATTCAAGAGCGGACGATTTCCTTATTAGAGGTCCAATCAAAGATTGTGCCGCACCCCTCTTTCTGCGCCGTGGCGCAGAACACCAGGGAGTGACACCGGACGGGAAGGCAGTAGGGGAGGGCACGCGACAGCCAATCACGAGTGACGGCTTCCCGGAGGACTGATTTTTCGAAGGTGCGCGAATTCAAAAATTCAGTCCGCCGGGAAGCCGTCACCCCTGACAGTGGCGTAGTAACAGGGGGGGGGGGGGGGGGGGGGGCGGGGGGCCGTGGGCCCTGGGTACCAGGAGTCTCAGTCACGAGGGGGGGTGCCACTTATGGCGGCAATCCCCCCCGGCTTGACTGGTTCGTAAGTGACAAAAAATGTGTAGACGCATGAGGTCACCACTCTTCCATCACTAACGTGTCTGGTGCAGAGTCGCAAAACTAGCTTGGCTCGCGCAAAGTCATCGCGCACCGGCGGAAAAAAACAAGCGCGGAAAGTGCGGGAGCACTCGAGAAAGAGCTGTGCCCGGGCACGCCGAGCCAACGCCACCTAGTCTACGCCAGTCTTGTACACGTTACTAAAAAAAAGTAATCGATTACAATTACTATTACTCTTGGCTAAAAAGTATTCGATTAGATTACTTGATTACTCGACGGCAAAAGTAATTGGACATTACTTAAAGAAGTAACCGTTACTTTTCCGATTACTTTATTGTGTGAAGACACATCTTTAGCGCTCATAACAATGAACTACTTCCAACCTATATTTCACATTTGCACAAGTATTGAAGAAGAAAAACTGGTTCCCTCTTCGTGGTCGTTGCACCTTCACAATGCGGACACAAGCATAGCGTTCGCCAGTTTGTGCGTGTGTGTGTGTGTGTGTGTGGGGGGGGGGGGGGGGGGAGCGGGGGGGGTTCTAGATCTTCTTAAGCTTGAGCAAGGGTTGTCGCTCAAAGTTTGCGTCGCTCATTTTATTATTCACATGTGAATGAGCTCGCATGTTATACAAAAGAGCAGCAGCTCCAGGATTTGAAACGGATCATGTGTAGTATCCATTAGCGGAAGAGATCGCCCCGACCACTTCTCAACTCGAAACATTGCTTGTCACAAAGACCACGTATAGGGAAATGGGGAAATATTTCAACTGGCTTTGTTATATTTTACATCCGCTTTAGGCATTCTTCGGTTCTGGTTCTCCTACGGGCTGCGAGTAGGTACCCTAAGCAGGATTTTTATATTTTTTTTATTTCTGTGTGTGTGTGCGTGAGGGGGCTAGTTTGAACGAAGGACTTACAAAGCTACATTCTGCTCCTTCAAACTTCGCCCTGCGTTGCCTTTGTCAGGCACTGTGGCTTTCCTGGGGCTTCCCACTCCCAGTCCCAGCTCGAAAAAAAAAAACAAAAAAAAAACGGACATTCCACAGAAACTGTACATAGAAAGGGATTGACCTCGTTTCCTACAGCTCCGCAAAAATCTTTCTTTTTTCCGTTCGAAAAAAAAGCAAAATTTATTTTTGTCATTTCAAAAAAAAAAAAAAAGCGTGTGCCGGGGGGGGGGGGGGTGTACCGTGGAAAAATAGTAACGGTTACAAGTAATTTTATTACTTCAAAAAGTAATCAGATTACTCTTGTGCTTACTGCCTAATAAAAGTAATCAACTGATTACAAAATTACTCCAAAAAGTAATCGATTACAAGTAATTTGATTACTTGTAATGCGTACGGTACAAGTCTGGTCTACGCCAAACCCAGCGCAACACGACGCTGGCTTGCGCCGACCACGGCCGGACTGCGCCGAGACAGCAAGAGAAGGCGCCAGACGAAGAAGAAAGAAATCACACGAAGGTCTTACACGAAAGGAGTCGCGGGGAGGGGGTAAACGTGTTGGGTAAACTCTCAACGTGTCGTCTCCCTCACCCCGGACTCGCACCCATGGCTGTCCACCCGTGCACGGCACCGCACCACGCGCCGAGGGGGAAGTGCCGAGAGGAGGTGCTGGCGAAAGGCTTCTGCTCAGCAAGCTCCCTCGCTCTCTGACCCCGCCGTAAGTTCTAGAAGCGCGTCGCTCGCCGTCGGGAGGCGGTCACAATGTAGTGTTCTGGCAAGTGTATTCGTAATGTTGTGACGGCGACGGCGTTTCCCTGTTGCCACAGCGTGCCATGACTGGAGACCGTCGAGCTTCCGGAAATCTGCGTGGACGGACTGGCTTCGGCGCCGCAGTGTACCGTATGCCAACGATTGTTTGATTGCATTACTTTCCATTTTAAGGCGTGTGGTGTAGAGGCTCGTTTTAGCGACAACATCTTACCGAATGGCCTCGAAACTCTGTTTAGAGAAAATGGCGGCCGCCGGCATGCTGTTGCTTGCCGAATCGTTAGCGGTGAGCCCTTGGCGGTGCACGCTCGAGCTTGATATTAGAGAGTTTTAGTAGACCGTTTCCATTTTCCGCTCCGATCTGAGGGTGCCAAACTGCGCATGCGCGGCCTGCTTCAGCGGAATGGAAAGCGGAGGTCCAAAAACGCGTTTTAGTAGACCGTTTTGCTTCAGCGTAAGAGCGTTTTGAGAGCGTTCGAAAAATTCGCTTGCGTAGCTCCACAAGTGGACGTTTATAGTACTAGTAAGACAGAAAAACTAAACGTTAACACCAAGAAAGTGAAAGAGAGCGTGTTTGTAAAGGTGGTAAAAACGAAGGCGAGAATAATGAACACAAAAGAGTAGGCACACACCCGAAGCATATTACGCTATAAAATATAAATATAATCGTTCCACCCTGTGTGCGAGTGAAGCCGAAGGTATAACAATGAGCATGTTGCTCTAAACGGCACTTGCACTGCACGAGCGCGCGTGCTAACCACTTTACTACTGGTCAATGATGCTGAAAGGGCGGCACTCGCTCTTGTAGCTTCTGCTCCACTCGAATTAAAACTGAAACAGATTAACGTATTCGAAGTAGAAAAATCAAAGAAAAGGATAAAGTTTGCGCATTCCGAGTACACCCTTTTGCGAAGTACGAGTACAGTGTTGCTCAAGGCTAGCAAGACACCTGCACGATGAATCCCCACGGTTCTCAATGAAGGAGACTTCTACTAACGGGATTAAGCTGGCGAGACATCGAATCAATGATTTGTATATCACATGCTATGAAGCGCCGAAGCTTCCTTTCCGAACGCGGTTTGCTGGATATTGCCAACGTAGAAGAGAAACCCTTTAGGAGGCAATCCCGCTTAAAGAAGGACCTGGCTGCTCTGCAAGTGGGCCTCCAAATCCCAGCACCCGACAGATCGGCGCAGGGTGTTTCCAATCTGGCTAGACGCTTTGCATGGATCTTTGTCGACTGGCCTATCGCAACCGTCTGTTCGAACTTGGATGAGCGCTTGGACGGAACGATGTCGGTGTTCTCCAGTATTGAGAACCTCATCGTGGTTCACATCAACGAGAGGTTCCGCCACCTGCTCGCTGACATGAACAAACATATATGGGGTTGACCCTGGCGAAACTGGAGCTGTGCTCACAGGTGAAACCCTGCATGGTTTGTGTAAATTTCGTGTTTCCATTGTTTTTAGCACAGCTGCTCTGTCTAGTAAAAGGTTACTATTTTTGATACACCAATAATTTACGTCTTTACTTTTGTTTCGGCACAATAAAACAAGGTGATCATGGGCAGTGTCAGGACAGGTCACGACGAGCGCGTTTTTAATCTGCGAGTTTTAGTAGGCCACTTTTATGAGCCCTCTATGCTCTACTTTACGCTCTGGAAGAAGCATCACCCCCACCGCGCATGCGTGCAGAGCGGACTTCCCTCAGCGTTCTTAGCGTGATCGCTTAGATCTCAAGATGGCTGCACTTGCTCAATACGCGTCGATGTTTTTCGCCTTGACCTCAGCTTGAAAGAGGCCGAATCAAGAAGTAAAGCGTTCGTCCCACGCATGAAAAGTAAACCATTCCACTTGAGTTTTATGTAACACAAAAGAGCATAATCAAACGAAGTGAACCAGTATCACTTTGCAACCAACACGGTGTCGGTAAAGTCGTCGCGTTTTTGTGGGCCTTCTATGGCTATGCAATCAGATGTACGGGAGCGCGTGCTTGAACGCCAATTATACCTGTACACGCGTCCTCCTGTCGAAAATGACACTGAAAGTTGACCACGAGCATAGCGCTCGCTAGCCGCACCAAAAAAAACATTCCTCTCAACTTTACTTATTCTTATTCGCTCGCAATTTCTGAATTGTTTAACTTTCCTCCAAAACTGTTCGCCTTGGATTTCCTTGGTAGATTTAAAAAAATATAGAGACTTGAATGCAGCCTTTTTAAAAGTGCATGCCATGCTGCCCCTATTCTTCAAGGCCGCCTTATCTTGGCCAAGTTTCTAGGGAGCAAGAGAGCTGCGCCATTGTTTGTCGCGGATGCGAGTCTAAATGTATTAGACACGAATGCTGCGTCAATGCTGAATATGAACTCGGTTCTATACTTTGTTTCACCTTAGGTTCGAGTGTGGCCAACATTATGAGCCGAAGGGCCAATCTAACGGCGAAAAAGGCACACCGTCATGGCGTGCTCTCCACAGGTGATAGGACCGGCGGTGTTCGCCGTCTTTCAGTGCGTGCTCCTCCACCGGCTCGTCCTATCAAGAGCAAAGAACGCTATGACGTTGCGCTTTTTGCGCTGTTTGATTGGACCTTTAGCTCATAACAATGGCCACGATCGTACCTAAGCTGAAACCAACGTTATTAAACCACTCGGTTGGAAAACTGCCATAAAGACAGCCTTCAAAAAAGTGTCTCCGATCTGTCCTCCAGCACCGAGCTAATGACGAACACAACGCCACAATTTTTCCCGCAGCGGCCATTCGAGGAACCGCACGTCACTTCTAATTTGGCTTTAATCGGCCATTTTGGGGCCAGAACAGATACTGTGGAAGAGGTTACAGGAGCGCCAACCCCGTCTCCCCTGCGGACGCGCCGCGTCTTGCTACCGAAGTTAAAATGCACCTAGGTCGGGACGCGCCACCTGAAAGCACCGCTGAGGCATGGTTGTATAAAAACAATATTAATTGTGCCACAAAACCTTGCAAACTAAAGATTTTAAAAACATCACGCGCCCTTCATTTTGTACTGAACTCCAATAAAAGTTACTACAAAAAGAGTCTTTCCCGTTTGTTTTTTCGCAAAAAAAAGGCTTTCTAAAAGCTCAAGGTGACCACAGTACAGACAAATGACAAAGAGTGGCGCTGTTGGCGCATTTAGCTCGGTCTCGGTGGACGCCAGCGGCCCAGGTTTCGACGGCGAGTTTCCCAACTGAGTGTTTTAGTAACGTTGGCTGAAACCAAGTATAGTCGTCTCGCACTAAAGCGATGCCCAAAATATGGCGGCCGAATATGTTACGCGGCGGTGTTTTGAAAAAAGTTACCATAAACGGTCGAAAGAATATTCCATGTCAAGTTTTTGTCTGGTGAAAACCAGACAGGCATAAACAATTCAAACTTTATCAAACACAACACTGGACTTCTAAGCAATAGCGGTAGATTAGAACGCTTTTCAGAAGTTTCGTTTTGACAGTTTGACGGCCTCAGAGCTTAGCGAAATTAAGAAACAACTATTTTTTTTTAATTAACGATACACATTTTTTTGCAACCGTACCATGGAAATACTCTTTATCTTATATGAGTAACAAGTCCCATATCACATGTTTTGGTAGTGTTTAAATACTGTCGTGTTGTAAGAGTGCCTTTTTCTTCTTTTTATTAGGCCGTCAAAGACAAGGGAGCACCCCTGGACAACTGTTGGGGTTTTCTTGACCGCACAGCACGTCCATGCCGTCCGTCAAGGAATCAGATGCCATACTTTTCTGGTCACAAGAAGGTGCTCGTCGTGAAGCACCAGGCAGTGATGTGCGCAGACGGCACAATTTGTCAGCTGGACGAACCCTACGAAGACCATGGGCATGTTTCTTTTTTTTTTAAATATTAGAGTGCGTAAACTGATCACAGTGAATCATATCCAAGCTGTTTTACTGAGCGAAATACTTGTCCAACTAAGCTGAAAGGCGTGCAGAAATATTTTAATAAAAAAACATTTAATAACGACTCCCATTTTACTTCTCAGATGTGCGTGTGAATATTGCATATATTCAAATTACAGTGTTTCTGTTGACTTCAGCAGTGTAAAAGTAGCCTGTGTCGCGTGGTCTTCTATTGCAAGAAAACACCATAGCACAGGTGAGGCTGAAACTAGGCAGGAGCTTAAGCCGAAAAACGCAATTTCAAAAACACAAAAAAATGAAAAAAAGTGTAGCCAAGCAAAATGGTTTCATCTCATCCCTCAAGGCAGATACATACACTGAGCTCCACTGTTAATACGAACACGATAAAATCGCTTTTATTTGCAGTTTATTTCTTTGACAGCTGTTGAGAGAGCTGAAAGTTTGTCGCTCAGATTAGTGCCCCAAACGAGCGCTTTATTCCACACCAATAGGTTGATGTCAGCCCCTCGTATTTCAGGTGAAAAATAAAAACAGGATATTGATTGTTCCCGGTAACAATGTCGCGCAGTGTACAGAAACTCCAAGGTACCCTATCACAAACCGAAGTATACGAAGAAGAAAAAACTCATTTCATTGGGAAAACAAAAAAGGTAGAGATATAAATGGAGCACTCACGTTCGCTAATTTGCACTGTCTTGCTGCCTAAAGCAACAAAACAAAATATCTGTCCGTTTGCCGACTGCTTTAGTCTTTAGTCTTTATTTTTTGGCTCTGGAGAGACGCGGCACCGCAAAAAGGCAGCAGCCCGTACCATGGAGGCCCGCGGTGCCACGTTTAGGAAACATGATAATGTGATGAGTATATACATGCAAGATGACGACGACATGGGTTGTTGCAATTGGGGAGGATGGCAGTCCGATTCGCAAAAGTCAAGATTTCGTGGAGGTGGGTTGGGCGGGTGAGCAGCGAGCCATGGGGATCTGGCACGCTGTTCGATCGGTGCATGAAGGAGCCCCAGGAACATGATGGCGCTGTTGCTTACTGGGGTCCACTGGGGTCGAAGCATCAGGCTTCAAGGAGGTAGCCCAGCCAAAGTAGAAGCTGCCGCGTCCGAGGAACCGAGGCCCAGGGGCTCAGATTGAGGCACCGCCGTCGCCCTGTGTGTCCTCTCAACGTCGTCGTCGTCATCTCGCATAGAAAAATCGAGCCCGCTGGCTTAGACAAGGCAGCACCTGTCCCCACCGTTCAGGGGCCGTGAAAGGATTGCAGCCAGCGATTTCCCGAAGCAGCCAGAGGTTCTCGACCACCGTGGAACGTTTTCTTAAGGACGCCGTTTCAAACAGTCTGCGCAGCCATCTTAATACAGCGAGGTTCATAACGGTCAAACGCGCTCCCAAGCATGCTTTCAACTTTCAGCGATGGTGGTACCGCGGAGTGAGAATCGAGCTCCCTAGCTCCTGGATGATTGGCCTCATAATAAACGGGCTTGCCTACACCTTCCAGGCATGAAAAAATAATGTAAGGCTCTACTACTGCTCGTATACAGCAAAACTAGAATTACTTACGCGTCGCAGACCCAGCCTCGTACCGATGTTCTACGACCATCATCCAGATGACAGCCATTTTGATAGGCACCGGTGCGCCCCCTATAGGTCGTGAAAGTTGCGAATTCCTTTCCAGAAAAAAAAACACCTTCTATTGAAGCTTTACTGAGAGTGGAACGCGCTTCCTAAAATGGCAAGGAAAGTGGAGCTAGCGGAGCTGACGCTTCACGCTCAAATCCCAGAGCGGGTCGCGCATGCGCGATGGCGACTCCGCTTTCTATTGAGCGGAGCGAGAAAGCGAAAACGGTCTACTAAAACTCTTATATCATATTTTCCCGGAGCGATACCGAGGGTGACCACAAGGTCTGTTTGGAAGCCTAGCTTGCCGCCGCGTACAGACCGCATTTCTCTAAACTGAGCCTTCACGTTCTCTAAACCAGAGGTGTGCAAAGGGGGGGCCGACACTTTGCAGAAGCCAAGTGTCGGCGAAAGAACTTATGAAGAAATTGAATGTTCAGCTTTCGTGACACAAATGCTCAATATAAAAAAAAAAAAAAAAAAAAAAAAACTTCATGTGTCCTCATTATGTGTACATAGTTAAATAAAAAAAAAAACACAGTTTGCTGGCTAACCCTGTATTTATTATTTCATTATCGCTGCGTGACCTCGCGTCGCGGTTATGGCTTTTAGCTTTGCGGTCTCGGGGAGCGGGAGGGGGGGGGGGGGGGGGGGGTGACAAAAGACCTAAGGGCCCCGGGTGCCAGATGGTCTAGCTACGCCACTGACCCCTGATTGGCTGTCGCGTGCCCTCCCCTGCTGCCTTCCTGTCTGGTGGCACCCCTGGTGTTCTGCGGCGTGGCGCAGAAAGGGGGGCGTGGCACAATCTTTGATTAGATTTTTAACAAAGAAATCGGCTTCCCTTGAGTGTAATTTTAGGTTTTTAGGATGCTTAGAGCCCATAGATTGAGTTACGACGTTAAATCGACGATCTCAGAATCCTCTTGAGTGCCCCTTTAAGAGGAGGCGGCGTTTGGTGTTTAACCATGCCCGCAATGATCATACCGTGTGTCAAATACACGAGATTGTGAGATAGATATTAAACACGCTGTGCTTAAAATCTCTCACAAGTTCTGTGCATCGCTATCAAACACACAAAAGGAAATAAGGCAAAAACAATTTTTTTTTGGCCCATGTCGTTGTCTGAACTCTCGCATAAAAAAAAAAAAAAAAGGTTGTGCCTAGCGTGTGCGCAGCGCACGCTACACACAACATATCGTGTTCCTGGTCCTTGCATCGAATCCGCCTGGTCCTGGTATCGAACCAGGGACCTCTTCATTTGCAGTGGGACGCCCTACAAACTAAGCTAACAAGGAGTTAGACCTCAGTAGAGCAAGTGGGTTTTAACAGCTGCCACCAGTCTAACACTAACAGGGGTGAACGGTCTGCATTTTAAGGTTATGATGATAATACAATTAATGCAAAGGTGCAATCGAGTTGGAAAATAATAACGATAATAATTCCCGGAGAAGGGGAACAAGGGGGACAAAGGACAAACACAAAAGTCTCCAAGCACAGCTAGATGACTGGTGCGATGATTAAAATAAGAACACCAACTTCACATAACAGAAAACAAACAGCTTCAATAGACGTTTCGCTTCCCATACGGAGGCATCATCAGTACATACACAGAAAGAAAAAAAGTTGTAGTCAACGCAGCCCTATTTATAGGGAAGGCCCATGTATGCCCTTTGTAAAGGCCGGTTCAGACACTTGCGTTTGACTGCGTTTGACTGCGTTGCGGCGAGAACCGAAAGCGAGTCACCGGCACATCTGTGCTTCGTATAAAGCGTGGAATCCAATTCAAGGAATCTTCTTGGCACGGGATATAAGCAGCAGGGATGTCCTGGTGTCTCGCTGCCGCAACGCAGTCAAACACAGTCAAATGCAACTGTGTGAACCGGGCTTAAGACCTTTGTTAATGATTTTCAGCGGTGTCTGAGCAGTTTCCACCCGGCGATTAAGTTTACCTGCGAGGCGGAGCAGAATAACATGCTCTCCTTTCTAGATGTGTGTGTAATCAGAACGGATGAGCCGAACAGCGAAATCGAGACGAAAGTGTACCGTAAACCGTGTGACAGTGGTAATTTTTTAGATTTTAGGTCGCATCACCCTGTACAGCACAAAAAGTCTGTGATACGGACATTTGCGCGCAGATCGAACACGGTTCCCTCTAACACGATTTATTGCGTAGTGAACTCGCACATGTGCAAGAATCACTGAAAGACCGTAACTACCCCGGACGATTGCTGGATAAAATAATAAGACAGACGAAACGAAAAACGCACACCAATCTAGTTGACAAAGATCATAACGTCTTGTGCATTCGGTACGTCAAGGGATTGTCTGAGCCACTAAGCCGCGCTTTCAAATCTGTTGGTATTCGAACTGTGTACACGCCATACAGAACTATAGCTAACATTGCCTCTAAGTCAAAAGACCCCACCTCTGCTGGCACCGAGAAGGGCATTGTGTACAGAATTCTCTGACAAGATTGCAGCTCTTCGTTCATTGGTGAGACCGGACGCAAGAAGATAACTCGGATCAAGGAATACCAACGTGATGTTAAGCATTCTACGATCACAACCTGTCTCAAGACTGAGTTGGTGGACCACGCGTGGACTACAGGACACACTTTCAACTTTACGGCCGTGACAACCCTGGCGAAGGAAGATAAGTGGGGCCAAAGCAGGCTGCTTGAGCCATGGTTTATCCGAGGCGATGCGTCAGCGTGCAACAAAAATCGTGGCCCTCTCCCAGAAGCTTACGTGGACATTCCCTATAAATAGGGCTGGGTTGTATAAAACTTTCTCATTTCTGTGTATGTACTGATGATGCATCCCGTATGGGAAGCGAAAGGTCTATTGATGTTGTTTCTTCCATTATGGGAAGTCGGTGTACTTATTTTAGTCATGACATCTCCCGGCTTTTGGACTATTTTTGCAGTGACTGGTGCGCGACTGAAAACATCCTCCTGCTACTGGTATACCGAACCAGGTACCTCTTCATTTCCATACAAAGACCAAGCGGATTTTTCAATCGTGCACCAGTCACCTAAGTGTGTTGGGAGATTTTGTGTTCGTCCTTTGTTCCCCTTGTTCCCCTTCTCCAGGGATTATTATTGTTATTCTTGTAGAGCTTGCATGCACCTTTGATTATTTGTATTAGCATCTTTCCTAGTTGTTTTTCGCCAGAAAACAACAAACAAACACTTTTGGTGGTGCGAAACGCATCTGTGAATTTCGCGCCACCAAATGCTTAAATCCGAAATGCTCTGAAACCTGCTGACCACCTGCGAAACGTAGGTGCTACGCGCTCTGCAGCCAGACTACCACAATGGGCGGGGGGATCGGTGGCCGAGTGGACTAGCACACACCAGCTCGGAGCACGTGGAGTGAAAGCTCGCGCAGCAGAACCCAGGATCCTGGGTTGAATACCATCCCTGCCCGTTTTGATCTGTATGAGCATCGTACCGGCGTGCGGTCGTGTATCACTACTGCGTGATGCACGTTAAAGACCCCAGGCTAACGGTTGTACTGCACTGGCTAAATTTTTCATCTACAGCTGGGAGACTCGTCGCCCGTTGAGGCAGACCAAGTTCTAGGCTGTATAGACATACACACAACCGAATTTTTTACCACAATGGGCGCCGAGGTGACGGCAGTACAAGCCATGTATAGTACCAGCTGCGACGGTCTCTATACTCAGTTCACCATAAAGGCCCGTTGACACACTTTCGTTTGACTACGACTGACTGAGAGAAGACCGGCTTTTAAGCCTCTTCCAATGGCTTGCGACCAGCTGCATTGCTGCTCAGCCCGTCGTAAGCCGTCGCAAGAGACTTAAAAACCGGTCTTGTTTGAGTCGGTCGTTCTCAAGCGCACGTGAGTAAACAGGTCTTTAAAGGGATACTGAACCAAAGAATTTAGTGTCCATAATAAGTGGCGCACGTTCTTTCCACGAGCCAGCAGCCGCTGGTGTGCGCGAGCACACGCAACGAAAATGACGTCAAAGACCTTTATTCGCGCTTAAGAGGACAGTGAAATGCATGGGCTTCGGGCCAAAGGAGAATAAATACAGGCTTTTCATCTCTACAAGTGAAAGCTACGTGCTTGTTAGACCAATTAATCGCTTACCTTTTACACCAGACACCACTGTGTAGATGAAACACTTGTCTTTATTCTCCTTTGGCCCGAAGCCCATACATTTCACTGTCATCTTAACCGCGAATGGAGGTCTTTGACGTCATTTTTGTTGCGCGTTCTCGCGCAAATCGGCGGCTGCTGGCCCGTGGAAAGAACGTGCGCCACTTATTATGGACACTAAATTCCTCGGTTCAGTATCCCTTTAAGCTGAGACTGCTGCCAAAACTAAAAGCGCGAGCTAGCCCGCGCTACTGGCTTTCATACGTGCCTTTCTAGCGCGAGCGCTCGTTCTGCGGAATAATGTTTCAAAGCCGCGACCTCGTGATCTCCTGCTTTTTGCATACTGAACCAAACAGTGTAGTGTCCATAGGGGGGGGATCGGTGGCCGAGTGGGCTAGCGCACACCAGCTCGGAGCACGTGGAGCGAAAGCTCGCGCTGCAGAACCCAGGGATCCTGGGTTCAATCCCCACCCCTGCCCGTTTCGATCTGGATGAGCATCGTACCGGCGTGCGGTCGTGTATCACTACTGCGTGGTGCACGTTAAAGACCCCAGGCTAGCGGTTGTACTGCACTGGCTAAATTGCTCATCTACAGCGAGTGACTCGTCGCAACTTTAAATGGCTGACCAACTACACGCTGTATAAAAATCCCCACAACCCCCAATCCAGAGCCGTTTATTGAGAGAGTTTGGCCATACATTGGTTTGAATAGGCGAGCATCTCGGGCCAACCACAGGCCGCGAAACAGCCCCTAGCGGTGGTCGCGTGCTCTAAATTTGTGCCACGACTATACTTCGTTTCACCTGATGTGCGAGCGAAGGCAAAACTGGAAGCGCGAGTACGGAAGCTCCGTGCGTTCAGGCTTTGCTCGAGCGCGCGAGCTGGGGAGAAATGCAAAAAGCGCTGGTCTCGCGCTTCTAGCTTTGGCTTCGCTCGCAGGTAAAGTGAAACGAAGTATAATTTGAGCCGTGCCGAGCGGAACTCCGCGTCTCAAGACGCTCGCGCACCCCACCCTTTGCAGTGCTTTCTTTCAGCCAGTCTCAGGACGCTGTTCTAGCAGTGCAGACAAAGGCATGGGCACGAGCGCGTGGCTTTGGAAAGTGCCTCCTATGCATGAGGTCTCGTACAAACAATAGCGTATCGCTGAGCTAGGCTCACGCGCCTGTGCCTTTGTCTTCACTGTCGACATTTGTGAGATGGAGTAGAGGTCTCCTGATTGGTCGACGCTGTGTCACAAATTTAGTTTACGCTCTAAGCGTGGGGGGACTATTCGGCGCTGGCGGCGGCCTTTGCTCCGCCTATTGTCCAAACTCTCCTAATATACGGCTCTGCCCCAATCATGTAGTGTCCATAATAAGTGGCGCACTTTCTTTCCACGAGCCAGCTGCCGCCGGTGTGCGCGAGCACACGCAACGAAATTGATGTCATAGTCCCCTATTCGCATTTAAAGGGACCATGAAGGCAATTTAAATTTTTTTTTAAAAGAAGGTGTTTTCGGAAGCATTGGGGTCCTGGCATGCCACACAATTTTTTCTAGAACTTTGTGACTCTTATTTCTGTACCTGCAAATAAATCTGCGAAACCGAAACAAACATTCAGATTTCTTCCCTTCTCCGCCTCTGGAAAGAGAAGTGACGTCAGGGAGCACTGTCGGCATCGGTAGGATTTAGTGCACACTCAGTGTGATTCCCGTGGTTCGCTATAGTGCACGGCGGTCTGTGAAGAAAACCTGGAAGAAATGGGCGACAACGCCGCGCTCGCAAACGAGTTTGAGCTCCCGTTCAGCGACCTCACGCCGACTGAACGGGAGATGCTGGTAAGGACGCAGAACTCTGGATTGGCGCTTTACGAAGGCGCCCCAGACCTACCACCAGCTCCTCGGTCGCCGCCTCAGAGCGACTCCGGCTGACGTGAAGGTGCTGCTCAAAGTCTTCTGGTCGGAAATGCAACGAACAAATCCTGACACTGCTGTCCACAGCTCTACGCAAGACGACGGCGCGCAACCAAATGCTGCGCATTGCTGCATCGGTCGGCAGTTTATGCAAACTAACGTCGCCCGATCGACCACACGTCTTTAGCCGACTTTTCGCGCAACCTACTACTGCACATAAACGCGGCATGATTGGTGAGACACCAGTTCGTAAAGCGAACACGAGACGACACACGAAACCAGAACCAAAAGTCCGCCGCCCCCGGTGCTCGTACCTTTTTCTTTTTTTTCCATGGTTGCTCGATGCTTGTTACGCGCCCGAGGTAGCAGTGCGGGATGCGTTCAACCAGTGACGAACGGAGGGGTCGCTTCAGATTATGCTTTTATACACGGTATGAAACCTATTAATTCCCGACTACAACTTTAAAAGATTATCCAACGTTCAAATGAACATTTTTCATCACATCTCACCACCGAAATCGAAACCAAGAGCGCGTCTATCGTTTGAACCAATCGCCAGACGAGGAGCCCGTTGTCGTCACGCTTCAACGGCGCACTTTAGTTCACCTTTCTGCCGCCGCCTCGGTGGGGTCTCAGGCATCGTTCCCGGCGCTATTATTACCGCGCCTGTTTGCTCGATTGGTGCGGCACCCAAACCTCCGTTCGGGCTAGAACTTGGTCAACAGTATCTGAGACGTGCCTGACATCCATTTCAATCGTCAAATAAAACTTCGAAACTGCCTTCATGGTCCCTTTAAGATGACAGTGAAATGTTCGGACTCCGGGCCAAAGGAAAATAAGGACAGGCTTTTCATCTCCAGAAGCGAAAGCTACGTGCTTGTTAGACCCATTTATCGCCACTTATTATGGACACTAAATTGTATGGTTCCGTATTCCTTTAAGGGTGAACAGAATATAGCAATAAAACTTGGACGGAAACTGTTATGGCTAGAGCCACTGAATGAGCTGCGCTTAGAGTACCGGCACTCCGTTCCCCGACATTGTTGTGGGCGCCCCCATTTTCGTGCTTCTGCAGAGTAGACGGATCTGCCGATCGTCATGATTCAGAAGTACGACTTCCTCAGCATTAGATTCGGTGTTAGGAAGCTCATGTAATATTGCTTTGCTTTGTCGCGAACTGTTTAAACACTTGTGGTGGACGGAAAAGCGTTTCCCGTGATTTCAGATAAAGCTTCAGATAACCGGCAATCATGATTTTGAGCAACAATATGGCCAAGTTTCGTTACTCTGAAGCGTAGCTTATTTAGTGTCACTAGTTGTGGCGACATATTAGAAGCGTGAATACGAAGAAAAAAATCAATTCCAGCGCGAAGCACAGGGTGGCAAATTAACAATAGATAACACGTGATCTAATCATTCAGATCCTTGACCAATCCCGTCTTTAGGTAAGTGCCAAAAAAAAGCAGCGCTCGGGAGCAGCAACTCGGACGAGCCGTGGCGATTCTAGACTGCTTCGTGAAAGCACATACTGGCTCACGGTTTTCGCTACCGACAGGATTCCGTGTTGTTAGAGTTCGTGAAATTCGTAGGTTTTTTTTTTTAGTTTATTTTTCAGCAAAAATTCGGGGTTTATCGGAATTTTTTGTTTTGTGCTGGGTTTGCAATTCTTCGAAACCTGAGTTTATTTTTATTGTTCCATATTAAAAAAGAAAAAAAAAATACGTTTTTATTTCAGACACAAGCATACCCTAAATTTATCAGAATTCACCGGTATCGAATGATGTTTCTGCAACTGCATTTGGCACTGGCGCCATTTCCATTGGCAATACTAACTATCCCACGACAAATATTGCAAGTGTTGCCCCAATAGCAGCCGATGCTCGGAATAAATAAACTCTTGGACGTAGTCGTTGAGAAGCATCGAAGCTTCTGCTGCCCTTTCCGGTGCAGAGCTTTCATTGTTATAAAGACACTACCCCTCCTTTTCCTAAAAGTCGCAGATAGTATGGTTCATACTGCAAACCTAAACAATGGCCGTCCATACCTCTCCTCAAAATGAAATCCGAGAGGATGCACTAGCATAACCATACAAGTATTCTACTACATTTCACCTTAAAGGTCAACTTCGGTCGAAAACGAAATCAAAATAAATGATTGGTATCGCTGTAGTGGCAAGAAATATGACTAAAGCCGTTGATTTTGAAATATGCCCTATTTACATCCGCCATCTAGAGAGTATTCCCAGAAAGTTTCGTTTGTTTACAGTGCATAGTTATCTTTTATAAATTATTTTCAGTCCACCAATGCTAAAGAAAAGATAGAGGTTCGAGCATTTTGAGTGAGTTTTTCTCCAATCAACTTTTTGGCATAAATCCCACCCGGTTAAGAAAACTGTCGCTTCAGTATGAAACTATCGAGAGACTTAATATTTGCGGCTTATATGCCGAAATTTTATAGAGCCAGTTTCTATGAGCTTACATTTTGCATTTTCATGCTCCTTTATTATGAAAAATTGTAATTTAAAAAACTTGGTAAATGTGAAAAAAAAAAGTTTTTTTTCGTACAATTTTTTTTTTACCTGGAAATGCATATTTTTCAAAATGTTTTTATAGTAACCGGCAACAGGTTTTCCAGTATGCATTCCACCAGAAACATATTTGGTTATCAACACCATTTCTCAACGATAGATTTATTTATTTAAAAAAAAGCTGAATGAATGAGCACGTATTTAGTGCTCATTTTTAACATGTCTTTGAGTCTTTCTTTGGTTCCCGCAGAGACAGAGTGGAAAATCGCAAAAGTTATTCCTATTCATAAGTCTGGTGACAGCTCCTTAACTTCAAACTATAGACCTACATCCCTAGCGTGTACTTGCTGCAAGGTAATTGAACGCATAATTTTGAAATTTATGACAAAATTCACTGAGAACGCTGAAAAACATAATATACTAAATACACACCAGCACGGCTTTAGGAGAGGTTTGTCAACGACTTCAGAGCTAATCGAGACACTCCATGACTTTTCGGGGGGTATAAATGATAGAAGACAAACTGACGTAATTTACTTAGATTTATCAAAGGTCCGTGTTTCGCACATCAAACTTGTGAAATAACTCAAACACATTATGGGGGAGGGACCGATAATAAAAGGGATAGAGAAGTATTTAGGAAATCGCTTTCAGTTTGTTTATTACGAAGGATAGGTTTCAAAACCAGTTGCAGTGGAGTCTGGAGTTCCACAGGGCTCTGTCCTAGCTCGTCTTATTTCTTCTGTTCATAAATGACATGGTTGATGGCACTGACGCAAACATAAGGTTAGTTGCTGCTGACTGCATTATTTATCGTGATATCTCATGCCAAGATGACCAAGCAATAATAAACATATCTCTAAAGAAGGTAGCAGACTGGTGCAGTGAATGGCAGATGGTTTTAAACACAGACAAGACGGTTTATATGTGCTTGACCAATAAGAACAAAAATGTTCTTGAATTTCCTTATAGCTGAGACTGTAAAATATTGCGCAGAGTCACTGAATACAAACACCTAGGTGTCTTGTTAACGTCTAATTTAAACTGGAATGCACATGTCAAATACGTATCTAATAAAGCGGTCGTCAAATTATTTTTTTCTAAAAGAACGTTAAAACACTCTAGTCGTGAAACCAAGTTATTCGCATATACCACACTCGTTCGCCCGGTATTAGAATATGCACTCATTGCCTGGTTCCCTCCTACACAAGCCAATGTCAACATCCCCAAAAGTGTTCAGGGGAAACGATAAGATTTATTCACCACAAGTATGGTCGCTTTGATTCCCCTATAGAATTGCTGAAAAGATCCAGCCTACTGACCATTGCTAATCGCGCAAAATTAGGAAGACTCAAACTTTTGTATCTCCTTTTAAACGAGGCCTTTAAAATAGACAAGAGCAAGCACGTGAATTTTTCCCAGGCAAGAACAACAAGACATAAACACTGCAATACATTAACCAAATACTCTTTCAATAATAATACGTTTAGGTACTGTTTCTTTCCTTTAGCTGTAAAAGATTGGAACAGCCTTGATCCGCTATTTTTAGCTACATTAATGTGGATGCGTTCATTCAAGCTCTTGAACAAGATCTTCTTAGTAAATTCATAAGTTAGTTCTTTTTGTTATGTTCTGTTTTGTTGTTTCAATATGAAAGAAAGTGACGATTTCTGAAAATTACTGTTTTTCGCGCGCCTCAAACATTTTGCGTGTTGTTTTTATTTGTACCATACCTACTGTAATCCCCTAATGGGGATTAGCAGTATTTTGAAAAAAAAAAAAAAAAAAAAAAATTGAGCAGATTTTATTCAAAACTATGCTTTACTTCGTTCTGAGGATATAAAATTGGTTCACAGGGCCGAAGCTTTGCATTCCCTCCTTCTACATGGCTGCAGATACCACCCGCCTGAAAATATCACGCCGATAGAGTGAGCGGTTCAAAAGTTGACATTCCCAGGTAGTGTCCCCCCTTAAAGGGGTATTCACATGAGGGAGAAATCCTGGGGATTTCTCCCCGGCACGCGCATCCCACGACGAAAACGTCAGGCTTTGCGATGTGCTAAAGCCTCGCGTTTTCATCTCGTGAGTCGCGCGTGCCGGGGAGAAACCCCCGGGATTTCTCCCTCGTGTGAATACCCCTTTAAGGGACACTGACAGGGTATTTATGCTGGCCAAGGTTTTTATTTGTATATTACATATGACAGCCCAAATACCCAGAACAGATTTTGCGGCTCGAAATTCGGTTTCTTTCCGCCCGAAAACCGCCGATCGAGAACTGAACGGTTTGAGTCGCGCTCACTCTCTTCTCCGTGGTCACGGGCCGTTTTCTAAGGTTTAGACACAACCACCAAATTTAATCGAAGTCGTAGGTCATCGAAGGCACGAACACGATATTAAAAATAGAAAATAAATATGATACCCATTTTTTGTGGCTTCTAAAGAGATGAAAATGCGTTGTTTTGGGGGAAAAAAGTATCACGGCCCCGTGACTTCCGCCACCTCTCTCCTCCTCTATATTTCTTCTTCCTCCCGACTCCAGTTTAGGTTTCGGTTTCGAGCAGTTGAATTTTTTTTACTTTATTAAAAATATACGTGACGCTTTAGCAAAATAGTAATTGGCTATTCTTCTGGCACCATAATGAATCGCCTGGCATAAAAATAAAGAATACATTTTGGGGGGTGTCAGTGTCCCTTTGAGCTGAAACGAAGTATGCTCAGAGCAAGTCGTCTGCTTCTTGCTCAGGAGTTGAGGAGACGCCAGAACGACGCCGAGCTCTCATTGGCTGGTTTAAAAAAATAGTGGGTAGACCACAATGCGAGATGCCTTCAGTCTAGCCACTATTCTATTCAGTCAGCGAATAAGAGCTCGGCGTCATTCTGACGTCGCCGTCACTCCGGAGCAAGAAGCAGACGACTTGCTCTCCGCATAGGCAAGCTTTGTTGTCACCCTTTGCTGCTGCAATGGTCGTCATGTAAGCAAAACATGTAATCACGTTCGCGAAACTGGAAGTGCGTTAACCGTGAATTCACTCCCGCATATATCGCGTTTTTTAAAAATAAATTCCTTTAGTTCACGAGCGTGCAAATAACGGCGTGTGGAAGCACGTTATCTCAAATGTCGGCAAGTCGCTGACAATCGCAGCCAACGTGTGCAACCAAAAGCGTGATGTAAAGGTCTGTTCACACGATGCATCTTTTAGGCGCGCAACAGTTTCGCGACACTCAAGTTTCGCGAAATGTGCTCGTTCACACGTACCGCTTCACGTGCAACAACGATGACGTTTTGACTCGCGAAAATGGTTTCGGTGTTGACCATAATGTGGCGCTCCGAATCAGATCGCTATTTATCTGGTGACCTGCTTTGCGCATTTTATGCAGTCAATTCACTTTAATTTTTCTTTATCACATACTGCACTACTTGGAGCGATCTCGCATGTGCGCAAAGCCGATTGAGGCGGCAACCTGTACGTGCAGGACATGTGCCGGCGCCGAGCCCGTACGCAGCCAATTCATTGCCAAAGCTCCTATCAATGCACATGGTATTCATAGAAACACTACGTGCTCAATCTGGTTACCTCTCGGCGCCCATGTCTGCCCCGATTTTACTGTGCCAACTGTTTCAGAGAGCGCACATGGTTTCACGTTCGCTTGTAAATAAAGCAAACTTGGTTTCAGTTTACTCGATGGTCTCTTATACCCCTGTTATACCCCTGTTACACGGGCACACTTAACCGCGGTTAACTCAGCTTAACTGCTGTTACGCGGCACCACAGATACCGCACTATACTTTCGGACAGCTATTCCATAACAAGTGAAAGCGCGCGTGCACAGCTTCCATAGATGCTCAAGATGCTCAAGCACACGTTCGCCCATAGCTTTGACTGCATAGCCGCAGAATGTTGTCGGCAAGTATTGTGCGCTAACTGTGGCTTAGCGTAACTGCAGTTAAAGGGATTATCCGGTCAAATCTCGTATTCATGAAAACATTTAAACATCATTGTCAATGGCTGTAGGAGCATCTTCCACGACAAATCTGAATTTTGTGTGCTTCCCTGGAGGAGTAATTGTATTTTAACCCAAGCGTGCATAAATGGCGTTTTCCTCTTCCACCTTCAGGGAAGCGGAGTTTCTGAGGTAACATCAGGCAAAGAACGCGCCGAACTGAAGTGCACTTCGAATTTTGTCCTCCGCGTGAGCGGTACGACGTGGTTCACCCTCGCTGCTGCGCTTGATTTTTTTTTTGTTTTTAGAATGAAAGGGTATTTTCGTTGTGCGGTTGTCACGCTCCACACTTCTCAGCGACATTTACAGTGGCGAGTAATATGGAATGCTGCGGTGCGTCGGGAGCACTGTGTTCCCACGGAGGAATGAGGCATAGGATATGACAATTGCAAGACTGGTGTGACGTCACGTCAGGCATGGGAGTGCAGCCGTTGATACTTGCGAAATTCGGCATGGAGTTTCGTTCAATTATCCGTCGTTCATTACACTAAATTGGGGTGTCGTTTAATGGAATAAAAATGCCCAATGTTAATCATTAGGCTCCCACCAGGTAACCATCACGAAATCTTAAGAACTTCCGGTTTTCACCGGACAATCCCTTTAAGTGTGCCCGTGTAACAGGGGTATTACACGGGCACCCTTAAAGGAGCTGTGCAACGATATTCAATTGGAATGTTTTTCACTTTACACGAGCTTACTGGCACTAGTGGGACTCAAGGATACTCGCATGCAATGCCACTGGCCAAGAAACTCCTTTGTTGCGGTGTAATTTCAAGGACAAAAGCGATCATTTTCATTCAATCTCTCCCTTGCAAAATTCGATGACGTAACGCGGGGATCGCAGTACACCCGTATGACGATATTTGAATGCGGTTCATAGATTGGACCCGAGCATTGCGTGGGCACTCGATTTAGGCTCGTGATAATTGATAGCTCGAGAAGCATTCGAGTAGTGGCCCGTGTCCAATCGCTGCAACGACGACAATAGCCGAGCCATAACAATGTCTGGAACTCAGCGCGTGTCCTGTGCTTTGCCAACCCCAGCGCGGGGCTATGATCAACATTGGCGGCATATAATCGGCTCCAGATCACGTGGCCGCTTGTTCTGGCTGCGAGTTGAGGGCGTGAACGCTGCTCGTTGTTTTTTAATTTTTTTCTGGGACTTCTAATGCGTCGGGTGAAAAACTAAGGCGTGTTTCATAGGTCATTAACGTCAGGGATCCGTTCTAAGCGGTATTTGCGCAAAGTAAAAAAATTGTTGCATAGCCCCTTTAAAGGGATTGTCCGGTGAAAACCGGAAGTTCTTAAGATTTCAGGATGGTTACCTGGTGGGAGCCTAATGATTAACATAGGCCATTTTTATTCCATTAAGCGACACCCCAATTTAGTGTAATCAACGACGGATAATTGAACGAAACTCCATGCTGAATTTCGCAAGTATCAACGGCTGCACTCCCATGCCTGACGTGACGTCACACCAGTCTTGCAATTGTCATATCCTATGCCTCATTCCTCCGTGGGAACACAGTGCTCCCGACGCACCGCAGCATTCCATATAGGCCCGTAGCTCTCAAGTTTTGAGCAGCGCTCCAGGCGAGAAAAATAGAATGTTTGGCTCGCGTTTCGAACGTGCGTCTATACGCTTCCCCACTACAGTTTTTTTATACTCCGTTCCATTATAAGTGCCAGCGTAGCAGAGGCTACAAGAGCGAGCTCCGAGCTTTCAGTGTCCCTGCCAAGCACGCGCGCTCGTGCAGTGCAAGCGTCGTTCAGACGAACGTGCTTTTGCAAGCTTCGGCTTCGCTATCATGTAAAGTGAAACATACGAGCTCACGGAAGCTATGAAAGAAAGCAATAAAATAATAAAGCTGAAAGGAATGTTTAATGGAACGCTGAGGCCGCGAGCTGCATAATTCTTTTTTTTTTATTTTAGTTTTTCTTTTTTAGACATTTTGTTATCGCACGTCTACAGATGCTGACAGACGCTTGCATTCGAACGTGGCACGTGCAAAATCGAACGTTACAGCGCCGCCTGGATAGTGCTGCCAGCATAACATGGTCGCGTCGTGCGGACGCGCTCGCGCCCCCTGCGCGAGAGCAACGGGTTTATTACTCGCCACTGTAAATGTCGCGGAGAAGTGTGGAGCGTGACAACCGCACAACGAAAATACCCTTTCATTCTAAAAAAACAAAAAAAAAAAATCTAGCGCAGCAGCGAGGGTGAACCACGTCGTACCGCTCACGCGGAGGACAAAATTCGAAGTGCACTTCAGTTCGGCGCGTTCTTTGCCTGATGTTACCTCAGAAACTCCGCTTCCCTGAAGGTGGAAGAGGAAAACGCCGTTTATGCACGCTTGGGTTAAAATACAATTACTCCTCCAGGGAAGCACACAAAATTCAGATTTGTCGTGGAAGATGCTCATACAGCCATTGACCATGAGGTCTAAATGTTTTCATGAATACGAAATTTGACCGGATAATCCCTTTAAAGGACCCATGAAACGATTTTCGGACTTCCGGCCAAATAAGATGACGTTTGGGGATGCCCCTCAACTCATACAATGTTTCCCGGGTCACGTGCGCATGACGCGCCGCGGGGTACGCGGCTTCGGGTCTTGTCCTCTCCTTAGCACTGTGGACGCTGCTACAGCGAGAGCAGACTCTCCCCTCTCTCCCCATTAATAGGCTGCTAAGACCGGCCATTTTGACGGTGTGGAATGCACGTTGCAAAAGAACCCTGGAAGCTAGCCAACAGCACGCGCTCAGCAGTCGCGCACACAGCTATGTCCGCCAGTGAATACTTCCAGAATACTTCCTATGACGGTGGCGCCCTCGTTTGGTTACCTTTCGTGACGTCATTACCTTGTGAACAAAAAGTTCGATGGTGTTTGTAATTGGCATCGTGGAAGCCTGAAATCATAGTTCTCTCGAAGCAACTCTGCCAACACCGTCAAAATTTAAGTTCTTACATTCCTCTTGTTTCCGTTGATCAGACATCCTTTGCTGACGACATAGTCAGCATTCGGCCAATTGTGGTGGGCTGACCACAGCGACGTTTTCGATCGCTCACGTCGCCAATACTCTGTTTCACCTTGTGTTGTACCGCAGGAAAGGCTACAAGCGCGAGTTCCTTGCTCTATGGCACACCTCGGCGGCACAAGCTCTCGTGCACCAAGGGCAGCTGCCAACGCTATGAGCTCGCGCTTCTAGCCTTCGCTGCGGTACAACATAAGGCAAAACGGAGTATAGTTGCAGGCAGGCGAACCAGGCGCACGAGAAAGAAAACGAACCACGCAGCTGCCGAAACGTGGTTTTTATAGACCCTTTTCATGTTTACAAACATGAACTGCCTCCTGCGTCCCAAGCAACTTCCGGTCGCTCCGTCTTTGAAAGTATGTCGAGCTTGCCTATGTTGCCAGTGCTAGAAAGCATAAACGCTACACGCACATCAAAGTTGGAGATTTAACGAGGGCCCTCGGCTGGTCAATTTAACGTCTTGGAGGAGGCAAGTTGGTTTACAAGATTACTCGAAAATATTTATCATATCTGGGGGTTCTGCGTTCTTTTGGCGTTCACCTGGATAATTGGTGGTTAAACGTTTCATCAACATTTCAAACAGCGGTGTTAGGGTGGGCTTTGTTCATACTTTTTATGAACCGGAAGTTCTCTGGGACGTCAAAGACTAGAACAACTCCTGGTGGCGTTTGCCATGAAAAGGGTCTATATCGCGTTAATCACACCGCTCGTCCGGTAGCAGCAAGCCAACGTTGCTAGGCAGTGGAGCAGCGGGAAGGGGATGCTTTGACTTACTCCGGATAGATGGCGCTGCGAAAACTTCGGGTACTGAACAAGATTATAAAACTTTCGATTCACTTGTTTATGTTGGAACGCAATCTTTTCTAAACGTTACCATTAAACTGAGAATATTAGCGGCGAGATGTTTTGGTGGCGCCCTCCTGTGGTTCCCCCTTGTGACGTCATTACCTTGCAAACAACAAGTTAGATGGTGTTTGTTATTAGCATGGTGGAAGCTTGAAATCATTGCGCTCTCAAAGAAACACTGCCAACACCGTCAAAATTAAAGTTCTTTCATTCCTCTTATTTCCGTCGATGATAAATCCCCTTTCCGACGTCATAGTCAGCGTTCGGCCAATCGTGGAAGGCCGACCACAGCGACGCTTTCGGTCGCACACGGGGCTAATACCTGTTCAAAAGCGATCTCAATAACCGCACCCGCCGTGACGTCACAAAGTTAGTTCCTATGGCCGCCGTACGTGAAGTCAAGTCAAGAAATAGTTTCTTTTTGTTTTTGCGGTTACGCAGCGCATTCGCGACATTTCGAGAGAAGTGGTCGTGTTTTAGGGTCCTTGTGCTAAAGTAAACAAAAAAAAAGGTAATAAGGTGCACGTTCTCTCGATGTTAAAATCGTTTCATGGGCCCTTTAACCTTGGTTAACTCAGATTTAACTACTGTTACCTGGCACCACGGTTACCGCACTATACTTTTAGACAGCTATTTCAGAAGAAGTGAAGAGCGCGCATGCACTGCTTTGATGGGTGCTCAAGATGCTCAAGCGCACGTTCGCCCATAGCTTAGACTGCATAGCCGCAGAATGTTGTCCGCAAGTATTGTGCGCTAACTGTGGCTCAGCGTAACTGCAGTTAAGTGCGCCCGTGTAACAAGGGTATTATCCAGCGGTATTGTCACGACAACAACGCTATGAGCACTATTCTAATCTCGCCAACTCCCGCTAATTGTCCTCGTCCATCGCTGGATTTTTTTCCGATATGCTACTCACTCTTCCTTCAGTGGTGCTTGACGTGCTTGCGGAAGCGCCGGCAGTATCCATCGTTCGTGGTTTCGTTTTTTTTTGGATTTGGCTCGGCTACAACACCGGCAGTGAAGTGGTCTTCTCAAACAGCTCGCTCCCCCCTCAAAGGCCACGTGAGAGCGTTTCTGAGCGGCCATTGGCAGCGCCCTCAGAGTGATTGACAGGACTCGGCAGAGTTTCAGCAAAAGCACGCTCCAGAAGCGAGGTGTGCGCGCAACTTTTTTTAGATGCGCGCGTCCTTTTCGGACTCGTTCAGACGGCGCAACCATTTCTCGAAACTACATTTCGCGACACTAGATGCGCGAGAAAAATGCATCGTGTGAACGGGCCTTTAATAGACCATATGCAAAAAGAAGCGCCATCTAGTGTATTCATGATCGACGATCAGATTTCCTCCATATTGGGGGGTTCCCGTACCGACGATTTCGCCCGAAAAACAATAGTCCCGGCAAAGTGTAAGTCGTACAACTAAAATATGATCACCTGCTGCAAGTCCTTTACGAACCCTTCACAGGACGTCTTCGAGAAATACCGTTCATTGACCTGGATGGCCCAGTTCACTGCTTGAGTGACGAGTCTTGCGACCCCGTTGCTGACAATTCCTTTTCCTGAATTTGGCGGCCGTCTTTCTTTTCTTCTTTGATCCGAAACTAACCAGCAACCCATTGAGTGTACAAATAAACTGCCCTAATATCATGAAAACCGAGTTAAATGCAGATGCGCCTCGTCCACCGCTGGAAGATGTGATAAACCCCCCAATATGGCGGCTCCTAATGGCATGATGATGATAGCTGGCAAGGATTTCGCATATGGCCTATAAGAGCAAAAATCCTAAGCCCGAAAGAGTTCGAGGTTTGGGCGTGGGCTATACACTATTATTTCGGCCGACCCAATAATTTCGCAGTAAAACTAGTTTTCATATATTACGATCATCTTAGCTGCTAAAGGTCTGTTCACACGATGCATCTTTTAGGCGCGCAACAGTTTCGCGACACCCAAGTTTCGCGAAATGTGCTCGTTCACACGTACCGCTTCACGTGCAACAACGATGACGTTTAGACTCGCGAAAATAGTTTCGGTGTTGACCATAATGTGGCGCTCCGAATCAGATCGCTATAGATCGCTACTTATCTGGGGACCTGCTTTGCGCATTTTATGCAGTCAATTCACTTTAATTTGTTTTTCTCACATACTGCACTACTTGGAGCGATCTCGCATGTGCGCAAAACCGATTGAGGTGGCAACCTGTACGTGCAGGACATGTGCCGGCGCCGAGCCCGTACGCAGCCGATTCATTGCCAAATAATAATAATAATAATAATAATAATAATAATAATAATATAATAATCTTTATTGGTTCAGGAGAGCCGTGGCACCGCGGAAAGGCGACAGCCCGTACCATGGAGGCCCGCGGTGCTACGTCTAGTGATGATGATTATGAGATGATATGTACAAGGGGAAGTCGACGACGTATAGATGACAGAGAGGTGCTGACGATGTGAAATAAAGCCCGCGGGTGAGGGCGCGGGCCGATGTTGCGGGTGATAAGGGCCCAGTGCTTCCCAGTGGGCTGCTCGCTGGGCCGGTCCCCCGTCCAGCTACAGAAGTGTCCTGGCAAGCTCTCCAGGGTGGCGTCCGCAGGCCCCACCGTGCGTTGGGGCTGGGAAAGTCCTGGGGGCCCGGCGGTGACGAAGACGCCATGCATGATGAGTACGACCCGCTCCTCCGAACCGCCGCGTGAGTCCTGGAGGTCCGGTGACAGCCCAGGCGAGCAGGCCAAAGAGCCAAGGCGACCCTCGGCGGGCCGTCCGATATACATTCTTAATGGCGAAGTCCTGGCGCAAGACGGTGCGGTCGCTCGCTCCGGTGAAGGCAGCGGTTCCAGGGGGGTGGCCCAGTCGAGGTAGACGGCTTTTACCCCCCATGCATTCATGTTCAGGGCCAGAACCTAGCGCCGCGGTCACCCGGCACAGCCTCCTGTCATCGTCGTCGTCGTCGTCTCCAATCAATGCACATGGTATTCATAGAAACGTTACGTGCCCAATCTGGTTACTTCTCGGCGCCCATGTCTGCCCCGATTTTTCTGTGCCAACTGTTTCAGAGAGCGCACATGGTTTCACGTTCGCTTGTAAACAAAGCAAACTTGGTTTCAGTTTACTCGATGGTCTCTTATTCAGCGGTATCGTCGCGACAACAACACTATGAGCACCATTCTAATCTCGCCAACTTCCGCTATCTGTCTTCGTCCATCGCTGGATTTTTTTCCGATACGCTACTCACTTTTCCTTCAGTGGTGCTTGACGTGCTTGCGGAAGCGCCGGCAGTATCCATCGTTCGTGGTTTCGTTTTTTTCGGATTTGGCTCGGCTACAACACCGGCAGTGAAGTGTTCTTCTCAAACAGCTCGCTCCCCCCTCAAAGGCCACGTGAGAGCGTTTCTGAGCGGCCATTGGCGGCGCCCTCAGAGTGATTGACAGGACTCGGCAAAGTTTCAGCAAAAGCTCGCTCGAGAAGCGAGGTGTGCGCGCAACGTTTTTTAGATGCGCGGGTCCTTTTCGGACTCGTTCAGACGGCGCAACAATTTCGCGAAACTACATTTCGCGACACTAGATGCGCGAGAAAAATGCATCGTGTGAACAGACCTTAAGATCTCCGGGTCGATTAAAAACAAACCATAAATAGCTAAGGACTTTTTTCGTTTGCCTGTTGAGCGAATTGATAGGTGCATTTGTAGTGTTTATAGTTCGTCTATTTTGTGAAGAATGGATGGTATTGTTGGCGTCATATATGTATGAAAAACGCCATATTTTCTCTCACACACCACTAATGACAAAGTACTCTGAAACGCTTCGCAATTGGTATAATAATAAAAAAAACAGAAACTTCGTATACGTAAAGAAATAGCGCCAATCTTTACAGCCTAGCAAGCTGCACCACGTAATAACCGGGCAGGGATCGTCAAAGTCTTCTTTATTAGAATTTCCCAGCGAGCCACCAAAGAAGCCAATTTTGTTGGCGTCGTAAAAGCTTTTACGACTCTTTTGCACGACTCGTTATGGCTGTCTTCCCAGAATGGCGCTCAGGTTCCAACGACCACGATCTCCGTCCATATTTCAGTCCCGAAGAAGTCACGCAAAATGCGAGCAAATTCCAGTTCTTCTTTTCTATGTTTTTTTAGCGACGCCACCTTTAATACTACCTGCCGCTTCAGCTGCAGTCATCTTTCTCGAATATATTTTGAAATCGTTCTTTGAGCGGTAGCTTACGTATAGGTATTATAGACCTTTTCAAAAATCGCCTTCTGCGCACTGGCATCTTTTTCTGCTGGGCTGTGCAACGCCTTCTGGTCATGCGATGTAGCTTAATTGTGCGGTAATCAGACTCTGCACATGATTATAATGCAATTAAAATGCGTCCATAGTTCAGTGACTCGGCATTTTTCGGCCAAGTGATATAAGCGAAAAAATAAATATTTCCCCATGCGTGGTGGAGTTCGCCTCGCGAGCAGCTGCTACGCAGAGGAACAAAGTTAAAAAAAAAACCGCTCGCCCTGTTTTTTCTATTTTTTCAATTAACGTTCTTCTTGAAAGTTCCAGCCCATTCTCGACTGTGATTGTGTGTTCTCGTTTAGAACATTCCTGAAGGTACGGCGTTTACAAGAGCAGCGGCGACGCACGGCTTCTATAGAGTCGCCCTTCCGTCTCCGACGCTGGTATATTTTTTTTTTTACTTTTCTGGATACAAGTTCGCCTTATTAAATGTTTATTTGCATTTTTACCGTTTTCAATTCGTAACAATATACTTACCAAAAAAAAAAAAGAAACGCGCACGCGTCTCCCCTCTTTCCCCTTTCCTTGTGGGGATGAAGGACAAGTGTAAGCTTAGTCAATGACGATAGGCAGATGATTCACATAAACTTTAAACATTTGTTGTGCGATGCCATACTGAGAATATAAGAGGTCATTATCTGTGTCCCACTACAAATCACCCTTCCACGTCAGAACTTGTTTTGGGGCACCACCGTATAATCGGGAATCTACGAAATCATTCCACTCTGAAGAATGCACTGATTGACTTTCCGCGTATTTTGTGGAGAAATAGATGCGAGTGTTTATTCTTGAAGAAAAAATAGTCTGTAGGTATTCTCTGCAGCTGAACCATACAGGATTCGGCCATATTAGCTGGATCAATTGCGTTCAGGTAGGGGAGGCACAAAAGCCATGCGGGGCGCCACTGGCATACGCTAAGCCGTTAGCAAGCAGGTTATATTGAACTGCCACATTTCCATTTTCCTCCATGTGGCAGCCGATTTTATAGCTCTGCGTGGGGGAGGCACCCCATGCGGCATTTGATCCCCTTCGGCTAGCGCTACTCTGGCTTTGCTCATATCCACGCAGATTGCATTAGTGATATGAGAGATATCGGAACGGAGATTGTCTTACTTCCTATTATTTGCTATGTATGGCATTTAGCTATGTATTTTAGAATGCTCAGTCTACTCTCAAACTTAACGCCAGAGGTAGGGGAGGAGATGTCAAAGTTTGAGGACAGATAACGCTTTACCGTTACTAATTAAAAATCATAGACAATTTTCGAGAGGCTTCAGTGAGAAAATCAAACTATTTTCTGGTACCATACTCTATTTATCTCTAGGTATTCGCGGGATCCGGTGACTGCTGTTTTTCCTTTGAAATTTGTCAAAAATTGCTTGTAACGTTCTGATGAGATCATGGTATTGGCCCCGAAAATTGGCACATAAACCCCACCTCATTTGGGCGGAGATGGAGCTCTCGGCGATGCATAGTTTATTTCGACAATAAGGAAAACCCGACTATGTTTTTTTGTTTTTTTTTTTAAAGCGCCTAGTACACCTATTAGTGTCTGCTCACACATGGGGAGACTCTCACACGTCGAACGATGTGCGTATATATTTACCAATCAACGTTCAAGCAATACCTACGACACTTTGGCTCGTTTCTTCTCAGAATCGAAAAACGTCAGATTTGTCTTATGGGTGTTTAGACATCGTGAATTTAGTCTGCTCTCAAATGAGGTGGCTTAAATCTTCGTTGCAGAGGGCAATGTAGCGACCAAAGTGCGATCGCAATAACTTCGGTCCTTTAATATTTACACAAACTGAACTCTCCGACGTCACGCCACATGGTTATGTAGCCACATGTAGTAGTGTCTACAAAACACCCACGCCGGTGCGATGCTCATCAGACCGATACTGACATGGCCTATACCAGTTAGAATTTTCAAAGCCCGCGAACTTCCTTCTCCTCCTCAACGGGCCGAATGCCGTCACAGTCGGACGATGCAAAGTCAGAAAATCGGACACGCGAGCCTGAGGCCGAATATCCTTCGACACGTTGATTGGGCACGAGGCCTGGCCGAACGCTGACGAAGCATTCGTCTTCGCTCGATCTCACTGGGATGACGTTACGATTCTAGTGTACAGGTTTTGATTATTCTAGGCGGTGCTGACGTGTGTGGGGCTTAATGTTTGGAGGCCCCTGAATAGATTACTCGCAGCAGAACTGTTGCACGTTGCTGCGTTTCGGCGAATGACGTTTTCCTTCCGATTATTCAACAGATAAAACGGCTGCCTGGGATTACAAGGTGCCGGTAGTACGGTTTCGGTTGCCAAGCTTTGAAGAGTACAGTTAACCTTCAAAGCACACCACACAGGGTGAAACTGCAAAATTGTAGACCCATCCTAAGTGAAAGGAACGCA